>JACGDI010005238.1:66978-169729 GCA_014898725.1 Jacaranda copaia | reverse complement strand
ATGAATTTTGGCTTTTTCTGAACTCATATCTAATTAAATAATTGCTAAAATTCTAATTTGCTTTGAATTTGATATATATATTTGAACATGCATGCTGTATGTTTAATTCTGATGAAGCATGTTAAATCTGATATCGCATGCTTGATTTAAATCTCATATTGATAAAAATGCACGTACTGACTCAATTGTGATTATCTATTCTAATTCCTTATAATCTGACTTGTATATTTATTTGCATGTTGGTATATCCGACTGCGAATTTGGAAACAACAAGAGGTTTGGGAGGAGACCTCTTTCATTAAGTTTAATTCATCAATGTTTGAAAACCTTATAGCCCTTTTTAGATATGTTTTCTTCTTTATTTTCTATTTTCAGCATTTTTAAAAGTTGAAAAATTAGTTATAGTTTTGAAAATAAAAATAAAATTATATCTGGATATTTTGTTTGATATATAATGATTAGGGTAGGTATAGGGGTTGAAAATATGAGTGATTTATATTTTTTATATTTAAAAATTTTATTTTTAAAATATATATTTTATTAATTTTAAAATGATAGTTGTTAATTAATGTTAAATTGAATTTGAGTTTAATTGAAGTGATAATAGGATGATAGAGTAGGTTTAAGAAAAATTAAAAATGAACATGAGAAATATTTTTTGTGAAGGTGTGTAAAAATACTTGATAGTTTTCAATTTTCAAATAGTGATGAAAATGAAAAGAGTTTGAAAATAAAAACAAACTGTTCCTTATAATGAAAAATTCAAATCCACAGAAAATATTGGAAATGGAAACCTGCACGATGTGAAAGGCAAAGGCATAGTCGAAGGAAAGTCTTTTTTATGTATCAAATTAATTGCAGATGTGTTTTATGTACGTGAGCTCAGTCAAAATTTGTTGAGCATTGGGCAAATAATGAAAAAGGGATATGTTTTGAGTTCAAAGATGCTGATAAAGCTAAATTAATTACTTTGCGCAAAAATGATAAGGAAAAGTTCAGTTGCAGAATGGAATGTGGATAAAGCTTATGCAAGTGTAGTTTTGAAAGCTCAAACTTGCTGCATAAAGGGTGCGGACATTTCAACAATAGCAGCTTAATCCACCTCAGAAGTCAGAAGGCGAATCTTGTTCTAGGTTTTCTAGGAGTCATAATTGAACCACATGAATATGATGTTTGTCAGCAGGAAAATAATTTAAAGTTTTGTTTGCAAAAGGCCGAGCTTGGAGCGCCTCTCAAAACACAAGAGCAGCAACTCATACGTGTTGATGTGCACGGACCCTCAAAAGTTATATTAATGATGATTTTTTTTTTTTTTTGTTTTTAAGAACATGTTGGGTTTATTTTCTCAAAGCTAAAAGTGAAGTTTATGCCTTCTTTCAAAAATTCTAAAATTATATTGAAGTTAAAACTTAGAGGTCTAATAATGGCACCAAGTACAACTCTACACCAATTTGATTAGTTTTGTAGTGATGAAGGAATTGTGTATAAGGTAACTGTCACTTGCACGCCTCAATAAAATGGTGCAAGTGAAAGGAAGAATGGGTCCGTGATGGAGATGACTAGCCAGGTGTTTACTCTTTGAAGATATTTTACTGAATCATTCTTTATTGAATCTGTCGACACCTCAGTATATCCATTAAATAGGCTACCTGGCTAGCACCAAAGCTCTTTAAAACAAAATTCTATATAAAACTAGGCATACTATGCAGCCATCTTAGAGTATTTGGGTGCATTCATTTTTATCAGGTTATTGAGCATATATAAAAGACAACCCTGAGAAAAGAACAGAAAAGCGGATTTTGTTGGTTATAGCCTGTTTACTGCGTACTAAGGGATAAGGAATTTATTGCTTGAAACTTAACAAAATTCTTGTAAGCTAAAAATTCAATGAAATGGCAGCTTAGAATTGGAGTCTTCCGATTGATGTTAGGATCTTCTCACAATAGGTTTTAACTATGACCATTTTACAATATAATAATGATTTCTTTCCTCTCTTAGCTCGTCTGTGTTGTTAAACCATATATTCACTAATGTATTGTATTTGGTCACATGAATTATGGAATCACATATATTAAGGAAGTACATTTGGCAAGCTATTGTTGCATGATTGTAGCCATCAATTTTTGGAAACAAAATCTTCAACTATTACAACTTCCTTCAAGCCTTATATAAGTATGGAAAGATTTTGAAGATCTATTTCACTTCTTAAGTATTTAAAGACCAAAAGATTCGCTCTCATTAGAATATACAATAATTGAATCTTCTTGAGACATGGTATGTGTTAAGGAGAAGAAAAACAAGTTGCTAGTCATCATGCTGCATTTCCTACTAAAGACCTTGTTGTATATTCTTGCTAGAGGTAGTTGAGTATATTCCTTGGCATTGGTTGCATAGGTTTTTGTTGAACCACTATAAATACTTAAAGCTTTCTATTTTCAAAATGTTTTGAAAACTAGATAGGATTAGCCAGTCAAATCGTTGGACTGGTGGCCAATTCGATCCTATTGAAGCATAAAAATTGGTGACTTTTTGAATCGGTTAAACCAATACTAGTTCGACCGGTTGACAACCAGTTTACTTATTTTTCTATTTTTTTGAAAATTTAAAAATTAATTTTTTTTTAACAAAAATGTAAAAGAGAAAAGAGAAATTATAAGTTGAAGATGGTGATTAAAGATTTCGGACATGTAATTTTTTGAAACATGAATTTATTTTTTTGAAATTTAATAAAGTGGTAGTTATATGTAAATGTTTATGTTTAATTTGTTATTTTATTTTGTTTAATCTCTTTTAGATTATGTTGAGTATTTAGCGTAAAAGAATTTACTTTTACTTGGAGTTGAAGCATGAAACGAATGATCTCTTAAATTAATGTGAAATATTATTTTTTATTTATTTATAGTTGACTAATTGTGAAATATTTTTTTTTTTTTGCAAAACGTACTTAAAAATAAGTAAGATGAAATTTTTTTAACAATATTCTTTATATAGCAATGGAAGTTTTATTTTTGTTAATATTAAAATATTATATATTTATAAAATTAAATATAATCATTACATCATTATGACATCATATTGGTCGAACCAATGGTCCAACAAGTTGAATCAATAACTAGTAACATTGCCGATTCTTTGTTTGGTCTGGTTTTGAAAACATAGGTTATCATTTATTTCCATATGGAACTTTCTAGTTTGATTTCTTAATAAACCTTACATATTTTGGAATTTGTTAAAATTTTTAAAGTGTTATTAAAATTCAATTCACCTTCCCTCTTGGACCTCTTTTTATTACAATTGGTATCAAAGCCTAGTATTCATATATGAGTTCTAACTAACTTGAGGTCAAAGATTCTAATGGTAGTCTCTAGCTTTAATGTGTATGAAGAAGGACCATCCTGCACTAGTTTACACTCTTCAGTAAAACTAAATACTCAACCTAAAAAAACTAGATTGAAGACTTCTTCATTGTGCTAGGCTATGATCTTTGGGGTATAGTCATGCATGGACTACTTATGGATATGGCAGAAAAAAATAATAGAAAAGAGCTCCAATATAAAGATATTTATTAGTGTGTAAACTGATTGTATACCACTATTTATAAATACTAGAATAAGCAATATTCACTAGACCAAAAGCACCCCTCAACTTACCAAAATGTGATCCTAAATTACATTTGCAATAGGTCTTACATAACAAACAAGGACATGTCCCCAAAAATTAGAGGAAAACTTACTATTGAACGTAAGAGAATCTTATCCATGAAGACAAGGTGAAAAATATTCACTTATGTGTATTGATTAAGGAAGAATACAATCGAGTTAAAAGTTGGTCTTCAACAAAAAGACATGTAGAAATGCTCTACATCAGTCATGAAGGGACATCTCAAGAAAAACAAGAAATAATTAGATCACTCAGCATCAGGAAATATTTTTCATAAAAATAAGTGAAACAATTAGTCAAATGTATATCGACTTCATGGAAATTGTTAATCCAATATTTATATTGGACAAAACCATATTTGAAAGTGAAGAAGTAAGAAATATCCTTCAACCAATGCCAAAGAGTGGATTCCCAAAGTTATTGCCATTCATAAAACAAAAGATCTCGAGATATTATCCATAGGAGAGCTCATTAGATCACTTACTTTCCATGTGATGACTCTCCATACTAAAGAGTAAGTTCCATAAGCAAAAACAAGAATGGCATCATTGCCAACTCAGAACAAGTTGATTCTAATGAAAACCTTTGAGATTTTGATAAAGAGGTATTAACAATGAGATTGTTATAGTTAATAGGCATTTACTACAGCTTACTTAGGGAAAAAATATTTCAAATGATATACCAAAACAAGTTCCCAAAGGAACAATACCGACAACCAAAGATTTGAATCTATTACATGTCATGAATATCATGGAACACAAGAGACGTGACTAGCCAAGTCTTAAAAAAAATCCAAAAACTAAGAAAAATCTAAAGCCAAAGGTCATAACCATCTCATGGGAAGACTCAAATTCAGATTAAGTGACAATATAGACAACTATCTCATAGCTAACAAATAGGTATCTTTCTCTTGAAATACATTCCAGTAATTTTGACATTGAACATGGAAGTACTAGTTGATTCAACTTGCATAAACATTTTCAATTTCAACTAAATGAACTACATCAAGAAAATCACTTTCTTAACAACTTTGGAGCACTTCTAATGCAAAGGCTGAACTAATTCAAAATTATAATAAAATAATAAAAAGATTATAGAAGAAAGAAATAAGTTTGTCAAGAAAATTAGGAACTAGGGACTGAGAAGGCATCGTTTCTCAAAGAGAATTATAACTTAAAAAACTATTAAGGTCAAAAATAAAGTACTTGAGTTGCATGCTCATTACACAATGAAATCTTTCTCTAAGAATAATTGCTACAGAAAAGTGGGTAACACTTGTAGAAAAAATTGGACTCGTATCTTATAAATTTCCATTGAAAAAAGACATTAGAACTAAATTTTTTTAAGTTTCAAAAATCTAACAGACAAGGACTTGGTAATATATGGGTACCTAAAACAATCAAAATCTATTTTACAAGACTCAACTAAGAAATCAAGTTAGAAAAACAAATGGCATTTGGACAATGGATAAGATGAAGCAAATTTTAGTGGATTTAGTGATGCTTTGGAGGCTCAAATTTCTACTCAATTGGAAGCACAGGGGTCAAATGTACAACCAAAAAAGCTCGTTAGACTTATTAAAGTGACCATTGGGTAAGGCCCTCTGATACTTAAGTCAGTAACCAATATAGAGGAGGAAGATAATTGAAATAGCTAGGGTAGAATCCAAAGAATGGTGAGCATGCCTTCTCAATTTGAAGGTGAGGTATATAAATAGGACATGTGTTTAGGATTTTATCATTGTCTCCTTTTTCTATTAAGTACTTAGACCTCTTTAAGAAGGGGCATTTTTATCCTTTCTTAGAGGCCTAAAAGTGTCTTACTATGTTAGAAGCTAAAGACTATTACTCCCTACTATTCTAACATCTCTCTTATCTTGATTGAGAGTGGCATAGCTAGCAGTACATTAAATGAATGAAAATACATATTGGCAGCTAGCCAACATTAAATGCCACTATCCTAAGGTTGATAGAATCTTGGGGTTAGGCTTTCGACTTGCTTTATTTTCATACTTAGATTTGCATTATTTCTAATGGGGGATTCCAATTGTTAGGTTAAGACGAGGGGTTGATAAACCTTCCCATATCATAATCCCCCCACTTGCAAGCATAAATGGGGTGTTGACCCACTTTTAACCTACTAGGTTTGCAAAGTATCTTTTATTGTATAAGTTTTGTCAACTCGGGGCCTAACACATAAGGAATGCTTTCTTAAAAAGCATCATCGGGCACTTATAATGCGCATCCCTTAGTTTTAATGAGTGGCATGCATGGTGCATGATTCGAGGAGTTTCTTCTTAATGTTGGCACATTAAAGGTCTTTGTGCTCTTTAAGAATATCTTGAAGGGAGATACCAAGCGCCTTTCTTGTCACACTATAAATAGAACTTTGGGATCTTTGCACTTTTGCATTGTCTTATTTGAGCCATTATGTGGTGAAACCACCACATTAATAGCATTGTTTCCTGTTCTGACTTCTCTGGCTCACCTTTGCTTATTCACATTTTTAGCTTATTTTCGGCTATTTGGTAAAAACTTCTAGGCTTGTTTTCCCCCCAGATTTTAGAACTCTCTCTTCCAGCATGTCTCTTAGTTTTGTTCTATTTTATGTTCACAGATTTCAAGAAACATTTCTAGACATGATAGGAAAGCCACCCATGTCCTTACTAGGTCCAAATGCTATGCTTTACCAACCTTGGCTATTAGCTCTCTTGCCACCCCTTCACTAAGAACCTATTTGATGACCCAGAGCTCAGACTTTTCAGTAACCCTATCTCTATCTTTGCCTGCCTCATGCTCTAATGTTAAGAGGGCTATGATGGAGGGCACATGTTCTCAAATGGCAGAGCTCTCAAATAGGCAACTTACAAAGAGCCCTGCCACGAAGGCCTTTGAGGTGAACTTGAGTAAGATGCTATTGAAGGCTACTGACCTATGTTACTCATGAACTTAATAAACAAGGTAGATATACTTATTTTCTTGGAACCATGCTTTTTCTCCATCTGTATTGAGAAGAGTATGGCGGAAGGAGATCCTTTATATGAAGTTAACTAGGAAATCTTCAATGCTCAGTTGTTTCATTGAGATGTCAATGAGATGATTTATATTCTGAGCTTTGAATCAATTTGGAGATTTTGCCTACTACTATAACATGGTAATTATCCCTTTTCAACCTTATTAATCCTACTACTCGTACTTATACAAATGTTGTTTCTTGCAGTGTGCTTAGCTAACCTACACCATGCATCACCACTTTATAGTTGCTATACAGGACAGGAATAATTAGACGGTGACTTACTTTAATAAAGTGATGAAAGCCTACTCCACTTTAGTCTAGGGTAGAGAATCTAATTGCAGAGTTGAATATCCGCTTGACAATTAGTACCTGCCTATATATTTTAATGGGGAACTCGAGCTTGGTTGTTAACATCAAGGAGCTTCATCATGAAGCACCAGGTTGAAGGGCGAGATATTGACAGTAGAGGCTCAGAGCCACCAGAAAGCTTTGATCAAGCTTTTGATAATGCTCAATTAAGCTACTAGACCAAACTTCTAGAGCAAAGAATAAATGCCATTATTGATTTCATTCACTCACTTGCTTTTGAGTAGGCTTGTTTGCTTTTAGGAAGAGACGATGCCCCTCTAGGTTATAACAAAGCACTGAGCCAACCGAAGTTGCGCGGGTTACTTTTGATATGGCTAGGCTAGACATCACCCTAAATGAGAATTTACAGCCTTATTCCTAACCGTTTAAGGAAGATTTCCCTATTTTTATGCAAAGTGAATAGAACTTCATTTCCCTCACTTATTGCGAATCTCTAAGTAGAGTGGGTCACTACAAAGGTTGGGAAGCTGCATTAAGGTCCTACGAGCCTAGAGGTTAAGTTTGGGGAGATACAACAAATCTGTTTTCTCTTGGACCTCTTTACATATGGATTTGTAATTTTTAGATTTTATTGGTTGACGTCAGGTCATTGCCTTTTTTTTTCAATGAAATGAAATATTTCCATTTTTGATCATGTTGTTGATCTCTACTTTGTTGTGCTCCTGTCCCTGTATCCTCTTTCCTCCTATATACTTATTGAGGAAGTGTTACTGTAATTAGGTGGATAAGAGTGGGAGTTAAGGCTTGTGCAATTTAAACATAATTTGAGATAGTGCAAACGAATGGGGTATTTGTTAGAGCATTTTATAGTTCGCTTAGGCACTAATATTTTTTTTATTTTTATTTTCTTTTTCCATTGTGGCAAGCTGCAATGCATTAATCAACCTAAAGGCAATCTTATAAAGTTGGCTTGAAGGTGGCTTGTATATTTTGATTTTTGTTAAGGAGGCAATCTAAAGGTGATCTTAGCCTTCATGTTATAAAGTTTTCCCTGAGGGCAACTACAATAATTTTGGAGACAAGTGACATAAAAGCAATTGAACTCTTGCATTATAAAAGTTAACTTGAAGGTGGCCAAAATAACTTTGGAGATGAGTGACCAGAAGGTGGTTGTGTTAGCTCGTTACATAGCTAATAAGATACATTTTTATTAAATATGGTTTTAATTTGACATATAGAATTTTTATAGGTTGACAGCATTTCATGGCCTTGGTAGTTTGTTCCCACATAAGTCTTATAGTCTTTCTTTTTTTTTTTTGGTGACTTTCACTACCTGATATAATCATTCCTAGTTGGGATCTAGTTTTTGAACCATCTAGAGACTTCGACCTTCTGAAGTATGAGGTCTTCCAATTGGAAATTCCTACGGTGCCTCATTTTTTTATATACGTTAGCCATTGTTGTTCTATACCATTGCATTTTTATGTATGCCTGTTATTGTTTTTCATCTAGGGTGTTTAGGTCTAAATACCTTTCCATGTTACTTTCTTTTAGATTTTAGCTTAATACCGTTGTTGTCTCATATAAGATTTCTGTGAGTATTACTACTTTTGACTTATATACAAGATTGTATAAGGTTTCCCCTATAGCCATTCTCAGGATTGTCTGGTATCCTCATGGAGTCCCTAGAAAGTTGTCAGTCTACTAGCCTTGGCCACCCTTTCCTCGTGTTTTAAGGTATTTAACAATTGTTCTATTGGTAAATTTAGTTTGACTTTTAGATTGGCGGTTGACCATTGAAGAAAAGTGCAGTCGAATGCCTAACTTATCACGCCACTCTATTATCTTCTTATTTTAGAACTAGGATTTTTGGCAAACTAAATCTGTATATGATTTTTTTTCGAATAAACCTCCTAACAACATTTCCATAATCTTGGGTATAGCTTTAACTTCAACCCATTTTGTGAAGTACTTGATGACAACGATGATAAATTTTCTTTGGCCTGTGGCCATGGGGAAGGGTCTAATGATGTCAATACTTTATTGATCAAAAGGCTAAGAGATGGGAATGTTTGTCATTACACTGCGGGCTAAAGAAGGGTATTAAAGTGAAATTGACAGGTTTCACACTTCTAAGAGAATTTTATCATGTTAGCTACCAAAGTAGGCCAAAATTAACCTTGCATGAGAATCTTTGCACTAAGGACTAGCCTCCAAAATAGCTCTTGCAAATACCTACGTGGATTTCTTTGAGTGTTATTATAGCTTGGGTCGTTGTGAGGCACTGAAGTATTGGCTTGATGAGAGATTTCTTAAAAAGAAATCATTCTCATTGAGGGAGTATTTTGATACTTGGAGTTTGAGGTGCCTGATGGCAGTTCTATCTTTTAGGAATTTGCCGACCCTGGGCTAATTTATAATTTCATCTTCCTAGTTGGGCTTGGCATCTTTAATGGTAGAATGAACATGGTAGTTTATGTTGTGTTCTTATCTAAAATCTCAGGATGATTTGTGACCTAAGTCACATAATCCACTTTCCCCCTTGCCTTTCTAAAGCTTCGATTGTGCTATGGAGAATTAAGAGTAGGAGTGCTGCTCTAATGTGACTTAAAATTTTTTAATTTGTGACTAAACTTTTATTAATTCAAGAACAAAATTTTTGTAGGAAGAGAATTAAAATTACTAAATCTCAACTCAAACTTTTTAAAATCGCACATTATTTGTTAATGGATCGCACTCTATACTATTAAATTGCACTAAATCTTATTTACCAATTTATCTATTTATTTATTTATGTTAAATTATATGATATTACACATAAAATAGATAGAAAAAAAAAAGAAAAGCCCTGCATAAGGAGTCAATCCCAACTTACGACCTCAAACCACCCCACCCCGTGAAATGAAATCAAAACCCTTTACCTTCAAAAACAAAACCCATTTCCCCTTTCAATTATAAATTTCCGAAACAAAAATTTCAAGAATCAAAACTTAAGTTCTCTAAAATCAAAGCTGAATTGAGGAGATGATAACAACTCTTTGATGATTTCTCAGTTCATTTACTCACAATTCAAGTGTGAAATTGCTATTATTTTATTTTCAATAATTCAGGATTTTTATTATTTGATGGACTGAATAGAAACTTGAAGACGATTGAGTTTGCGGAAATTATTTTTAATTCTTGAGCAATGAGATTCTTAACTTTTTATTTACGATGATTTTTGCTCTCGTAATTTTGGATTGACATTTAAGTTATAAATGTTAAGATTTTGGTTTCTAATTTTTTTTTCTCAAGAAGATGAAGCAAGCAATGCTGTAGCAAGGAAAGATATAAGTTCTACTCCATTGAAAAAGTTGTTATAGTGGTTGATCAAAAATGTAACAAATGGGTTTGTAATTTTGGTTGTAGAGTTGATGCATATATAGGAATATATTCTCAAATTAGAGCACATTTGATTGGATTAAAGAAAGGAGAGAAAGCTTGAGGAATTATGTTATGCTCCTAGCTAACAAAAAAAGAAAGGGAAAAGTTAGCAAAAGAAGAAGAAGAAGAAGAAGAAGAAGAAGTAGCAGCTAAGGATAAGTATGAAGTAGCAGCTAAGGATAAGTATGGAGGGGATTTACGTAAAAGAAGTAATATAAATGCCCACACCATACTTCAATCAGCAAAGAGACATGTTGGAGCTGGTTCTAAGATTGTTTCTGACATGTTCAAAATGTCAGTAAGAGATGATGCAAACACTAGAATTGCTAAATTATTTTACACTTGTGGGATTTCTTTTAATGTTGCAAGATCACCTTTCTGGATGGATGTTGTGAAGGATACAAATGAAGCCCCCCTAAGGGTTACAAACCGCCAAGTTTAGAGAAGATTAGAACTACATTGTTAGATAAGGAAAAAATTGCTATTGAGAACAAATTGGTGGGAATAAAGAAAGATTGGCCTTAGTATGGGGTTTCAATTGTATCTGATGGATGGTCGAATGTAAGAAACCAACCTCTCATCAATATCTTGGCAATTTTTGGAGATAAACCTATTTTTTTAATAGTTATTGCCTCGTCAAGAGAGGAAAAAAAATGCTACTTACATTGTTGAAATTTTTCTAAAATCTATTGAATCGGTAGGCACCTATAATGTTGTGTAAATACTTACTAATAATGCAACTAATTGTGAGGCTACTGAAGACATTATAAAGGAAAGGCATCCACATATTTTTTGGTCTGGTTGCATGGCACATGCACTAAGCTTTCTTATGAAGGATATTACAAAATCAATGCACCCATCACTTAAATTTGTTTCTATGTGTTATGAGAAGGCTAAAGAAGTGGTGAACTACATAAAACGCCATAGCTTTGTTCTGAATACATTAAAAAATTTACTTCTTTGGAGGTGATACAAGTGAAAAGACAAAGTTTGGTAATTATTGTGTTGTATTAAATTAGCTTTACAGGGTTAAAGAATGCTTTAATCACTATAGTGTTGAATGAGGAATAGGAGTCACTTAGAAAAGGGTCAACAAAGTCAAAGTTAGCACAAGATGAGTTGAAAAGAGTGATACTAGATGTGAAATTTATATTATCTTTTGTTGGGCCTATTTAGAAAATGATTTGATTTTGTGATTCTAATAAAACTATTATTGGTGACATGTATCAATGAATGGAGAACAGATAGGTTCTATAAATGCTGTATTATTTGCAAATATTGAGACATCTCAAGAAATTGAATCATTAATCATGAGACAATGGGAAATAATGAATGTGCCATTGCATTCACTTGCTTTTGTGCTTAATCCTTATTATTATTTAGACTCATGAAGCTTAGTTTGGGTCCTGAAAAAAAGAAACGTGTTAAACCTCATGTAGACTTGTTTGTGTAAGGTACGTATTTAGATGTTGTACATAAGCTTGCAAGTGCACAAGATGCATCTATGATTCGAAAGCAACTTAGTGATTTTACAAGTGATGCAGGTGTCCTGGCCAAGCTTGAAGCTATCAAAGATAGAAAAAATATGAGCTCAATGGAATGGTGGAATTTATATGTTGCTGTTGCTCCTCGATTAAATTCTTTAGCAATTACAATATTATCTCAAAGTGTCAATAGTTCTTGTGCAAAGAGGGCATGGAGTTCATATATTTTCATTCATAGTGTCAAAAGAAACAAGTTAAATGTTGAGCATGCTGAATCTTTAGTTTATGTGCATTACAACAATAGAATCATGACAAAATTTCAGGATGACTATGAAAAGTCATACAAGAATTGGGATAGAAATACATATGATGATTTTCTAGAAGATGACTTGGAAGCCATTGAAGATGCAGAGCTCAATATTCTTCATGCCACTGATCTTTGAATTATTTCGGCTCACTAACATGTATGTTTTGTTTTTGTCTTTTAGATAGCTAGTACAGTACGTATTTTGGATGTATATCATATTAATCTAGCAAGCAGGAATAGATATTTGAATGGGGTTGGAGAATTACAGAATGTTTGGTTTCATTTCCACACCCCCTTTTCACATTTTCTACTATTCTAAAAATGAAAACCATCACTTTTTACATATTTTCACCCAATATCATTTTCATTTTCATTTTCAAAACACTCTCCAATAGCGTATATATCATCTCTCTCTATTCCATTATTTCTATCTCTCTCCATTTTTGTCCAAACAAATTTTCTTTTTCACATCACATCACATCACATAACTAATTTTCACCGAAATGAAAATGTTGGAAGTTGACAATGAAAATGAAACCAAACAGCCCCTCAGTCTTTTGATTGTTGATAGTGACAATAGAAGAATTCTTTTTGTTGGCTTGAGTCCTTTTGACTCTTTGAATTTGTGTAATTGATTTGATGCTAATGTAGGATGGAGACTGATTTGAGAAGCATTCAATTGATGAAACTTAAACTATTTTGATTAACAAATTTGGTTGATTTTGTTTGTCTACAAATATTGTTGATTATATTCACTGAGTGAAATTAAAATCTAGTGCTTAAATGGTTGATTAAATGGATTGGGATGCAAGCTTTAGTATATGGCATTTGGCTGCAGGAATTGGATTTGAATGCAAGCTTTAGTATTATTTAGTGTTGTTGCAAGAAATGTGCAGAAGACTATACATTTGATTGCAAGAAATGTAAAGAAATTTTTTGATAGATATTTTGAATTCTTGAAATGTGAGAGCATGAGTTAGAAATTGATGGAAATACTTAAAAAAATTTTCATGCCTTAGTTGATCTTTTACTAGGTATAAAGTTAGTGAGATACAACTAAGATTGTTGTGCATTTGAAATGATTTTCTATGCATGATTAATGCTTATAAGTTTCTCCAAAGTTGCTCTTTATTTGCAAGGAATCACCACTTGACTATACAGAATATATGTGTGTAGTCTTCAATTTTAAATTAATGATGGGTTGATTTTAATATTGCTACTTAAAAGGGTTGTAAATGTGAGAAATTGTATATAATTTTGATGTAGAATGAAAGAACTACTTGTTGGGAATTATATTTGATCTAACTGTTTAAGTTTTTGTATATTTTTTCTTCTTTGATTATATGCGTATAAAATATTTAAAAATTATTTCTAAAATGCACTCTAAGATGCTCCTGCTCCCAATTTTTTTAATTTTTTACACTCTTACGTCTCCGCTCCCACTCTTGGTCCCACTTAATGTGACTTAGTCCACGACTAGGAATGTGATTGTTCTATCCCTAATAGCAATAACTAGTACAAACCAACTTGGGTATGGTGTCTACTCTCTCATTCTCGATCCTCGATATTTGGATGAGATTGAAGGTTTTGAACCAAGCCCCTAATTCCTAGAATTTGGTGAGGTATCTAAACAATGTTGCCTCTTTTGCTTCATACAATCCATCGAACTGGCCGACCACTTATTGTGAATCCCTACCTACTATTAGGTATTCAATCCGTTAGTAAGGGACATTTTTATTCCTGCTATAAGGACCTCATACTCAACCTCATTATTTGTAACTTGAAAGTTTAGTTTTATGACGAAGTCTAGTTCAATGCCATCTGGAGATTGTAGAGAGATACCAACACCATCCTTGATGTTGGTGGATGATTCATCAACTAATAGTGTCTAAAAGGTCAAGTAGTTTTTCTCATTAGGTAATCTGATTCGCAGAGCAAGTTGGAACTCTGATTGTAGTGGGCAATCACTATGATTGGTCAGCCCAAAGGGGAAGAGAGAATGTCAACATGCTAAACTGTTCTTCATTCATTTTGGGTTTTGTGCTTTTGCAGGATGACGAGGCTTCCTTACTCCAACTAGGGGATTAGATTGCTTATGAAGGCAATGTTTCATCGGCATACTGGGCCATTGCTTTAACTAAAGATCATGCAGAGGCACTTTCTACCAGCATCAGTAAGATTTCTTAAGTCATGTGGAGTGTCAGTTCTTCAAAGAGCGGAGCTTGTTGTGCATGCATTGCCTCTAGCGAGGGGTGGGCATTAGGTGCTAGCTTCATGGTGGAATGGGACTGTGCTTCCAGTGGGTTTTTCTTTTCTTTCTCGCCTCGTGGTGCCGCTTGAGCACTGGAGTGTCAAGTTCTAACATCATTTGTATTCCTTAGTTTAGAAGGGAGTTTTTCACAAATGGCACCTAGATGATGTTGTATGAAAATGAGGGGGATTCTTTTTGTAAATCAACAAGGTGAATTGGGCTCCAACTTTTAGAATGCTTGTATAAAGTCAGAGCTTGAGTTTTTTTAATTGAATAATTAAATGTTTTTTTTAACTTTGAGAGTTGATATTTATATTGATTAGATCCTTAGTAGGCTTTGGTCCACTTGATTCTGGGGTGCCATCATAGAGAGCTAATTTATTGAGTTCCCCAATTCTTTTCTTATTTATTTTTTTAATAAAACCCTTTTATTTACTTTTTATCTTTTTGTCCTTAAAATTTTATTTTACCATGTCAAAAAGTAGAGACATTATGTGGTCGTCAATGCTCCCGGGTAGGATGTACTTCCATAGTTATATGTGACCTGCAAACTTTAGTTAAATGCATGATATAATGCATCGATTAAAGGTGATCAAATTCAAGTTTATTGATTAGCTAAACAAGTCTTTATACAAGTAGTTTATACATCAATTCAATTGACTTGTTTGATACTACTTTAACAAGAACATGCAATATTGAAAAATTATTATAAGTTTTCTATAAATCCATATATATGAATAAAATTGATGTTGATTTATATTTTGTTATTGTAAATTTATAATTAACGAGGACTGGTTTATTCATTTTTTTATTGGACAAAAATGACCTAACATAAGAGAGTCACCCACAAAATGTTTTTGTTAGATTCCTATAATTTTGTTAGATTCTAATATATATTGTAACTTTGTGTTGAAGAAATCTTTGGTAAGATTTTCTTTTTCACTCACTTATTCATCCACTAGGCCTGTAAATAAGTAGGGTAATATTTTACCCATACCCATACCCTAAATACCCAAATAAAAATATCCGATATTCTACTATATCCTAAAATACCCATGAGAATGAGACCCTAGCCCTATCTTACTCTATCTAACCCAAGACCCATTGTGTCTAGCTTATTCGATTTATGCTTTTAATGTATATACTAATACCAATTTTTTCAATATATACTAAAAATATTATTTGGTATAGATAACAAAAAATTAAAAGAAAAAGTTTTTCTATATTTAATTTAATTTAATTAGTAAATTTATATTAGTTAATCTTTATTTTCAATTGTTCATTCATTAATAAAATTTTTATTAACAAAGTTTATTCATTAGCAAAATTAATTTTATTAACTGTTTTTATAAAAAATATTTATTCCACTATTAATTTTAATATTATTAATTTTTTTAATGAAAAATGTTCAATTGTTTCTGTAGCTATTCCATTGTTTTAAAAAAAAATTGCAATCTCAATATATTAATTTTGTTAATTTAATTTAATTTTTATTGAAAAAAATATGTGGTTGTTACTGTTCATTCACATATTTGTAATTTTTATATATAAAAAGTTTTTTTATTAATATAAATTTGATTTCGGTATAGATAATTTTTATGTTCATAGATTAAATTTAAGTATAAAGTAATAGGTAATTTTTGGGTATGAATACATGGGTAATTTTTGGGTATAGACCTTACTTATATCCATTACATTATTTTTAATAAGTACAGATATGGGTATGACATTTTGGGCTTGAATAGAATAGCACCCTACCATTTACAAGCCTAATCCACCAATACGAAAAATTTTATTTCAATTTTGCATCCACACAATATAATATTCTTTAAAGAGAAGAAGATCTAGATCAATTTGCATAGCAAATTTATTGTATTTATTAATTATAAGTAATTAAGTGTTTTTTGCTATTTTTAAGTTGAACTTTAAAAGGAATATACCATAATCATTAGTAAGGGTGACAAATGATTGGGTTGAATTTGATATGGTTTCAACAAGATTAGGTTAGGTTCAAAATGAGAGGATTCAATATGAGTTTTAAGTAGGTTGACTTTTAAGGGGGTTTGTTTGGATTCAAAATGGGTCCAATAAAAAAAATATTTTTTTTATTATCCAAAGAAATTAATTTTCCAGACAATAGTAATATTACTTTTTTTATTATCCAAAGAAATTAATTTTCAAGACAATAGTAATATTAGTATATCTTTTATACTTATTCAATATACAATTTTACAAAATAATGAGATAATTTAATAAATTATATATTTATGTTACTATTTTTTACATAATATGTAGTTGCATTAATAATTAATTATAGTTTAATATTTATTTCATAAGAAAAATGATAATTTTGATGGAAATTGTGTCACTGTTTCATCAATAAGTATATATTAAATTTTTAATAGTGAACTTATTAGTTTTCATTTTTTATTATACAATTCTTTAATAGTGAACTTATTAATATACATGACAGTATGTCAATTTTATTATTGACATGCAATATTAGCTAAGTAACTTATAATTTTTTTAATTGATAAACAAAATATTTATTCATATAACATATAATATTTATATTTTAAAAATTTCTTGACAACTAAACTCTTAATATGTCCAAAACACAAGATATTTATTTTAATTTAAAGATTATTAATAATTCAGAAGCGCAAGACTTTGACAAAAAAAAAGGTGTAAAAAAATATATATTTGTGACAATTAATTTAAAATTAACTTTCTGTTAAAATTTTACTTAAATTTTTTGATCGAATCCATTTTAAACCCATTGTGTTTTTTTGTGGATTAAAAATCTAACATAATCCATTTAAATTCAACTCAATTCAATTTATTTTTTAAAATTTTAAAGCCCAACTTAATTTAAAATCATATAAATTTAATTGGACTAATGTAAGAATTGTAACTCTTCTCCCCCCACCCCTCCCGTCCCTCTCTTGAAAAATAGATCTCCATTAAGAAAGAGTAGCACAAAAGTACTTTTGAGGAGAGTCATATTATAAAACTATGTGGACATTAAGGTGTGGCGCCTGTTTGGTTTCATTTTTTGGAGTTATTTTTATTTTTTTAGCGAAAATATATATTAAAAAATTAGTTAAAAAAATGTATTTTTGAAAATAAAATTATGTTTGGATGTGCTATTTAAAATTATAGATTTATATAATTGCGAAAATGAGATGTATTTAAATATTGGGTGTCATTGTATTAAAAGTTGTGTAGTTTTTGAATTTAAATAGATGATGTGATGTGTAATTGCTCGAAAAAATAATATTATAATTTGAATTTGAATTTATAATATTTTCGTGATAAATATTATTTGAGAAATATTGGGAAGATAAAAAAGTAAATATGGATAATAATAGAAGGGAAATACGTATAAATATGGAGAAAAAATGTAAAAATGAATATTTTGAGAATGAAAATATATGAGAAAATAATATAAAAATTGATAATTTTTAATTTAACTTTCAGCAGAAAATAAAAATAAAAACAAACGGGCCTATTATCCAGTTGAGTGGTCACAATTTTCAAATTTTATATAGAAAGTTAAAAAATCGATATAATGAAGCATTTGGGTTTCCAAACCGATTGTAACTGTTTGTTTATCTCGGGCTCTTTTGTCCCCATTTTGTCTGGTTTGCCTTCGACCGTCCTGGACTCCAACGTTCTCCTGCTTGGCATTCTATCCATCAGTTTGAAGCTGCTACTGCTATCTCAATTGCGGTATTTCTCTCTTTCCTGCTTTAATTCCTTAAGCTCTCCGTGCAGGCATCTACCATTTTCCTTGAACTTCCTGAAGCTACTTGTTTCCCGTCTGGGTCTCCCCATTTACCGTTCTTTATATTGCCGTATGTTTCTGAAGCTACTTGTTTGCCATCTGGGTTTCCCTCACTATTTCCCGTTCCTTTTTTCGCTGTATTTTTTTCAGTCTTGATTTATTTGTTGTAGCTTGTTAATTTGATTACTGAATTTGCGTATTAAGCAAGCTTGTGAACTGCACTGTTAATTTTTCAGAATATTGGTTGTCTAAAAATTTCTTCTGGTCATGCATTTCAATTCGAATTTGATTGATTTTGCCTCCTAATTAAGATAGTAATACGATCAAGTTGTTCCCATGAATACTGTGGTTACAGTCGGGGGAAGAGAAAAGTACTCATGGACCTTCAAACTCCATGTAACGTCTGCATTTTGATCCACCAAAAGCCAGCTCTTCCCGGGAAGTCATATTCCAAAAACAACATCAAAATTCCCTTGAATCGTTGTAAAACAGTGTCGCAACTCCAAGCATCAGTTGATGTAAACCCTGGCAGCCAGTCTGTCTCTGTTAAGTCTCACAAAGTTACTGTACATGACCGTCAACGTGGTGTTGTCCATGAATTTTTCGTCCCTGAGGTAATACACTCATACATTTCATGTTTTGTGCATTCATCAATTGTATAATCTTTTTTGCTTACTTATTTTTTATGAGCTAATCAAGTTATAATGAGTTGTAGGATCAATATATATTGCACACTGCCGAGGACCAGAATATAACTCTACCCTTTGCTTGCAGGCATGGTACTGTTCTATTCTTTTCTAATTTTTGCAAAATGTGCCTCATTGTTAGTGTGTGGGTAGTGTTTTACTATATCTGTTAAATTGTTCAGAAAGTTAAACCAAGAAACTTTTGATTTTTGAAACAACAACTAATTTGAGTTCTTTTGTTATTTAAATTTTAAAAATGTGAGTAATTCAAGTGAACTTAAAATTGTCTAGAGCGACCCACTAGTTTTAAATTTCTAAATGCTGGGGTTTTGACAAATGTGGTTATGATGATATCATCTGCTATTGATATGCAGGCCAAAATAAAATGAAAATTCCTGCTGTTAATGCAATATGTCTATTAATTCCCACATATATTCTATCTTAGTTTTCCCAATTAAGATACTTTAGTTTCTCGTAAATTGTGCTGTTTATCAGTTGTAACCATCAGCTGTTCGTATACCGTTTTTGGAATTTTTTACCTTAAACTGGTCTTCTTGTTGGATAATTTGATAATGATGCTTCATATTCTCCAAATTATTTCTGGATTTCTGGTGGCCAAAGTTACTTGAAAAGGACCTCTTAGGATCTAGCAAGTAGTTTCCACTTCCACATTAACTTATCTGAAATTTTTATTCCAAAACTCCATGCAAGTGAGAGCTATTATCAATCTCGAAAAGTCCATTTGACTAGGAGGGTCAAAAAATTTTATGTTTTAGGATATCTTTCCAATGTTTTCAATGAGCAGTGATTCAAGATTGAGCATCAATAATTCTGTATTCAGAACAGAAGACAACAGATATCACTTGATAGTAAATATAAAACAGAAACTGCATTAACACCTGAGTTAGTCCAAATAAATGGTTGATCAAAACCATTAATATAGAAGTTTGTTGAGTATTTATAGATAGAAAAGTACTTCAAATTCTACACAGAAAAGTTCAAACAGACCATAAACCTGGGAATTTTTTTTATTATTGAAGGCAGAAAGCAACTTGGGGATTTGGGAATCAATTATTTTCAAAGTTGTATTGGTTTGTAAACCTCTCCTACCCATCCCTCTCTCTCTCTCTCTCTCTCTCTCTCTGAGGGGGTGGAGATGTGTGCTGCCAATAGATTCGATTGTATGATTAATACTAGAACTTGTCAATCCAAATGTAAATGAACTGCCAATGATTTTTGAGCTTAAAAAATGGAGCACCGTGTTTGCTCTCGTAAGCTCTCCATCTTGCAGGATGTTGTACTAGCTGTGCGGTCCGCGTAAAGACTGGGCAACTCCGACAGCCAGAAGCACTAGGGATATCTGCTGAACTGAAATCTAAGGTATTTTATATAATTCTGGATAATGTTCTGCCACAATTTTGTGTCACACTTTTAAGTTGCAATGATTCTGTAACCATGATTTCAAACAATATCTACTTGAAGGTCCTATCAAAGTGACTTCTATATAATTTTAACCAGTCACTATTTGATAGGTTTTAATGAAGTTGCTTCTATGTAAGACAATTTGGAAATTGTGGAAGAAGTTGGATGTCTGTAGTAATTGGTTTTTGGGCTTAAAGATTATTAGAATATCCACTTTGGGTTGGTCTAAAATCAATGACAATTAGTTATATTAATTGTTCTTACACTTGTGTGGATGTGGGGTTGACAGGTGGCATCAAAGTGGTTTTTATGCCTAGTCACTGATGGCAAGAGTGCAGAACGACCACATGTTAATCTAGAATTATTGACTATGCAAAACATTAAGATTTTAGTATTACGCAGTGTTCCTTCTTAGTTTTGACTTTGCTTCAGTCATGTTCCTTTTGGATTTAAGGGTGATTGTATCATCTAATTAAATTGTAGAACTGTGAAATTAAGACAGTATATACTGGGGCTATATACCAAAATTTACCTTGTAGAACTGTGAAAGTTAGTCGTTTATATTGCCTGAATTGAAGTATGTCTAGAAGTATTACCTGTGCCACATTTTAAAGCTATAGCTGATGTCTGGACTATAACTTAGCTTAAATCGGGTGTCTCTATCATCAATGCAGCTGTTGCCGCATCCAGCTAACACTATATTCCCAACTGTCTTCTTTATCAAGAATCAGACTAGTAACCTTGGCTCATATACTAATTGTTGAATCAAGCTCTAGCTTTTTACCTTGGCTAATGGCTATATTCTTGGCAATGGTGTTAATTTAACCTTGATAGAAGATTAAGTTTCATCTTTTGACTGTGATTTGATCCATGGCTTAGGTCCTATACTTCTATAATTGTTATCATACTTAAACATAAAAGACTAGATCAATTACTCCTACCAAATCAATGTTAAAATTTCTTTAATATCTTAAATATTACTTATGCATTCTATATTACGAACCAAAAGCTTCATGTAGCATTCACATAAAGCAATTAAATTTACTTACTTGATCTTGAAGTTATAATCGATCTCCAAATGATAGGGAAATTGGTTTCTCCACTCTTCCCCCTAGTTTTGGGCATCATACAATTGATCAGGAAAAGTGCTTGCCCGTAATGGGTATAGAGAGAGGTTTAGACTCTAGCCCTAGAACATTAGAAGATACCTCTCATCAGGGCACGACATTTCATATTCATGTTTCTTTAATATAACAAGTAATAGAATCACATCTCTTGGATAGAACCTAACGGGCTCCTATCGTGTGTGTGTATTAAAAAAAATAATCAGCCAAACCACCACCTATCAATTAAGTTTAAAATTAGAATTTAGATGATATCATGATAAATGTGTGACCAAAGTAACTGATTTATTTATCATATTATAAACAAATCATGAGACAATTTTAACATTCTTCCACTTGACCCATGTGATTTAATCTCATTGGTTAATGATACAACACTAAGTATGCAACATACAAATAAATCATATTCATAACGCCTATCGTAATCACTATAGCATAGGAAACTACTAATGTGAGTCTTGGTAGTTTATATTATTTATGCAATGTATTTCCTTCTGTGAACTACAACATTAGCACGTCACTAGGCTGGGGTATAATTTATATAAATATAATGGTCCACAATAATTCTCGAAGAGACTACCCTACTGTATTTATCGCAAAATCTATTATGACTAAAAATCAAGAAATACATACATACCAAAAAGACAAAATTAGTGAGCTTAGAGTGTCATCACCTCATTCATGATAACCATAGCTCATTCGATGAACATGTTCCTTAAATATCTTTGGTTGTAGTCCTTTAGTTAATGGATTTGTTGTCATGTGATCTCTTGTAATATGCTTTATAGATATTTGTTCTTTAGATACTGAGTTTGCAATCATGTGATCTTTCCTAATATGCTCAATAGATATTTGTAACCGAACCTTCTCTAGCCCTCTTTGACAAAAAATACTTTTAATTCCATACGCTTGCACTTATAGAGTATTTGTTTTTTTTCAAAGAAAAAAATGGCCGTGTAGTTATCATGATAAATTTTTAGCTCTTAAAAGACATTATGTTGTAATTTACCTTCAAATGTCATTGTTAGAAGCTTGTTTAAATCTAATATTGACTTCTTGAGCTTACACATTATGCAACTATTGTCTTCAACTATAAAAACTTTAAGGTTGGATTCGTAGAAACTTTCTCTTCAAGATTTTCATTCAGAAAAGTTGTTTTCACTCCTAGTCATGATAAGCCTAAAATGCCATAGTAATTCTAACAGAGTCCTCTGGTTGATGCTTTTCTTTCTATTACTCTGAAAGTAGCTACTTCACCACTCATATTTTCGATATTCCTTTTTATTTCTCATTAAACAAATGATATCTTCTTCTACTAGCTATTCTTAGCATGATATTGGGAAATAGCATTGCTATTACTCGAACAAGCATGTAACATATGTTGACATACCATGTGTCAAAGTGCATATATATAATTTTTGGTATAATTGTTAGAGACTTAAATGATGGATGTGCGAGTATGATAACTTATATATTGTTCTATATCTACATGAATCTAGGAACTTTTACTTGCATTGTATTAGTTGGACTATATATTAGAACTGATAATATTTGAGATTATGCAGGATTGTACAAGAAAGATCCTTTCTTGGTTCTTTGTTTAGCCTTGAGCTTTTTCTTCTCTTAGCTTTTGGAAAAGCTGCTGTAACCTTTTGATAAAATCATTAATAATAATTAACATTCCAGAAAATGCATGATTTTTTCAGGAAAAAATGCTAATAATTGAGAAAATTAGATAAGTTTTAGAGTATGTACCCTAAATTTTCATATGGAAATGCTTGGACAGTCACCATAAATCTAGCTTACTCCCATTTCCTTATTTTACCTATGGTTGGGATATTCCTGGAACTCAGAAAAAGAGAAGTGAGGTAGACAAAAAGAAAAGCAAATTGGACCAAAAAATAAGTGACTTGGAGAAATAGAAATGAAGTAGCTTAGACAAATCATTTTTGTTGATAACTTTAAGCCTATCAATTGAATATTAATTAATACCTCGAACACTATTTGAAAATGACTTTTTTGCTCATGAATGAAATATTTCAAGCCTTCTTGAAAATTCTTACTCCTATTGAACCATTTGTAACCATATGCATTGAGATCCCAATTCATGGATCTCTTAGTTCGAAAAATCAAGATAAGAGGATTGAACCATTTTTGGAGACGGGAGAAAAGGTTTCTTTATAATTAATGCCTCCTTTTTGAGTACAACCCCTGGCAAAGAATCTAGCTTTTTATTTTTCTATGTTTTCGGGTTGCACTTAGTCTTGAAACCCACCTACAGGAGACAGTTTTTGAACCTTTTAGCTAACAAGATACATTTTGTTTCATGGAGCTCCTCATGCATCGATCAATCCATCTATGAGACTCTTGCTGTTTTTGGCTTGTCAAATGTGAAACCGAATCTTTATTAACTCCAATGTCTAAATCTAATTCTTCCAAGTAAGCTGCATAATGACGTGAATAGTCTCTTTCGTCTGTGAGACCATCGTAATGACAAGTCTTGTGGCACTTCTTCTTCAAGTTTTTGTAGGTAGTTTTTTTAAACTGTTCTTGAACCACTTGTTCTAGCTCATTAGCACATTTAGTGAGTGGGACAACATTAGGAGTAAATATTGGTTCTGGTTTTTACTCCCACTAACCTCACTATCCTTAAAGGAATCTCGCATTATTGGTTTTCACAATTATCAGACTATGTTATGGCAGTAAAACTTATACCTTTTGGATTTCTGTAATCTATAAAGCAACCATTAGTCGTTCAATAATACAGTTTCTTTTCATGTGGATTATATATTTTCACTTTTGTTGGGCAGGCCTATATATGAATGCGCCTTAAATTGCGTTTCCTTCTCATTCATAACTCAAAAGGAGTTTTAGAAACTTATTGGAGCTTGGTTCAACAAGTACATAGTGGTTTTTAAGAGCATTCATCTACCATACTCTTCAATATATTCCTAATCACATCTATTGATGTTCAATTATGTTCTTTTGCTACACCATTTTGTTGCAGTGTATTTGGCAAAGATTATTGTGCGCATAAATTAAGCTTTTTGAGAAATATTGAAAATGGACTTGGACACTATCCTGATCTGGTATATTTTCCATAATATTCACTACTTTTTAACAGATTGTGTGATTTGCACTCTTCTGTTATGTTTCCTTTCAAAGCTCATTGTGATATACCTCAAAAGCTTTTTCGGTTTGAGATTTTTCATGCAACAAATAGGTACATGTATTATGTGAGAAGTCATTTGTAAACGGGATGAAATAGTTTTCTCCACTAGAAGATGAAACATCGAAAAGGTGCACATATGGTAATTTCAAAAAGCTAAGTACTTCTTGGGCATCCTTGTCAATGTGGTGTTTGGTTTATTTTCTCCTTAATGCAATCCAATCACGTGACCAGAAGCTAGATCTAGAAGAATATCATTCTATACTAAACTTTTTAAAAGGTTAACATATGTCGGTGTGTGTAATTTCAAAAAGCTAAGTACTTCTTTGGCATCCTTGTCAATATGGTGTTTGGTTTATTTTCTCCTTAATGCAATCCAAGCACATGACCAAAAGCTAGATCTAGAAGAATCTCATTCTATACTAAACTTTTGGCTCTTTGGATGTGTCCCAATCATTTGTGCCTCAAAAGTGACGAACTTTCACTTAGCAAAGTGTTTTAACTCAAAAATTATGATTAATAGTAAGGATTCAACAAAAAATATTATATAAATTTTGTTTCGATAAACAATCATGAAGATGAGCATATCCAATAAGAATATCATTCTTATAAAACTAACACTTCCTCATCTGGCCCAAGCATCAAAATAAAAAATGTACAGCAATGAAGAGAAACTAAATCACTGGAAATAGTAGAAACATAGACAATCTATAATAGATTTAAGTGATGGCCGGTATTCAAGGCTAAACAATAAGTCCCAATTCGAAGCTTTCGATTGGTTCTCCATAAGCACAAAGTTCTCATTTGAACCTGTGGTTCAGATCATAAGGAATCCTGCATTGTGTTGCTTATGTGAGGAGTAGCATAAGAATCAAGCCACCGAGTACTGGGAGGAAGTTCAGCTAAATTTGATTCAAAACTTACAGAAGATGTTATCTTACCTTTACTTCACAAGGTTAAGGAAGTGACCGCCTTGATTTTCCTTAATTCCTCCTTAACCAACTTAATAGATGATTCATCTGAACTCCACTTATCCTTCAACAGTAAATTCATCCTTTTCTTTTTCCTGTATGTTTGACTCTGTTTTCTCTTTCGATCAGCTTCATGCTTCATAAGATTAAGCAGGTGACCACCTAAGATTCTTCCACCTTAATGCTTCCTTAAACAATTTGGTAGACAATTCATTTAAACTCCGCTTATCATTAATAGTTATTATAGTTTGCTTGAAAATTCCCCTACTCTTGAGGTTATAAGCACTTATCCTTCATGCTTCATAAGGTTAAGCAATTTCTTCTATCTATGAGACTAGTATATGTGATGCAATTCTATTTTGTGAGACCAAGATGTGTTTGATGAAGACAAGCTTTGAATACGATGCTATTGCAGTTTGCTGTCAATGAAATTAACATCTGAGAGAATTGAAGGAAATATTTGGAACTCAGTATACCACTAAATTATCCAGGCATGCAAACATAAAATGTTGAATGCCTTCATTTCATTGGAAAATGTCTTTCTTTGACTATTTTCGTACTTCTATTAAAGGTTATTGAATTTTCTCTTTTACTTATGATGGTAATGTGCTTTATCCCTCCAATATATATACTCCCTGATTCTCCCATGCCTATGCATTGCTGACATCTCATTGCATATTTTATTCCCTCTGAGATGTAGGGGTATGCACTTCTGTGCGTGGGCTTCCCATCATCTGACCTAGAGGTTGAAACACAGGATGAGGATGAGGTAGTAGATGCATATCTTCCCTCTTGAAAGTCCATCTAGTTTGAAACAGTTTTGCATGAGATTGGCATAGCTACTTCTTACATGTTCAGGCAGAAAATGGAACATGAGTCTTTTTGGCTGTCATTGTCTTTTCTGTTGTGTGAATACGGTGCTTATGTATGGACTACTCTTTTGTGCATATGGGGTTGTGGTAATGAAAAGCTAATTTTGTGCCTTCTATGCATTGATATCTAGCACACTTCAAACGTAAATTTCTCAGCTTGCCGGAGATCAGACTTATCTTTCCAAGAGAAGTTTTCTTCAATCCTTAGTTTTTCTCTTCCCAAGAAAACCTCCCCACAACCTGCTTGCCCACCTCAATTATTTCTCTAGTCAGGAAGATGAATAGAAAACACTCTGATCCCTGTCCTCCCCTCTTTCAACTAAATGGTTCTTCTTAGAGATTTTCTATTGCATTTAGCGCATGAAATTTAGCTAAAGAAATATCTTTCATGCACGTTTTTACTTATCTTTATGTTGGAGCAAGGAGATACTCAATTTAACATTTGCAGGTGTATTTGCTTCAGTTTGGAAGATATTTTGCTCGAGGGCCTATTGTAAGTTGTATTCTTACTTTAGCATGATATATCCCTCTTATTAGAACTGAAAATGAAAATTAGAAAAAGGAAGAAGAAAAAGTTGAAGTTCAATGAAGAAGAATTCCCACTGTTAATTGTTGGTTCGGATGGTGATCTCTGTGTATGTGTGTGCAGGAAAGGGATGACTATGCATTGGAATTGGCCATGGGAGATGAGTAAGCAAGTTGTGCCTGCTTTGATGATGGTTAGAATTTGTCCAGGGAAACATGTAGTGGTATAATAATTTATGCATCTGTCCCCATCACTTCTGTCAATAAAATACAATTTTCTTCCATTACTCAGTGTGCTGGGCTAGGGTGTAAACAAGTTGAGCCCAAATCTAGTAGGTTCAAGTTCGATTCGTCTATTAATTCATGAGCTCGAGTTTGGTCGAGCCTAAATAGCTAAACTCAAAGTCGACTTGTTGGAATAAGCAAGGCTTGGCGAGCTTTATCGAGCTTGATTTGATAAGGTTCGTTATAAAAAGTCAAAAAGCTTGATTCGTATAACCTCGGATGAGCGCAGGTTTGAGCTTGTATAGGTTTTGATTAATTTAAGCTCATCTAGATTCAAAACAAAATCTATAATTATAAATATTTTAAATAATTTTGTTATATATTTTTCTAAAAATAAAAAATTGAATTATTATTATTATTTACTTATCTTTATAAATTTTATTATAAAGGCCTAGATTATAGTTATATGTATGTATATATATAATAAAAAAGTTCATTTAGGTTCACGAGCTTTTTGAGTTCAATATTATTGAGCTCGGTTGAGGCTTAGGCTTGAAAAGATCAAGCTGAATATAAACTTTTATCAAATCGAGCTTGAAATGTTCATGATTTGTTTCATTTCATTTACACTCTTAGTGTGTTTGATATTGCTATTTCCCATGATGAATTTGGCCACATAATTTTCTTGGCAAAACAAGGTAGCCGAGAACTAGGATTATTCACTTCATTAGTTTTTGCATGGTTAAGACTCTCAAACCACCACCACCACCCCAACACACACAAAAATATGATATACTGAAATCAATTTCACCCTCATCACGTAAAATAAATTAGATTCTTTGAGCCTATGGTTATCAATGTGAAGGAATAGCTATCAGCAATTTTGAATGTTTAAGGATTTCAATGAAAAAGACAGGCTTCATCTTTATTTGTTGTATAACGATACATAAGATATCTATCAAGTGCAGTTTTTCCGACAACCCTCTTTTGCTTCAAAAGCTCTTTCCCGAACTCTCCCCACGTAAACGGTAAATACTTTCTGGGCTTAGGTTCTGAGTCCATGAGCTCAGGGGAACTCTCGATTACCGCAATTGTTGTAGGGCTAATGACATGGGCAACCGACAGACAATTCCTTTCCTTATTTACAACTGTTCTTTGAACGACACTCTTAGCTTTCCATTAGTCCATGCCTGCAAATTATATGTGTAGGTAAAATATCTCAGCTAAACAGAAGTGTCAGCGATACGGAACTTCTCAGCTAAACAAAACCCTCATGCCTTTTTGGTGATTAGCTTATCGACCATTAAAAAGATGTACATGATCAAATTAGCACTATCAAAAATTAAGTATATGCTGTGAAAATTTTTTTATTGCAAACGTAGTTTTCTTAAATAACAAACAACAAAAAGTATTAGCTATCGACTCTTAGTCTTATTCGTTAAATGGGAAACAGATTAGCTGTGTATTTTTCATAGGAAAATTCATGTATATTAAAATAAAAATAATCATTAACAATTGATTGATTGTAGCAAGAATTAGCTACGAGAAAATTCATTTTGAATTTGACTAGATCAATTTTGTTGTTAAAGTTGCGAATTTATAATATCGAGTACAAATTGATCGTAATTGATGTTTTAATTTGTTTTATAGTGTTGGCATGAAAATTAATGAAATGACAATAAATTACCTCAAGAGTGTCGCCAATTTTGATGACAATTGAGTTCGAAGGCGGATGAATACCGATCCATTGATTGTCATGGTTGAGAACTTGAAGGCCCCCAACTTGGTCCTCAATCAATATTGTGAGTGTTGTTGTGGCACTAGAAGACTTCCAAAATGACTGGATACATTATGGGGGCCACAAATTACCTAAGATGACTTTTAAGATGATGGGAAGACTTCCAAAATGATGCCCCTATTCCTAAGAAGACTTTTAGTATGATGGGAAGACTTCCAAAATGATGCCCTATTCATAAATTCAAAAATTAAATAAGAAGTGGTTTTTGTCACCTCTAATTTAATGATCCTGGACCTAAACCAATAAATATATCATAATGATTTGCATGCTTATTTTCTGCACTAGTTATAACCTTAATCATAACCTAAAATTAATTTAGCAGCTTGAACCATGTCTGACACTTAAACCTATAAAAACACAATTATAATTTATAGACATATATATAGATATAGATGTATGAAACGGCAACAAATTAATTTTGATCAATTATATACATATAGAGTTTGCTACATTTTATAAACCCTCATCTATTTGAATTTTTTTTCATGAATCCATATTTGCATTAATAAAAAATTGAAGGTTATTGCAAGAAATTGTATGAAAATGCAATATGAATCGTCATATTGCTTGGATGGAGCTACACTAATATAATTTTTTTAAATAATAATATTGAGAAAAAAATTTAAATAAAATCTATAAAGATAATAAAATAATAAAAATTCAGTTATAGATTTTTTTTTATTCTAAATGATTTCTAGTTAATTTAAACATATATTGTATGCTAAAAAAAATAGAATACGACCCATTCCTAAAATTTTATATTTTAAATTTTCACTTCTCTCCAGCCCCATCAAATTCAAAATCCCAAATAGGCCACTAATATACATTATGGACTGCGCCCAACTGAAAACAGATTTACAAAATGGGCTCTACATTTTTGGATTCCAAAAGACCCGAATCTGGTAGAGGGCAGGGAGGATACCTGTTAGCTCTTATGTATCATCGTATTCTCTTTCTCTTCCAAGTGTCTAGTGAAGAAGTCAGTCGCAAAGCCTAAACCATGAGCTACCATCTCCATTATTTGTTATACCCAATTCATCCAATGCTTTCATGTACCTAATCATAGACTTGCTGCTTTTTGCAGCATAAAAATTAGGCATCGATCCTCCATAAAAAAATTGCTATAAAATTAATATGGCTATAAATTACGATTAAAATTTTTCACAGTAAATGTAACTTTTTTAAGTAACCAACAACGCAAAATATTATCTACTAGTTTGCAGTGTTATTCATTGGAAGTGCAACAAATTAAATATGCGTTATTTATAAAAGAATTAATATGTATAAAAATAAAAATAATTATCAATTATAGATTGAATAAAGCGAAAGTTAACTATAAAAGCATCTACTTTGAATTTGGTTAGATCAATTTTGTAGCTAAAGCTATGAATTTATAATATCAACTACGATTAAGCTGTAACTGACCCCCTAATTTTTTGATAATGAATTAACTATATATAAAAACTCATAGCTGTCTTCCCGTGATATGCAGTTAAGGTTAATAAGTAATTCTAGTATTCGACACACACAAATATACACACACATTAATGCTTGGTGGTGTTCACCATACACCCTTTTGGAAAACTCGAGGACCTGTTGTGGTGATTGAAGCGACAGTAAGATTTCGGCCCAAGGCAAATTGTGTCCGTAATCAAGATTAGAAGCTGAATAACCTAATGGAAAGCTTCCTGTTCTAGCACCCTTGAGCTTCTGCTCCATTGGAAGGTCAAAGAATCCATTCGAGCAAATACAAACATCATTAATAATTTGAAGAGGCACCCCATGATCAATCAACTTAAAGAATCCCCATTTCTTGGCATACGCTCTCGTACACTACTTCATCTAATTTACTCCCTCCAAGACTTATCACAGGAATGTCTTCTCCATCTGCGAAATCATCATGATTTATTGCAGGCCATTCCTTCTCGGACCAACGAAGTCTTTTACTTTTACTTTCTCGCCTGTATCATTAATGGGGAGTGATTCCACTTGCTGTTCTTCAATTTGTGACGGTTCCATATGGGAAGGAGAGAGTGAATTAAAGAGAGAGAGTTTCTGTAGAAGTTTTAGTGTTGAGTAGTTCTGAGAAACTTGGTATAAATAGAACATGCAAGTTTGGCATATAAATATCAAATAAGACAGATAAAAACATAGCAAAGATATATTTACGATATTATATTTGGACACTTCAAATGTCATAACATTTTTCAAAGATTGATGCCAATGTTAATTTTTTCTTAGTCTGTGCCTTTTTAGTAGAGATTTTGGCTTTGCAATCCGTCCTTAACTAAGATATAAATGGTGACTAGCAAAGGCAAAGATTTAATCAAATATATCTTAACATTGTGGTTGCCAACATTTCCAGATGCCATAACACTGTATGACAAGAAATTTTTACGCGTCTTATTTTGCTTTCTTTTGTTGGTAATGCTGCTGGATATATAATATAGATTAAATTATCAAAAATTTTGGGGTTTGTTCAATTTACAGCAAAACTTGAAAGATCTGGTCGAAAACAAAATTCATGTAGCAGGAGCAAAGCCCTCTCTCTATATATTTGAAAAAAAAAAAGCGTTCTGCAGGCCCTGATACCGTGGTTCATAGTCTCATGCTCTTAAACTTCTTTTCTTTATGGAAACCACGGTATCGGGGCATGCATAATAGAAAACTTGAGAAGGGCCTAAAACCTCTTCTTCTTTGCCTGAAATATTAACAAAATCTCGAGGAAAAACTCTTCAGGAAAATGTCTGAAATGGGCGCTATAAGCTGCTTCTATGGGAAAGTTGCAAGATTGTGAATAAGTTGACAAATGAAGATCCTGGCACGTGATTCCATGTATGTGCAAAGAAGAATTGAGGGATGCCTGTCTTATGTTTAGAAAGACAATCCAATGTGGATGAGGTCAAAGATGACCATTCATGAGTTTCTGCTTCGATTGAATAGGCTGAAGAGGAAAATGCAAAGCTACAGAGGACTAAAATCTTATTTGCTCTGTTCATTTTGTTTCTGAGCATTCAAATTTGGAATTGGATTAGTTGAAAGACCAAAATTTTCTGTGGGTTTGTGGACAGGTGGACTACAGCTCTACTGGTGGAGTGGAGGAGGGGAATGCTTATTTGTTGGCTTGCTTGTAGTAGTGTAGTTGCATTAGTTTGTTTTGGCTTGTCTGAAATGGTTGTTGGTTGTATTTTCTTTTTGGTAATGTAAATTTTTATTAGGTAAAATTGCAAATTGCAATTTGCAAGTTGTTATATAATGTAATACAATGTAATTTACCACCAGACGGTAGCCTACTTGGACAGGGTCTTTAACTTTTCACAAGAAAATCACAAGTTTGAATTTATTTGCGATAGCAGTCTGTGAAACACTTGCTTATTTGATGAAGGGGTTTAGTTGACTATCGCTTTGATGGGGTTGTGGCAATGAGATCGTCCTTTGGATAATAGTTATAACTAAAATTGAATATTCCACAACAACGGAATACTTTTTAATTATGCCCAGAGGATTGTTACACTGTTGGGGATGTAGTGACGAATTTTGTCTTTTATGTAGTAGTTATAGTTCAAATTAGATATTTTGTAGTGACAGGGTACTTTTTTAATTACACGCAAAGGGTTGCTAGTGGATGCCCTTCCCCTGCCTTTTCACCTATCCAAAAATAAGTAATACAATGTAATTTGTGTGCGCTGCTTTTTATTTGTAAATATATTAAATGTTTCAATATTTGGTAGGAGCTTATTTCCCCTATTTTGGAAGCTAAGCTCTCTAGAGTTTGGAAACTAGTTCCTAGTAGAGGAAATGCTTTTGTAGGCACAATATAAGTCTGCGTAGTTTGAAGTTAAAATAAATGCCTTAAAAAATAATATGCCACAAATAGAGCATTCCCAATGAATATAAAAAGAGTATTCTAATCACATGTAACTCAAGCCACATATCATTAGCCACTTCAACTTTTTACAGCAAACAGAATCAATAACCATTCGAAAATAGAGCAAAGGAACCAATGTATTCATCCAAAGAGAACACATCATTTCAAACGGTAAGCAGGAAAGAACAAATCAAAATAGAGCATAGGGAACCAAAATTAACACAAGCCATTCGAAAAAACCAAACTGTTTAATAACCATTCCAATACCAGAAATTTTATCATCCAACAAAAAAGCATTATAAAACAAAAAAGGTATACCATCCAACACAATCCATTCAAAAACTGAGAATGTCTCTATAAACTACTCTAGAAAAACTTATAACAAAATAGTTTAAAAGCATCATTCTCTCTAACCCCACCAAGAACCAACATGCTCAATTGACTTTACAATAAATTTTATTTCTTCAATATAGACTTCTTAATCTTCTGGGCATCTTCCTGAACTGATGCAACAGTTGCACTTAAATTGCTCATGGTGACAAACTTTTATCCTTCCTTCACAAAAACTAGCTTATTGCTTCGACTTCCCCTTGCTTAAGTGATAACACAATTCCTAATTTGTCCTAATTTGTGACAAATTTGGATGATTGAAAGCAAAAAGAGGAGTGCCCTTTGTACAGGTGAGATATATTCACATTTGGCAAAAAACTGGACTAGGCAAAATCATAGTTAGTGCTGGCGCATCTTTGGCTTGTCTTCGAGGCTTAGATTGAGCCCTTGCATGACTAACTCCACTGCTTGGTGTCTTCTTTGCCAGAGTAAGATTGGAAACAAAAATCAAATTTGATTTTTCATAAAGGTACACATGAAGTTACACTAAGTCCAGTATATGCTTGCATGCAATCATTCTCTTGACAAGTGGTGGCCTGGAACTTTTATCAGATCCTCTTCTAGTAACATTGACAGAGCTTGTTTTTTTGATTTGGTATAATTCTTTTCCAACACACATTACTGTATGAAATTATATTCAATCATGGCTGCAATAATTGAAATTAATAAATGAAGTTACAATTAGCATTGATCTTTTATCAGATCCTCTTCTAGTACTCTCTAATGCATTGGTTGCAGAAAATGTATGTAGAAAAATTCAAAGTATTAAGATGGGATAAATAATTAATTTTTACAATTAAGCTTATAAAAGAAATAAGATATACTTGCAATGATCTTGTGGGCTAGTCCACTTAAGTACTTCTGCAAACACCCTTGCCCAAACTGGCTGATTCACCTCCTCCAACCATACCCGAACTATTGTTGGGCAATTCTTGATTTGTTGTTGTTTGCTCAACCATAAATTCCTCTGCAGTTTTTCTCATCTCAGAGCCTCTCTGATTGTAGCCATTTTCTCCACAAAATGTGCATGTGAGAATATAAGATTGCCTCTACAACCTTATTAGCTTTTTTTGGCCCTTGCCCCCTTTCTTTTTTTCGTTTTCTTTTCTTACTAGCTCATCTTGTTCCAACCTCTAGCCCTTACAAGTTTGCAACAAACCTCCTAAAACTTGGTAGACATAGAGTTATGTAACAAATTTTAGTCCAAAATTAAGGGCCATTAATAAGTGAAATAACATGCTCATATGCTTCCAACTAGAAAGGTTTGAATGGTGTAGCAAGAATGAACGAAGTCTTTAGGTTCAAGCTATCGAAAAAATTGCACTGATCCCATGGTTGCGAGGAATTTTAATTGAGTCCCACTTCCTACATGAACAAATATAATTTTTCAAATCCACAACAAACCTAGACCTATCATAACATGACATTTCACTGTGTATATCATCAGATTTTATAGGAATGAAAAATGCAAAATACATCCACTAACTATTGCATGCTACGAAAAAAGGACATTAAAGATTTTCATTTTTAAAATGCATCCATTATATTTTGATATTCAGCACATTAAGTCCTTTTACTTGCAATTTTGGTCCTTTTTGCCAGAAAATTGTGGCAATTTCGCTGGATTGTTGCACGCATCCCACACATCACCTCAAAATTGGGCGAATCTCGCCAAGCGTTGCCAAAGAGACATGTCAACATGAGTTATTGGGCTATCACGCCACATCATCTCACCACCTACACACATATGCTACTAGAATGCCACATCAATTAAAAAAGCCACCACCTCAACACCACTCATCTGAGGAATAAAAAAGCAACTTCAAATGGAAGAAAAATTTAAAAAACAAATATAAGCCTCTCCACCATAAATAAGAAAAATAAAGTGTTTAAGAATAAGAAATCAAACACTTGAAAAATTCCAAGTCCGAAACCCTCATCTACAAAAACCCTCTGTTTGAAATCTCAAATCAAACAAAAATCCCAAAGATATAGTCTTTCTATGAACTCGTACTTGTTCCAACTAATTTCGAGCAAGGATTATTGAAGAAAACATTAGATAAACCATAGAGATGGTGTTTCAACTATCGCAACAGCACATTGGTTTGCCCACTCCCCCGTATAGTAAGTTTGTGTGTTTAGGGATTTGTTAAAGTTCTTTGTTTGAACGGTTGTCTAGTTTTAAGTACAGATGTAGTCTATATGGTCCAGGGGTTGGTGTTCCATACTGTTAGTTTTTTTTAGTGTTAATGCTTTCTTTAAGCGCATTGATATTTGTTAATATTTTTTATTTAAACATTTGTTTACTTTGAGCCATAAGATTAGTCAATGTGGTTCCTCATTTGTCTTTTCCGTATGCTGAGTTAGGTTTTTTTTTTTTTTTTTTTACTGTTAATGACTTATTCTCTTAATGACTATTTAGACTTGGAATTGAATCTTTGATTTTGTTATTGCTATGACAATGTGGACCATCAAAGGTTAAAAAAGTGGAGATTCCCTTTTTTTTAGCACTTTTTGTTTGTGTTTGCTGTGTGTGGAATGGTTAAGTGTTCCCATGCGCATTTATTTTATTTTATAGTTTTTCTTTCCCTAGAATGTAGTCCTAGACTATATTACTTATGTTTTTTTTTTATTTTTTGCATGGGGTTTTGAAGATTCTAAAACCAACATAGTAACAGTAGCTATGTATTATAGGGGTCAATTCTTGCTTGTTCTAGTTGCTCAATACATTGGGGAACGTGTTGCTAAATTTGATTATGTGTCTATTTAGGATATGTCCATAGGTCAATTGGATTTGTGTTCTAATAGATTGAAGGTAGAAAAAAGTATGAGGTATTACATTAACATAAATAATGGTTTCAAGCTAGTGAGGGATAGTGAAGAATTCAAAAGAATTTGTGTGGATTATGTGAGGAAGGCTAACAAGGAGGTTGATGTGTATGTTGATTGTGTAGTTGTAGAGGATTCAAATGTGATAAACCCTACAAATGTTAGTGACCTTGAACCTAACATAACTAATTCTTTGAATGCTTCTAAACCCATTGAACTTGAAAAAGAAACACAGCAAACTTGAAAAAGAAACCCATTGGATTTTAAGTATTCGAACTATACACAACAGCCTAAATTAATGGAGAATAACTTAGAGGTGCTTATGTAGGTTCTAAAACAATAGAGAAGAAAGTTGATTTGAGATTAGGAGCTGAATATTGTGAAGGTTTGGGAAGTTACTACCAGTATGTTCCATCAAATATAGACAATGATGATACTACAACTAATGCCAATGAGTACGACAGTGAGGGTGGTGAGAGTGATGATAGTGACTTTGACACTAAAAATGCCAGTGAGAGTAAGGGTGTAGATGATACTTTATTTGAAGAAAATGTTGATCAAGATAAAGAATAGGTAGGAAATGTTGAAGGTAAATGTGTAAGTGGGGTTGAGTAAGACAATGATTGTGCTAAGGGGAGTGATAGAGATAGTGATGGTGAGAGTGAGAGTGAAAAGAGTGAAGATAATATTATTTGGGGTAGTGGGTATGAAGTGGATAACATAGTACTTGATGAAGACCAACTAATGTTGGCAGTCCCTATCTTTAATTCCAATAATCCATTTGCCCTTAAGTTTGAACTGGAGATGAAGTTTAAGGATAAGAAGGAGTTTAGAAAAGCCATCCATGCAAAAGATGTGTAGAGTATGTAAAATATTAAGATAGCAAACAATGATAAGAGCAAAATACATGCCAAGTGTAAGGAAAAAAGGTGTTAGTGGAAGATTCATGCTTACAAAGTGAAAGATGAAGCCACATTTCAGGTTTTAAATTATAATCCAACACATAAATGTAAGCCCATATATGAAGTCTCTAATGTGAAATGCACTTATTTAGCTGAAACGTTTAAGAACAAGTTGAAAACTAACCCAAAAAGATCAACTAAGGGCTTTAGGCTAAAGATAATATAGGAGGTAAAGGTTGGCGTATCATGGGACCAAGTATATCAAGCTAAGAGGAAAGCTCTAGAGATGATTGAGAGAGACCCTGCACTGCAGTATTCTAAGTTGTGGGACTATGCTACTGAGTTGAGAAGAACTAATCCAAGCTCTTCAATTATTCTTGGGATGGATGATACCTCTAGGGTCAAACACTTTCAGTCATTTTTACTGCTGCTTTAGTTCAATGAAAAAGGGGTTTAAGGCTGGTTGAAGACCAATCATAAGTGTAGATGGGTGCCATCTTTCTAGATCCTATAAAGGTGTTCTCTTAACTACTATTGGGATTGACCCCAACAACAAGCCATACCTTAGAGCATATGTAGTTGTTTCAAAGAAAGGGATACTTAGATATGGTTCTTGACACTATTGAAGTAAGATTTGAATATTGAGAGGCCACATGAGTTGACATTCATATCTGACAAGCAGAAAGGCCTAATGCAAGCCTTTGAAGATGTGTTTCCAACTTTAGAGCATAAGTTTTGTGTTAGACATTTAATGAAGAACTTCAATAATGTTGGTTTCAAAGGATTGAAGTTCAAAGACCTTCTTTGGAAAACTACCAACATAATAATAGTTAGCCAATTCAAACAAGCAATGAAAGATATGGCAAACTTGGACCTTGCTACAGCTGAATGGTTTAGTAACAAACCTCTATCACAGTGGAGCAAGTCTCATTTCACACTAATGTCAAAGTGTGACATGGTGTTGAATAACTTTTGTGAGTCCTTCAACTTTGCCATACTTTATGCTAGAGAGAATCCCATACTTACCATGCTTGAGTAGCTACTGTAAGATTGAAGAGCATAATTCAAAAACCTATCCTCTTAAGGGAGGTATAAGTGCAGCAAGACCTAGGAGGCAAAAACAGGTACTTGAATAAGTTGTTTAACTTATCTTAATGATTACATTTGCTAATAACAACTCATGTATTATTTCTATTTTTCTGTAAAGGTAAAGGGCAACAATGTTACAAGGAAGGTCAATGAGTCTTAAATACATCCACCACCAGCAGTTGATGAGGTTTAATTAAAAATTTAAGTTTAAGTTTATTCTTAAAAATTAAGTTACATTCACCTTTCTTCTTATTAGAATTTGCATTTGTGATTTTTACAAGTTAGAGGTAACAGTAACACATTTAACATATATGAGTTTGAGATAGTTGCAAAAACGACTAGAGATAAGGTGCAATATGCCAAGTATTGAGATATTTCATATGCATTAAAGTTGCTGTTTTTGTTTTTGTTTTAGATTCATTTTATTAAGTTGCATTTATTTATGTATCTTACATAGCTTAAGGCCAATAATGAGTCAAAAGATGGATTTGAGTTGTGAGAACTTTTTGCTGCAGCTAAAAAGAAATTAGAGGTGATGAATATGTGTCAATTTTAAGTTTGAGTTATTACTTTGGAGATAAGTTACAAATGTAGTGGTTTAAGTTTATAATATTTTATGCTACTTTGCCTAGGTGAGGAGAATTGCTTCTGAACATCAAGAAGGTAATTCCATGCAGATAGCAAGCAACATACAGAAAAGGACAAGGATATATGATTTTTTACTCAATATATACAGTTTATGTTGGTAATTTCTTAACAATTTTTAGTAACAATCTTTTCTTAGAAGATAACAAGGAGATTCTCTCATCAAGCCTCATCTAAGGTTCCAAGGCCAAGTATGTACCAGTAGCTATATCTTTCACAAAATGATGGCCTTCAAGCCTCTCAAACTATACCAACTCAAGCATCTAGCTCTAGGTGGAAGAAATATGTCACCCTGAGTAACTTAAATATTGCCATAGATAATATAAATGGAAAAAAGACTAGGCTGGAAGGAAGAAGAAAATTGAATATTTTAAATGCATAATGGTCCAATTTTTTATCTATTGAACTTGGAAATGTATGTGAGAATGTGATTTAGGTTTAGATGAACAATTTATAGAGCAAGATTCACACATCTTTTGTCATGCTCATTGGTTTTTGCAAGTGAAAGGAACATTTTGTAAAACTTTACTATGATATTTGCAATATAATGTGGTTCATTGAAATTAAATTGTTCAAGTTCCCAATTTGTGTTGGTAAATTGAATCTCTTTTCTTACTTGAAGTGAATGGGACTTCCATTTCTTAGTTTTGCTTCTAGTTCATGAAGAGATGTGTTGCTAGTTTGGTAGCTTTGTTCAAACTTATAATAATTTACATTTGGAGTTTTGGTCAAGTTTTCCTCATTTTATTTGAGCACATGCTTGGACTTGTTATAAGAATTCAAACAAGCAATTTGAAAAGGTTCCATCAAGCCAATAAATAAACAACTCCTATTAAACAACCTATAAGACTACTTGGAATTACACAAACTTGTAACGTACAAAAAACTAAAACCTACTACTCTAAACAAACTCCATTAGCCACCTTCAAACACAAAGACTTCAAAAATACATTTCATATTACAAAACACCTACAATACATTCAATTTGCAAACAAGCCACATAAGCACACGACAAAGCCAAGCTGCCACTGTAATAGCTACCAAAATCTTTCCCCTCTTCCTCATTCTTGCCATTTCAACTTCCATCGTGTTTATTCTATGAAGAAGACCTAGAATTATACTTTTTGCTCTTGGACACATAGGTGGGCTTTCCCATTGGAAAAAATATACCTATTTCTCTAAAACAAAAGAGAAAATAGTTGATAACCAAATCTTAAACCCCTTTTCCAAGAATAGAACATTAGGGCTAGAATTTTACCTGATGTGGACAAGAATGAAACCTCCTACCTAGATTCAACTCAGTCCAAGATATTCTGACCTATGTTTTCAATCCACAACAACATCACAGAGGTTCAAAGGATTTCATAGATGAGATGGAGAAAGAGCTCGCCATTATCAAAACTTAGTTTGGAGAAAGCTTTCGTTAACAATGTGCAATGATATTTGGGGGAGAACCAAATTTTGGGGAGCTTTCAGATTTATGTGGGACTTGGGAGTAGAGAATGCATGTAGAAGAGAAAGATGAGCCCTAGATTTATTCCCGCCCAAATTGCATCACACGGTGCTGAGATGGCAATTTTTTTAATTGATGTGGCATTCAAGTGGCATATGTGTGTAGGTGGCGAGATGACGTGGTGTGGCAGCCCAATAACTCATGTTGACATGTCTCTCTGGCAATGCATGGCAAGATTCACCCAATTTTGAGGTCACGTGTGGGCACGTGTGACAATCCGGCAAAATTGCCATAATTGTTTGGTGAAAAAAACCTAAATTGTGAACAAAAGGACTCAATGTGCTGAATATCAAAATATAGTAAATGTATTTTAAAAATGGAAATCTTTAATGTCCTTTTATCGAAGCATGTAATAGTTAATGGATGTATTTTACGTTTTTCCCAAATGCAATCCAATGCCTTATCTAAATTATTTTCTTTAATTCTTTTGTTCTTGAACACAGTTTTCCTTTCCACTTTTTTCTTGCTCTGTCCCCTATTCTCATGTATCATTGTCGTAAGATATTATCTTACCTATTCCAATGCAGTCGACATTGATCTCTCCCTAGCATCCAATATAGCAAATAAATGTTCCACAAACATTATTCAACTATATTCTAATCAAATTTGGGAAATATCTTGAAATATGATTTGTTCCACCGATTTGAAGGTTTATCATTGAACTATTCAAAGACATTCGCATCTAATAAGGCTATCTCTTGTATTCTTCATTCATATTCTAGTACAATGCTTGCCCTTGCAATATTCCATAAAGCACTATTAAGTGTTGAACTTGAAAGGCAAGAATTGAACTTTTTAGTTTGTCTGAAACAAAATTGAATCTCTCAAAATGTCTAAGTTTTCTCTCCACAACATAAAATATATTTTCAACACTCTCTTGTCTCCCCGTTCACAATAGCATATGTTATAAGATATAAATTATTGTCAGGGTCCACTAACATAGCAAAATATACCACTATTAGTGATGAGGAAGGGATTTTTAAAAGATTAAATACCCCCGCTCTTAATTAATTTCTCCAAAATGCCTAAGGATTCACATCCTTCTAATACAAGTCAACTCAACCACTTGACCTGTACCCGAGATCAGGGGTAATCTTAACCCCATACTCTTGCCACGTGTAAATTCGGGATCATTGCCACCTTAGTTGAATAGTGCCTAGCTAACTCAACTATTGCTATAAATAACCTCTCATTTAATGCTTTTGGCATCTTCTTAAGAGATCAACTTCCTACCCTCACTCCTTACATATCTTACCTACCAATCTAAAGAACTCATAACTTGTTATCTATTGGCAGCCTAGAAATCATTCACCTATACCCCATAACTAATCGACCTTTTGATCAATGAAAAAATTAGTAACATCATTTCTTGTGACATAGTAGGCACCATCTATGGGAATCTAGTAGAGTGTTTTGAATTTTGAACTAAGTAGAGCTTATGGCAACAACACCAATTAAGAATATAGAAACGCCAGGTATAGGGGCTATTTCACCTTTGCTATAACAAACACCTCCCATGCCCTAACCTGAACCCATGGTAGGAATTACTAGGTCATAATTACAAGCTTTGATAAAGGCAGTAATAAGTATAGATTAGCAAGTGTGGCATTGGCACCACAACCTCTTTTTCTAAGGCAGTTATTTTGAGAATAACCTTTGAAACAGATGAGGAGGAAGAATGTGGTTAGAAGTGAACAAGATTCTGGAGAAGATAAAAGTCGCCAAATGAGAAGAAGAGAAGGTGACAAGTAAACAGGGAAATAGAAGAGTGAGGTTAATCAAACAACACTCCAAAGAACAAACACTTAAAGAAGTGTAAAAAATTAGTGACCAAATGGAACAATTATGTCCAAAGCTAAAAGAAATTAAGAAAAGAGAACAATAGGAATCCACTTTGCAAAAAAAAGGCTCTCTTTGCAATGTAGAAATCTTAATAGAAACAATCCTAATGGGGTTTAAAATTCCCAACCTTCCAAGGTATGAAGGGAACTCCAACCCTTAGAAGTATCTGATAGTGTTCGAACATATGATGCAATTGTATAGATTGTCTGACGCTATCAATTACAGGGTGTTCATCACCACCTTATATGGTCAAGCACAAGAATAGTTCACTTCCCTACCAACAAAAACGATGGTATCATATGACCAATTATGCCAAAAGTGTTTGTACCACTTTGCTAGTAAATAGAAGTTCAAGAGACCAACTACATATCTCTTAACCATACATAGAAGGAGGATGAGACCATTCGAGCTTTCATGAGCTATTTTAATAATAAAGTTTTGGAGCTACCGAACCTCAGTGTAGAGATGATGGTTAGTATATTAATTCATGGCCTCAAAAAGAGCCCATTAATGTTAGCATTGGCATGGGAACTACCTCCTCATGTTGAGACTCTCATGAAAATGATAGAGAAGTTTGTACATAAAGAAGAAATGAATGTGATGAAGGATAAGGAATAGTTGAAAAATATATCTAGATCATGATCACAAAGGAAAGAAGAAATAAGCAAACCTCAGTTTGAAAAATATCATAGAAGTTTCCACCTCAACCAAAGTTTGATCATTATACACTCTTGAAAACTAGAAAGGTGGAAGCCATGTTCGCTATCACCCTATTTAATATGCTAAGATAGCTAGCAAGCACCTAATAACAAGAATTCAAAATAATACTGCAGTTTTCATCATGATAAATGATATGATACAGAAGATTGTCATCATTTGAAAGATGAGATTGAATGGCTATTCAAATAAGGGTATCTAAAAGAATTTGTGTTGCATCCCAATAGAAATACGCAGCAAATGTCAAGAGGGTATTGTAGAGATCATTCTAGGAGTAGATCTCAAAGCCCTTATATAGATATCATAAATATAGAAGACACTAATCTAAATATAGAAGACACTAAGATAGAGAGAAAAATGGAGATCCTTATGACAATGACAACCTCCCTAAAAATGGTGTCATAAACATGATACCAAGGGGACCTATTTGCAGAGATTCTCAAAATGCTTAGACAAAGTATGCCCAAGTAGACCAAAAGAAGCTACAAGTTTTAGTCCTTGAAAGAGACATAGTACCTATAACTTTCAACCACAATGACCTTGCAGTGGGTGCTACAACCTCATGATGACCCTATGGTAGTAATTGTTGACATATCAAACTTCTCAATGCAAAAGGTGCTAATGGACAATGGTAATTTAGCAGACATAATATTCCTCAGCACATTGAAAAGGATAGATTTAGATGTCACAACCATACGACCAATCAACATGCCTTTAGTGGGTTTTGGAGGATTGGAAGTTATGCCATTAGGAATAGGTGACCTTCCCACCTCATTTGGGAGAACTTAAGAGAGAGATAATAATATTAAAGTACTTGGTGGTCAATTACCTATTTGCATACAATGTGATATTGGGCAAACCAAGCCTTAACTAATTTCGGCCTGTTGTGTCGACTTATCACTTGAAAATGAAATTTCCAACCAAGTTAAGTGTAGGGGAAGTAAGGTGTGATTAGAAAATGGCACACATATGTTACAATGTGTCTTTAACCAAACCCAAGCAAAAGAATAATAAAGCTATAAAAGTAGAAGTAGGTACAGAAATGGAGCTACCCATATGCATCGAAAAGGTAGATAATAAGAAAATAAGGGTAGAGACCTCCAAACATAAACAAATAGAGTTGTTACCTAGGAACACAGAGAAAACCATAAGGATAGGTGCTCAAAAGAGCCCACAATTGGAGATGATGATGATTGAACTTCTCAAAGAAAACATAGATGTGTTCGTATGGGGACATGCAAATTCCAAAGGGATAGATTTGGAAGTCATGGACCATAAGTTAAATGTAGTCCCGAACACTTAACTTGTTTGATGAAAAAAGTATAACTTCAAAGCTGAGAAATAGGGTCATTGAGGAGGAAGTTAGAAAATTGTCAAAGTTAGGCTTTATAGTAGAGGTTCAATTTACTAAATGGTTGTCTAATGTCGTGGTAGTTCCTAAGCTAAGAAAGAGATGAAGAATGTGTACGGACTATACCAACCTAAATAAAGCATGTCCCAAAGACCTATGCCCTCTACTCAAAATAGATGCATTAGTGGATTCAAAAACTTGGTGCGTTTTTCTAAGTATGAGGGATGTATATCAAGGATACCATTAAATACATATGGCTCCTGAAGACAAAATAGCTTTCATGGTCAAAAATGGGGTATAATATTATCGTGTTATGCCCTTTAGTTTAAAAAAAAATGCTAGTGCAACTTATCAAAGGTTGGTCAACAAGATGTTCTAAAGTAAATAGGTCAGACTATGGAAGTTTATGTGGACGACATGTTGGTAAAAGGCATAAAAGAGAAGGAGCACATAGAACATTTGAGAGAGGCATTTAGCATTATGCATCAATGTAGCTGGAAATTAAATCCCATAGAATACATTTTTGGAGTTAGAGGTGAAAAGTTCTTTAGATATATGGTCACTAAATAAGGGATAAAAGCCAACTCGAAAAAGATAAAAGCCATTTTGAAGATACCATTACCTAGAAACGCAAGAGAAGTCCAACAATTGACTAGTTAGATAATAGTATTAGGGAAGTTCATTGCATGCCTGGCTAAAAGAAGTTTACCATTCTTTAAGACATTAAGAAATCTTAGAGATTTTGTAAGAACTGAAAAATATAAGCAAGCATTTCAAGATTTGAATAAATACCTTAGCTCACCACTTCTGTTAGAAAAGCCTACAGCAGGAGATACTTTGTATCTATATATGTCCATAACAAAAGAGGTCATTAGCTCAATTATAATTAAGGCAGTGGGGAAACTCCACAAACCCGTATATTACATTAGCAAAGTGTTACAGGGTACAAAAAAGGGATACAAAAAAATTGAAAAATTCACTTTAACAATATGTATGACCGCAAAGAAGTTGAGACCTATTTTCAAGCCCATCATATAATGGTCAGGGAAGTTGGCAAAATGGGCAATGGAATTAAACAAATTCTCTATTGAGTTCCAAAGTAGAATGACGATGAAGGCACAGGTGTTAGCTAATTTCTTGATAGAAATGGGAGAAAAGAATATAGAAGGAAGACATTTAGAGGTGAATGCCCTCATGCCCGACCAATGTTTAGTGCATGTGGATGGATCATCGATGGCTCAAAGAGGTGGGTTGGAATTTGGTTCTAGAGTGTTATAGGAGATGAGTTAGAATTTACTCTAAAGCTTCAATTTCAACTAACTAATAATGAAGTAAAAAATGAGGCTATAATAGTTACACTTAAGATGGCATTGGAGTTATAGATCAAAGACTTTGTCATGTACATTGACTTGCAGCTAATTCAATGGAGCATATGAAATAAAGGATGAGGTAATGGGAAAATACCTACTAAAGGTAAGAGGTTTATCATATCAAATGGAGCAATTCAATTAGTGCAAATACCAAGGATGGAAAATGAAAAGCAGATTCATTGTTAAAGTTTTCCAACATGATCAGTAGACTGAGAACAAGAACAATGATGATAGTTACGTTAAAAGAGTCCTCTACACACAACCAAAAAATCTTTGCGAAAGAGATCATGGTCAGTAGATTGACAAACTCTGAGTAGGACAATTGAAAAAAGGAGATCATGATGTACTTAAAGGATGAAAGCCTCTTGATGAATCCAGAAGCAACAACGAGGGTATAAAGATAAGTACCTAAGTTCACAATATGGAAAAGAGAATTATACAAGAAGTCGGTTAGTGGACCCCTCCTAAGAGAGAGATATATAAAGGTAACTGTGGAAATCATTTGGGTGGGTCATGCGCTAGCTTAGAACATTATCAGACAAGGATACTTCTAGCCCACATTGGTGAAAGATGCTACTTACATTCACTAAAAAATGTCAAGAGTGTCAGCTATATACTAATTTAATTCACAAACTAGGTGTAGGAATGAAACCAATAAAGATTCCATATCCTTTTGACTTGTGAGTGATAGATATCATGGGACTTTTCCTTCAGCAAAAGGTTAGAAAAAAATATGCTTTTGTTGTATTTGAGTACTTTAATAAGTGGGTCACTGCAAAAGCAGTTGTCAAAATTTCCAAAAAAAAAGGTCATGAACTTTCTCCGAAAGAATATTGTATGTTGTTTTGGTATTCCTCAAGCTCTCATTTTTGGATAATGGCACATAGTTTCAAGGGAAAAAGATCTTAGAATGGTGCAAAGAGATGAATATATAGTAAAATTTCATATCTGGAGGGCATCCACAAGCTAATGGTCAAATTAAGAGAGCCAACAAAACTCTCTTGGATAACTTGAAAAGGAGGTTGGCTAGTGTGAAAAGAGCATGGGTAGATGAACTTCCAAAGGTATTAGGGCTTATAGAATGACCTTGAGAACTTCAATTGGAGAGATGCCTTTCCACATGGCTTATGGGTTTGAGGTGGTGATCCCAACTAAAATGGAATAGAAACATTTAGAGTGCAAGAGTTCAACCAACAAGAAAATGCTAGGGAATGAGCTTTCAACCTAGATGTCATTGAGGAAGCAAAAGTGGCTGCAGGAAGAAAAATCTTATTGTAAAACAGATAGATGGCAAAGAATTACAACAAAAAGGTGAAGGTTAGAAGCTTTGAGGTGGGGGACCTAGTCCTGAAGAAAATTAAAGTCTCAAAACACGTCGACAAGTTAGATTCAAACTAGGAAGGACCCTTCTAGGTCATGAAGGTGATGAAGAACAGAGCCTATAAACTACAAACACTTAATGGAAAGACCTTCACAACCATGGGGAATACAGAACTTGAAAAAATTCTATGCGTAAAGGCAATCCCAACCTTAGACCTTTATTTTTGCTTCTCTTTTGTATGCTTTAACATGTAATTGATTTTTGGCATAGCCTATGTTATCACTTTTTATTTTTCTTTTATCTTTTTATCTATGATTTGTGTCAGGTAATAGACCTAAGTAGCAACCAAGAAAAAGAATGTAGAACTGATTTGAGAAAGATCAAAAATTAATCAACATAATAAGACCTAGAAAAGGTCAAAGACAATAAAGAAGCAAAGAAATTCATTGGTAAAAAAAGGGTCTACAAAAGACCATACAAAATATTTATAAATAATTACAACTATAGCTAAGAACTTTAACAATAAGGGCGCGGCCAGTGAGCCTACAACTAGGATAAGCTTAGTGCTAGGTTGCATCATTGCAAAAATATCAAAAGTATAAAAAAATAATTAATGAGCCTAACCTAAGGCCTCCTAAACTAAACGGGCATTTCAGTAGTTCCTAACGCCAAGTTGGCACTAGATCTTTCACCTCTAGGATTCGCTACCTCCTTAAATATATGTCCAAATTTCTCCTTCAACAGATTGGGGAAAGAAACTTCTGGGTAGTCCCCAAGGTCTTTTTTTTTACTGGGTTCGAGCAAGTCTAAGTCAAAGTCTTTCTTCGGCCCACCTAACTTCTTGAGTTGATTCTAGCACTTGTAGCAATTTTCATAACCTTCCATACTAGCCTTATGTACGATCACTAGTGTGAAAACTTGAGATTGCATGACGAACCTCTTAAAGTTTATTTTTAAATGATGGTGACTACTGATAGTTGTCAAAACCATTCTTTTGACCTACCTCAAATTATTTCTTCTTGTCCACATCTAGCTAGGAAGACAAGTCAACAGCTTTCTTTTGGGATTCAGCTAGGTTAGATCAAAGCTTAGAGATCTCCTTTTCTAAAATAGATATCTTCCCTTCTTTTTCGTAGAAGGCTATATCCTTAGCTCAAGAGCTCTTTTCAAGTCTTTTAGGAAAAGTATAAATTTCACCCTAAAGTCTCTTGAGCTCGATAGTTAGATCATCAACTTGAGCTTCTATGACCACACAAAGGTTGTGAAAGAAGGTACATTGCAATGCTATCTAACGAGTGAAAGCTGTAGGCATAAAGAAGAACAAGTCAAAAATTTCATATCAATATAATAAAGCAAAGATGGAAAGTAAAAAAGAAATTATTTCTCAAACTAAACTAACTGCATCAAGTTATGGGCTAGATATTCCTCGATGAAATAAAAGAGGCTTGATATCAACAAGCCTGATCTCTCTCTCGCATATGGCTATTATAAAGGTTGTAAGACCTATCTCTCACTTCACTTTTCAAAATGGCAGAAGGGTTGATGGCAAGTCTAGGTAGAGAGGCATTCTAGTGAGAAGATAGACATAGTACCTCTAATCTCTGGATCAATTAATGAGGCCTCTCTAAAGCACTATCATCAACGATAGAAACAAAAGGAGCTAGGGTAACCTCAGGACCAGCAGATGTTTCCTCAACTCATTAATATTTTAAATTAAAATACGACCACTTGAATAAGTTGAGTGGCTATCCAAGCTAGTGTGGGAAAGTTCACCCCTGACCTTTTCTTTACCTTTAGCAGAGGTAGAAATAGGAGTAGATTTATTAAGCAACTAAGTGGTTGGATCCCCTTCCTTAGTAGTTCAATAGAGGGGTTGCAACCATCGACAACATTTTTGGCAGTAGGAAGAACCGACCTAAGAGGTATAAGCGCCATAGGAGCAGGATCTACACCTTGAGCATGTTGGGGAGTTGCACTAGTTCACAACAAATTGGTGTCATTGAAGGGAATGACAAGGCCTAATCCCTCATATGGTGCAGCAATAGAAGTACCCTCATCTTGTTTGTGATTCTTAGCAGCTGCAACCTCCGCTTTCTCTTATCATGTGTGCAGTCATTGCTTTAAGAGCCATCATCTTTGCAAAAGAAAAAGAATACTTGAGTTAAAGGATATTAAAACCAAAAGAAATAAATAAAAATTTCCAAGTGTTTTCCAAGGTCAAAGCCTAGCAACAGAGAGGTCAACTAGCTCAAGCATTTCTTTGCTAAAAAGATCTTGAAAGTCGAACCATTAAATAGTCAAATGCTTCTCAGCAAATCCTTCGACCTTGAAGGTTCCTCATCAAAAGAGAAGATCAGCTTGTCATCCCGCCATTCACAAGGAACATTCCTAGGGCTATGTGGGGAAATTTATATGTAAAACCATTTTTGTACTGAGAACCACTAAAGTTTGAGAGGTTGGTCAAAAATTTAAAACTCTAATGGGTGGTTATATAATAGAAACCTCAATCCCCTAAATGAATGGAAGGGTTAACATGAAAATGGTACTAAAAATTGATGAAAGAAGGTTCAACATTAAAATAATGCCTAATAATAATAAAACCTAAGATGTCGCAAATAAAGTTAAAGACTAACTAAGTCGAACAAACACCTAAGGTGCTAATAATATTAGCTTTGGGTTCTACTATAGGAAATTATTACCTTGCCTTCAACATAGGAATATGAAAGGCCAAACAATTAAGTACATGTAGATACATTTTTTTCCCAGCATGAGATATTATTATTTTATAGCTATAGGGGTTAAAGAATTTGCTACAAAGAGAAGACAATACCGTATGACCTATTTTACTAGAGGTGTTCAAATGGTCATACAAATCATTGGGATCGACAAAGAATAGAAGTGCAAGAGATCCTACACCTAAGTTGTCTTGGTCTGACGTCAAGGAGCTCGATTTAGAGCTCCGATAGCTATTACTCGATGAAGAGGTAGAAAATGAACTCCCAACCATGGTATAGCAAATATAACAAACAAAGAATAAAGCAATAAAATTAAAAGGGACAAAAGTAAATTGACACCTACTTGCTAGTGAACAAGCCCAACACTAGAACGAGATAAGAGCTAAAGATCAGTAGGTCAAAGTTTCAACGTGAGTTCTGATCATGAAAGTGAAGAAATGAATGGAAGAATAAGACCTCCTTGAAACTTGTGATAGATCCAATAGATCAGAGATAGAGACTGTTAAAATTCGATGGCATTGATCAACTTCCTCATTTATGAGTTTTATTCTCATAAATAATGAAATTGGTTGGATTAATGATGAGGAAGGAATTTCTAAAAGAATTAAATACCCCACTCTAAATTAATTTCTCAAAAATGCCTAGGGATCCTCATCCTTCTTATATGGGTCAACCTGACCACCCAACCCGTACCCGAGATCAGTGGTAATCTTAACCCTCCATGTTTAAATTTGGGATTATTGCCACCTTAGCTAAATAGTACTTAGCTAACTCAACTATTGTTATAAATATCGCCTCATTTAATGCTTTTGGCATCTTCTCAAAAGATCAATGTTGCATGAAAATGGAGTTGAAGTTTTCTCTAGAAATCAGTGTAATGTTGGGCTTTTGCTCTTGAAATATGCTTGCATAGAATTAGAGCTCAAGTTTTGTATATAATTGCTTATATCCCTTTTTTGCTTCAAGAGTTGACACTTATATTAATTAAATCCTTCATGGACTTCGACTCACTTGGGTTGGGGAGCCTATCCTAGTCGGCGTAAATTGTTTGCTCATTGGGCCTTATCTTTTATTTACTTAATTAGTTTCTGCGATTATTTATGTTTATACTTTTCTTTTTCTTAGAATCTTATTTTGCCATGTCAAATAGTGAATATATTCTTTAATAAACTTACTGATTCAATAGAAAGCATGAATTAATATTTTGCACATTCCTTTGCTCCTTTGTGCTTCATTTGATGCTAAAAGAGACATCTCAGCAAGCTTCTGCCATTGAAACAAGTCAAGAAAAATAATAATATATAAAATATTGTTTTCAACTTAAAAGTATAATTGTTTTAAAATTTACAGTACAATGTTGTTCACATGTCTTATGACATAATGGTTTTCCCATAAACTTTTATTAATATCTTAAAAATATGAAATAACATTATAAAATTTGTAGGCCAGCTATGATCACATAGCTTTATATGAAAAAGACCATGGAAGAAAGAGTGGAGCATAAAATAGTTTAAATACTAATAATAAACATTTTTAACTTTTGGGGTAGTAAAATAATAGAATAGTTATTTTCTAAATATCAAAATCTCTATATTATTAGATGTAATATCTAAAAGAATAATACAGGTTCAATGAATAATGATACAGGTTCACTGAATCTGAAATTTGCAACAGTAGGTGCCTTGTTGACAAAAGAATATGGTTATGTGGGGCATTCCAAAGTTGAAAAAGGAACTTCACATTAATTTCCGTCACTTTATGGATGCTAAAGAAATGTTCTCTTCATCCTTTTTAAGAAAAATTGTATAGAATATTGTTGATACGAGTAAAATTTGATCTGCAAAAAGCTTGTTATTAAAAACTAATAAACATAATTTATAATTTGTGGTTATTATTGACCACTAGACAGAGCAACATGGCAAATGACAAAAATAAGTAGAAATAGTTATCATTACTACTAGCAATTTCCTAAAATCTATAATTGAAAGATTTTGTAAAAGACAATAAGACAAAATTTGCCTAGAGGACGTCGCAAGGGAAAATGTATGCTAGGACGTACTCGTCCATACTTAAGATCAATTTAGTTCCTATGTGCCAATCTTGAATTTGCTCAAACATTCTTCCATTAATCTTCTTGCAACTACATGTTTAAAGTGGCACATCGGTATCTAGCATGCATAACCAATGTACATTCCAGAGTCGTCAAGTCACAAATAACCTTCATCTAGTTCATTTCTTTTTCTAGCCATGCTTTTTGGAAAATCATCATAGACCTTCATAACAATATTGTTGTAGCATTTAACTCAAATATGATTGAATTACCTGCTAAAGTAATATCTCTTGACCATTGTGCTATAAATTTGACTCTTCTAGGATTAAAACAATAAATTGATTGTTTAAGCATACCTCTCTGCAGCTTCGTTTGCAAGGCACTTTTTGTTTAGTCATTTGATGACATTCACAATAATCTACGAAGGAGGTAAACGTCTTAAGTCCTTTTTTAGTTGTTTGCTACATATGTATGTGCAAATGATATTTTCAAACTCAAAAATGAAAACTACATAAAAAGAAAAGCTCTAAATAAAAGGAAACCAATAGTTATCCTTCATTGCCGTCGCCCTCATCCGCCATAAGCCCCTCGTACCTCTTTTTTTCAGTGAATTTTTTTCCAACGTGTTTGAGAATTTTGCTTTCTTATTATTTGTTATCAATTTAGGAACTTGATTTGTTATTTGGTTTGAAAATTAGATATAATTATATAGAAGTTAGATTTTTTGGGCTTTTTTGATCAATATAATTCTAGTTTGATATTATTTGTTACGAATTTAGGAACTTGGTTTTGTTATTTACTATAGAAATTAGATATAATTGTATAAAAGTTAGACATTTTGGTTATGTGATTGATATAATTGCAGTTTGGTATTATTTGTATAGAAGTTAGCATTTTAATTGTATAAAAATTAGGCATTTTGGCATTTTGATTGTTATAATTGTATTTTGAGCTTACTTGTACATTTTGGGTATTTTAATATAGAAATATTGGCATCTTAATTGTATATAAATGAGGCATTTTAATTTATAGAATTTAGGCAATTCAATCATATAGAATTAGGCATTTCAACTATATAGAAATTAGGCATTGTGATCGTATAGAAATTCGGCATTAGATTGAGTTTGGAATAATTAATTTAAGTGGAGCATTTAAGATTTTTGGCATTATATTGAAATTAGGTATATCTATTGTTTTGCTATTTTAAATATTTGAATAAGTTGATATATTGTTTAATTTGAGTTTAGGGTTTTGAAATTAATTATGGTCTACACATTGTACAAAAATTGTTTGATTAATAAAAATTAAATTAATAGTAATACTTAATTATAGAGTTGTTATTAATTAATTTTTTCATCGAAACTGTAGGAGTTTAATTAGAAAGTTCTTTGGTTCTATTCCATAATTAATATCATGAATTTATAACTATTTTTTAATTTATAGTAGGTTTGTTGATTGCTGCTTACTTCGGCTTATCCATATTATCCTAGTTTTGTGTAATGAAATTCTTTTAGATTCAGTATCATTCACATTAGAAAATTAATACTTTTATGAGTGATAAGCATGTGTTAGATTGAATTTTAGATAGGATCGGTGATTTTGGGAAAGAAGATGGGATTTGGGAAAAGGGGTGGAGCTTTCCCATTTGTTGTTGTTGGATATTTGTTTGCATGCATGCAAAGTAATAAGGGAGTGTGATATGAAATAGTTTCTTTATAATTTTTGTCTCATAGATGTTTTTGTTTTATATGTTAGAAAAGACTTGGATTGTTAAAGTTATAGGGGAAACTTTGCCAAAATTTTTATTTGGGTACAATCTTTTATGGAATCCCCTATAATAACCCCTAGTGGTTAAAATTTCGAATTAGTAAATCTTTAGTAGGGGAGACTATGCCCAACTATTTTTCGTGCAATAGTCTTTCAAAAATACCCCTTTATGGCCCTTGGACAGTAAATGTCTGCGTTCTTGGAACCTTGAAACTTTATATTTGTGAGAAATATACATAGATTCAACAAATAATAAAGTATTTGCATCTTTAGTTTCGAGTTGATATAGAAAATTATGCACAAAATAAGCAAGTTAGTACATGTTTCAATTATCATAACAAAAAAGGAGCTAATTTACTTGGCTCAAATAAATGACATAAACTTTATTTTTTGAAAAATCTTCCACCAATTGTTTAATATGACACTAGTATTAAGTTTATCATTTATAAAATTGCATTACATTATCATTCTCCTCTGCACTCTATATCCATGACCAAGTAATTTCATAATTAATTAATGCTAGAAGTACTTAGGTTGAGAAGATTTCAATTCTTCATCAAAACCTAATAGATCCTCCTACAATATTTTTCCTAGTAAATTTGGAGCACCAATCCAAATAAGCAATGATCTTAGCTGACAAAAAATATTATTAACAAGAGCTATTAGCTATCATGCGGCAATATACTGCTATGAGAAAATTTTGCCAAAGTTAACTAAAAACTGTTCTAATCTCTGCATTAGCTTTGTAGTTGTATGTCTTTAGGATGCTTCCCCATTAAAGTGTAATTGTTCATATTTATTTTACCTTTGGAAAGGATCCTGTTTATCACTTCAACAACACTAGAAACTCAAACAATATGACAAAGTTGAAGCTAAAATATTCTTTTTTTCCCCTATTGCATAAACAATGTCACGCTTTTATACTTACTTGAATCAAACAAGCAACATAATGTTTTTAAATCATTATAACATTTCAAATGCTAGCCGCCCCAAATCAGCAGAGTTACCTTACCTCCTCCAAAGCCAACAAAACTAACCAATAATGAATAAGCCATCGTCCCTAACATATACCACTATATATTTTCCAATTCTCTATTATAACAACAAAAAAGGAGTATTAGAGAACTTGAAAATTAATATCTTCAACAACCCCTATAATCAGTTAATAATAGAACTAAAACTAAAATTTCTATTCAAATATTCTATCATTCTTCAATTAAAGGCTTCATTCTTTTTGTCTATATGGCTATATTGATGTAAATGATAAATAAATCTAGGATAGGAATGTCAATAGACCATCATTACTATCCTCTTATTACATCAATAAATCCAGGTAGATAGAAAGATTGAAGAATTTACTTGATGAATGACATATTCTATCAAAATTAATGTATGTTTTATTGAGTTTAGTAATTAACTGTTTTTGTGTTTCACTTAGTTAATTAATTTGTCACAATAATATTATTGTTCATATGTACTGTTGGTTTTTATTTTATAGATGGCAGACCAATTAGGTATCCACCCTTTGCCATCAACTTAGGTTGTAGTTCTGCTCCTCGACCTCTTAGAAACACTCTCCAACCAATCAATTTTCCTCCATGATAGTTGGGGATCAATTTTTGCTTTCCCTATGCCTTCTGCACACACATCTCCACATTATTCCTACTTCATGCTCTTCAACACCATCGCCGTGACCTCCTTAGCTGTTGTGAGGTCATCCATATACTGTGTTCCATATCTGCCCTTACAGCAGCAATACCCATCTCAACCATTATCCATATTACCTTTAAATACTCTATTCCCATCCACCACTCCACTTGGAACTCAATTATTCATTGCTGCTCCACTCCATAGCAACAGTAGGTGATTTGTTAATGGGCTGGACTTTGGTGAGAGGGGATCAGAGCCCCCATCGCACAGTTTTGGTATGATATACTTGCATCTTATGGGATGCTACAGGTGTATTAGAATGATTATACAAACATTGCTTTATTATTATTTTAATAATTATGTATTAATGTTAGGAATTTTATGTAGGTATACACCCTTGATAGACGATACCAAGTTTCTGACAAGGGTGATAAAAAATAAGGTACAAGAGCCTTATAGGACTTGGTTGAATATCCCCCAACCCCTTCGAGATTTGATGTTTAAGGAGTGAAAGACATATACATGTTATTAATATATTTACTTTTACAAATTAAATATGTTGTACACTAACTTATTTCCTTTTATTTCAATAAGATATGTTTGCTGGAAACCCCAGTATGAGGGTATATATAGAGGGCCTTTAATACTAAAGAGGATCACTGACTGAGCAATATATATGGCAACACCCAAATGATGGACTAGAGGCCAGAGTAGATTAATGAGGACTTTGGGATGCCTTATGCTGGCACTGATAATCACAAGATTTTCAAAAGCATTCCATGTAGACCAACAAGAATCAGACTTCTAAGAATTATGGATCTATCCATATTAGAGAAAGCATATGCATTGGGACACACGCCAAGCATTTATTAAATTTTCTAACATTTAGTCTTCAGTAAACTTATTCAACTTTCTTAATGTTTGTTAAATTAGCTTATGTTTATGTTTATATCACACTTATGTTGGTTCTTGTTTGGTAGGTGGGTTCAAGAGTTTGCAAAGTTAGCTGATGGAGGAGACTTTTGCACTTACTCACCAATGGCAATTTGATAGAAGTTGAGTAGACAAGATGGCGAAGAGAGATGTAATTTTTTTATATATGACATATACTCATTTTAGTTACATTATAGTGTATTTAATTATTTATTATTTATCTTGAAAGAGATCTTCTAATAGGCGCTATAGTCTAATCTTAGCCAGAGGCTGTTAGGAGTAATGTAGAGACCCAACAATCTTAACCTAGGTTGGGAACTAAGATTATAGGTGGCCCAACAAGAAAGGGCAGGTTTACGGGCTAGGTACTAGTAGTTGCCCTCCTATACTAGTGTACCATGGGAGGAGCCGTCAAGTGTATCAACTATAGACCATTTGGAGGCCTACTTGGAGGTCTATTTGCATGCCAATAATTAGGATATGTGGACCATGTTCTCTAATCCGTTGAGCGCAATACACAATTTGCTAGCTTAGCTAGTCATGTAGATGATGCTCCATTCAAATCCTCTAGCCCAACCCAGCCAATCACCCACCCCTGCCCCCTCTCTACCAAAAATAGTTTTTACCTCAGTAAAATGCTGAGCATGATTAGCATCACATGGCACTAAGCAAGCTGACCATGATGATGATGATGACTATTTCGACCTTAATGTTACTATTGCTAGCCACTAGATAGGATCCTTTCTTTTAAGTTTGTGTAATCAAGAATTATTATTTATTAAGACTTAAATTTATAAAATTATGTCCTTTTTTAAATTATTGTTTCCATTTATTAGTAATTTTACTATTTTATACTTGTATGTTATTTTACGTACAAGACGGATCAATAAGCTATATCTATAATCAAATAAAAATTCAAAAAATTATTAAAAAATTATTTTTTTGATGAAAATCTAAGGAATTTCATTGAATAATAAAAATATATTTATTGATAAAAATTTAATTTCTAACAAAAACTTGCAAACCCATCGTAAAAAAGATAAAAAAAAATAATAAAAAAATTGAAATTCTCATGGCAAATTAGGTGAAAGTCGAACATGCAATTTTTTGATAGATTTTTTCATCAAAAATGAACCAGTTTGAACTATCTAAATGCCATCTAAAGCACAACAAAAATCCATCAAAAAACTTGTTTGACAAAATCTTCTATCAAAAATGCATTGGAAAGTTATTTGCGACTAGGATTTTTCTAATGCATAATTATCAATTGGACATCCATTGAATTTTTTTGTTCCATCATAGACCTATCAGGACCTGTTGGAAAATTTTTGCCAATTTTGATGATTTTTTTGTACTAAATGTGCCATAATATATGTTATTTGATCATTGTTTTAGCCATACATGATGTTCTAGATTTCAAAGATTCAACAATTCCAAGAACTCTAATTTTTAGAAGGCAATCACATTTTCTTTTGATTTTATAACTATCTATTGAATTCTTATATCCTTAACCTTTATGTAAATGTTTTCTTACATCTTTTGGCCATATGTAGAAGGAATATTGATTTTTCCTCTTAGTAGAGCATCTTAAATTTTTAGAAGCACTATGTGAAGTTCTTATGCTTAAGCTTGAGTAATTGTTTGATTGTTTCATATTTCTATTTACACATTATAATTGATCTATATGCAAGCACGGCATTTTTCCTTGATTTGGACAAGTTGTTAGGTTGGGTCTTGAGTTGGTCCCCTGGGTTTTGAAACCTACAAATGCATTAGCATTGTGGGGGTTGCCAACAAAACCTTTTTAACTTTCAAGTTAGGAATACCAAACAAATGAAATTGATGGCAAGATTAATAGAAAATATTAGAGAATAGAGTTCAAGAAACAAACCTCTCTAATACTATCATGCGGCTTTTAATTGTACAAATATAATGGTTGGCCAAGGATCATTAGCCTTATCCAAATGGTCTATTTTCATAAAATTAAATAGTCTAGGAGTCATTATCTAAAAAAATGGGTCTAGAATCATCTTGGGAAATGACACCAAATGCAATTTGCTTAGTTGGTACAATTATTTTGTTTACCCTTTAACTTTGCTTGATTTTAATTTTGTCCGATATATTGCATGATTAAAAGGTTAGTTCTATAAGTAAAAAAAATTTTGCACATTTAGTCCCATTTTGCCAAAATTAGAAAAATTAGCTAAAAAATCTAGCATAGCATGACAAAATCTTTTGAAATTAGGGATTTTTCTTTGTTGACACTGTTGGAATAGTACCCCCCAAGCCAATTGGATTGGCCTTGTAAACAATTTCATTGTAAAATAATCTTGATTAAATGATATTTATTATATGGCCATTTTCAACTTATACTCTTTATTTACTTCACTTGAATTTGGATGAAGCCCCTAGATCACACAAAACTAAGAGACTTGGTCATGCATTTGGCGGTGATCATGGAATAAGTCTTACACAGTCGTGATCTTAAATCTTTCAAATTATAGAATCTTATGAGACAGAGCATCTAAGATCTAGATAGACTTGCACTAACGATGCATAAATCCAAGGGTCGGGTGTTGCTCTGTTCCATGAGCAATCCCATATGAGATATAGATGCATGTTGATGGGTGCTTGTTAAAGAATAAGGCACTAAAGACTCACATGGAGAATATACTAGATAGCTATTGTGGTAACTTGGTAGTGGCAAGCTCTCCCACATACACTAGTGTAAATTGTTAGTCCTTTGACTTGAGAATTCATGGTAACCTTGTGTTTTATCCTTATGCTTTGACTCTTCCTTGGTCGCTTAACGAGTTACTTGGGTAGAGATTAAGCATGAGCTGCTAGACGTGGAAGTTTGTGAGATCCAAGATAAAATTTGACTCCTCATCTTTGTGAAAGACAAGCAAATTGCCTATGTGTTCTATAATGATCGATTCCCAAAAATCCTTACGCAAGGTAATGTGACAATTTGGGAAGGCATTTCCAAAGATGAGGTCATAAATGGAATCAAACATTAAGAATAGAAGCATAGTATCGAGGCTATTAGGGAGCTGACTAATATCTTGCCCTAGGCCTCCTTTAGAAGATGGGAGATGGAAGGACTATATTTGCATAGTACGCGTAATGCTAGAATGGTTCTTCAAGAGCATTCATTTTGGACAATTAGTTGGGCTCCATGGGCTTGGGGTTGGACATCAACCATGGAGATTAGGTACACTTCAATTAATGAGATTAATTGATTTAAGTCGCTTAGTTTAAAGGAGTTTAAACTAAAGTGAATACTTGATATTCCAAAATTCACAAAGAGTTGTGAGTCCATGTCCAATGAATGGTAGAAGCTAATGGGTCACACACAAAATTCAATGACATGGTCTATTGAAGGAAGGAGAATTTTCTAAGAGTTAGCAAATTCATGACCAATTTTTGGAGGAGGCAGAATTGTAGTCATTTTAGCTCAATCAATTTAATTGTTAAATTGGTCAAATTAATTTAAGAGTTAAATTAAGATCAATTAATTAAATGTTAATTAATTGATGCCGCATAACTATCAATTGGTAAAAATTAATTTAAGGGTTAAATTAATTTTGACTAGCTTAAGTAGTTAAGCACTTTGACTTAAGAGTTAAGTCAAATTATTATTAATAAAATTAAAGTGCTTAATTTAATTAAGTTGGAGATTTAATTTTTGGAGAGAATAATTAAATGAATGGTTCATTTAATATGAATTAGAATTTAATTGCAAGACATTGCATAAGATAAAATATGTGCTTCAATTAATATTCTTATTCACTAATCACAAGTTAGCGGCCACCTTGGCAAGGACACTTGGCATCACCTCATTGAGGATGGTGTGTGACCACTCCTATGTATAGATATAGAAGAGTGTCTAAACATAGTGAATAAGGTGTGCTTGCTTAGTGTGATTTTCTCCCAACAATATTGTGTAATGGGAATCTAATTTTGTTAGCCTCCCATTATTTTGTCCAACTCCCTCCACCTTTCACCTCCATATTCCCAGCCTTTCTTCCCTCATTCTTTGTATATATTCTATCCATTCTACATAGAATATGCCATAGATTTGGTATGTGGACTTTTACATTAGAGATAATCTATTTTGGTTGCTTTTGCTCTTGATTGGAGTAATTTCTGGAAGCCAGTTCTTGCTTATTTTGGGAGTACCTCTGGTGCTCTGATTAGGTTCAATTTTGAGTTGTAGAATTCTCAAAGGGTTGAGACATTTTAGTAAAAATTCTAGCAAAAAAGGAAGAGTCCATCTGAGGGAATATCAGTGGTCGCTGGTGAAGAGCATGTTTGATGGTTAGAAAGAGTTTGACTCTTGTTCTTCATTTTCTGTTATCACCAAGGTATTTTCCTTTTCTAAATCTAAATGTCATGCATGTCTAGATCCTTGTGGTGTTGTGTTGGCTAGTTTATTCAATTTTTCTTTTTTTAAATATTTAGATGCTAGTGCCACACAAACCTTCAGATACCCACCCAGCTAACTAGGATGTTTTTCATACCTTGTTGGCATTTTACACCCTTTTCTTAGTTGAATTTTTTGGGGGAAAACTCCTACCACTTCACACATTTTCCCTCCAAAATTCTCACCACTCTCCCACCATTTCAACCTACACTGAAACCACCAACTGCAACTTGATAATGATGTCATGCATTGAAGATCATCTAACCTGCTACTGCAAAAAAAGAGCTTAAATTAGGACGTGATGAATGAAGGAAAATCTCGATAGGAGGTTCCATTTTTGCCATGATTACAAGGTAATAGGCATGATTTTGTTGTATTTATTTCTCTTCCAATAATCTATCTCTCTTGCCATTTTTTGCTGCCTTTTTCTTTTCTTCTTGTCTTTGATGCCTGTAGTTTTTACTATTTTATATGTCATCTTTTCTCTACCATTAATATTTACTTCTATGTTTGGTTGAACAGAGGATCACTCATGCATGCTAAAGTAAGTGCAACAATTCCATGTTTGTTGGCTAATTGCTCATGTTATGAAATTTGAGATTGAATAGCTAAGAAAGATTGAAGTTGAGTTGAGTTTCATCACTTGAGGGAATATGAATACGAGGTGCATATATTGATTAGGAGCAAGATATTTCTATATATTGCCCTTGCAATTTCTTGGTTTTGTTTTCTGAAGACTTAGCTGGGTTAGTTTGAGAGATATGGTGCAGCCTGGTTTAGTATAGTTTTTAGAGCATCTTGGTTGAAGATGGTATACTTATGTAACTTGCTTTATGTTGCCATTTTCTTTTGGTTATGTAGCTTTCCTTCTATAGCATTTTTTTTCCTTTGATTGATGTATTCTGGAATTATACAAGTGGCATCTTGATGTGTATTTGGTGTATATATATGTTGAAAATTTGTTTCTATATGTCTATTTGTATTTGGATGTGTATTTGGACTTATTTGCATTTTGAATAGTAGAAGGCCTTGGCATTCAAGTTTTCTAAAATTATTTTTCTAGGATATACCTTAACGCTTTAGGAATATTTCAATAAAGTTTCACCCATAATAAGAACATTTTGGGTTGAGAATAATAAAGATGTTTAGAGAACAGCAGGGCAGAAGCCATACACTCTAAGTGCTGTGGGTTAGCTCATGAGGTGTTGAGTAGAGGACCTTGGCAGCCAAGTGTTCTAAAATTATTTTTTCTAGGATGTATTTCATAGATTTGGGAATATTTCAACAAAGTTTCATCCACAATAAAAATTGTTTGGGTCGAAAGCAATGAAGATGTTTAAAGAGCATTAGGGCAGTAGCCTTGCACTCTAAGTGTTGTAGGTTTAGCTCATGAGTGTTGAGTAGACGGCCTTGCTAGTTACGTTTTCTACAATTATTTTTTCTAGGATGTATCTCAAAGCTTTGGAGATATTTCCAACAAAGTTTCATCCGCGATAAGAACCATTTGGGTCAAGAACAATAAAGATATTTAGAGAGCAGTAAGGTTTGCTCATTTGGCGTACAAAGGGGGGAAGAAAAATTTACTGAAAGAATGTGCATAAAATTGAACAATTCAATTGTCAATTCAACATAAGATTAAATAATTCATTTGTCAATTGAAAAAATTGACAAACCAACTAAGAAAACAAAAGAAAATGCAAAAACCTTGAGGGAAGATTAACACTTCCATTCATTAGTCAATTAAACCGAAAGAAAATTTCAATCACCTAAGCTTGACAAAACATTATAATATTTTAATATCTCAGAAAAATGGAAATTTTTTATAAGTTCATTAAATAAATTCCATTTCTTGTCAATCTATCTATATGTATATAGAAACCAGCAAGCCCATTTGGGAAATAAAAAATTCCACTTCCCTTGCGAATGTGTTCAATTAAAAATAAAGTTCCAATCAATCTAACTTGAGAAACTGAAAACAACCAGATTGCATATCACTTGAACTTGACAAAATAATACAATCAACTATGCTCAATCAAAAATAAAATTTCAATAAGTTTAACTTGACAAAATCACAACCACCAAATTGCATATGTTCCCTTATGAAAAACAGAATGTTCATAACATCTTCACTTCTTTCGTTTTCCATCATTTCCTTCATCTTGAGCCTTCTTTGAGATAATACACTAGATAGAGTAGATTGTGTAACAAACTTCCTACCATCTTTGAGAATGCTAAGGTTTTGTTTGTCTTCATTTCAAGAAACCCCTCTTTCTATGTAAGTAAATGGTGGTGGTAACCTGATATTTGCCTTTCTTGGTTGAGTTTGCACTTGATGATCTTGAAATTGATTATACATGGCAAGTCGGCTAAGATGGTATCTCTTGTGGGATTTTAGGCTACAAGGTAACATAATACATCAGAAATCGAATCCTAAAGTACATTAACTAACACATAAAAGTAGCTTACCATTCTTGGTGGAGCCTGCCATGCATAATCAAGACTTATGCACTGATTCACTTGAGATAATGGTACTTGCTGCTCCCTTGGACTTTTCCTAACTAGTGCTTGTGGGATTTCAAGCTACAAAGTAACATAATACATCATAAATCAAATCCTAAAATATATTGTTAACCCTTTGATGATTTTGCGTGAGATTAAGAGTTTTGATTATAACAATATTTGCTCCATGATTACTATGAATTATTCCTAAAAATCTACTGGAACTTGTCTTATGTTGTTGGGAAAATATCTTAAGTTGTCTGGAACTTATCTTTCCTTATATTTTGGCAGCATATCTCTTATTTATGGAAGGAATATCATGTTGCTAAACTGGAATATGTGCTCATCATAGCTAGATTCAATAAACATAATATATAAAATAATTGACTAACGGCTTCTTTCCTTTTTCTATTATCTTCTTCCCATTTGATAATCTTTTAATGATTTAAGGAAAGAACATGTTCTGCATGAACATATTAAATTATCTTTAAATAATTTGTAGAGAATTCATAAGTCTCATCTAGAATCTGCCTTCCATAAATAACTGGAATCTAACTTACCTTATTCATGTAGACCATCTAAATTGATTCTCACATCTTTCATCTTAGGAAAATATATCCTTCTTGGCTCTAAATCTTGTATCTCTAGCTTGCTGAATAAATTTATCTAATTTTGATTCCATAATTATTCTTTCCTTAATTATCTACTAGAATCTGTGCTGGAACATATTTTTCATATTTTAAAGATCTCTTAAAGATTCTAGCCTAATTCATACCTCTTATGATTTAGGAAAGAAATCAATCTTGCTGTACTTATTAATAAATCCACAATTCATGGTGCTAATGGATTTTACCTATAATATCTTGTTTTCTTATTTGATTCCAACGAACACTTACCTAATTAAAGATTTATAGCCATTAAACATACGCATATAAATAATAAAATATGAAGCATTATTTGGTGAGAATCACAAAGATAGGAAAAGAACTTTGTTAAGTATCTTGAGGAGTTGTGTGATACTCTCATACATGCTTTGTGCTTAAGTGTTGCTAATTCCTTGCTCTACATGTGTTTTCACAGGACCTTGTGATAAAGAAGGTCAAGGGGAGCTTGCCTTTGATGGACCTTAGAGAGACCAGGACAAGGTAGTTTATATCTTAAAGGACCTAGTAGTGAAGAGAAATGAGAGTTATACCTACTCTCAAGAGACATCGTGAAGAGAATAAATCAGCACTTGCTTGCTCTAAGGACCTCTAGGTGAAGAAACTAGTAGGGTGGTACTATCTGGAATCTTCTACAATGTTCTTGATTCCAATTTGGAATAAGAGTCTAGAACTTTCCATATGAAGACACAACAACTCATGCATCAGTTCACAGAGGTTGTACAAGTGAATCTAGCAAAAGTTCTCTATGCTTGTTCACAAAGCAACTAGTTTCACAGTGCTATGGAATCTACCCTATCTCATCTAGGATTCATGTTTAGCTCTTTGTGAAGAGCTTAGTTTTTACCTTACTAGGGTGTTTCTAATCCTTTCTCTTTTGTTACTTTCAAATTACTGCGACCACTTGTGAAGCATTCCACATATTAATTAATTTGACAAGTTCAAATCATAAGTGAAAACTTAGTTAGAGGAGTAGGCTTGTCGAACCTCTATAAATACCAATGTCCATTTACTATTTTTTATTACTTTATTTATCACTGGTCTAATTGGTAATTTAACTAGTACTTACAAATTCAATCAGTAACTAAAACTATTTTCTACAAAAGAAAGGCCAAAAAGTATTTTGATTGATAAACTTTTGCTACTTTAAAATTCCTTAGGCCTAATTCACCCCTCCTCCCTCAAGCTTATAATCACTCACATATATTAACTAAGACATAAGAGTAACTTACTATTTTTGGTCTTTTTCTATCCTGCATTTTTCATCTTCAGCAGCTTATGCTGAACCTTTCTTTCTCACCTAAAGAATAAAAAAACATATGCACCAAATTATTACATAACATTTACACTCAATTTTTAGAATCAAATAATTAATTATTATACCCCAAAGCTTCTTGTTTGGCAGCTTGGTAGGCCCAAACACATTTAGAGTTAGTTCTTCAACTATAATTTGACTAAATGCATCTGGTTGAATTCCAACTGTATTTTCATTCTCATTCGAAGCTTTAGTTAGGTTGTCACACTGACTTGTTTCCTTATTCAAGCTTTTATAGCACCTTACATTATGTCCAACACCTCCACACTTCCCATATTTAACAGTATTTTGCTATCTGTTCAAACTTTTCTTATTTTTGTGAAGTAAAGGCTTTCCTCTCATTTTGTTTTCTATGTATTATCCACAACCTCATCAGGCCCTCTCCTCCTTACCTTAAGTAGCCTTTCGGCACCTCTACCAAGGTTTGGTGGCAAAAGAGAGATGAATTTAGACTTCTTCCACTCATCTCTACCATTAATTGGCATAATGGCGGATTGATACACCTTTCTATGTATCTCCACCCTGTAGCATGTGTGAGTGAAGTTTTCCATCTTCAAACCTTGGCATAAAATAGCACTTATAGCATGATTGAAAGGGATCCTTATTAAATCCCATCTTCTATAGCCACAAGCCCCTTCATCCAAACCAATATTGCATTAATAGCCATTGAAGATGTTAATTATAGTAGTGTTTATCATCACTTTTTATCGATATGCAGTCAGCTTGCCTTTCAATATTTTTTTCAATTATATTTTATACCTTTGGACAAAAATAACCTTCCCACTTTGTTGCCCTATCTTTGTTTATTTGAAGCCTTTTCAACAAAAATATTCCATTATCCACTCTAGCACATTGACTAAAAGCTTCTCTCTAGCCTCAAGAATATTGCTATTGAAACTCTAACAATCATGATTCAACAATATATCATAGCTATAGGTTGTACCAAAGTGTGATCTACTCTACTCATATAGGGGCTTATCATTGAACTAAGCTGTAACTTTCTCATCGATATTAAGCAATTACTTCATTCTTCTTAACAATTCATTTGGTGTTATGGCTTTAGCAGCATTCCAAATGGCATTTTTAAATTTGGACCTATAAATCCTGTATTTTTAAAGTTACTATGCAAGTGCCTTAAGCAGAATCTATGATCTACACTGGGAACACGTCACATAAGGCTAGAAAAATTTATTTTTGTTTGTCTGACATGAGGGCCTATATAGTGTCACACTCTTTGTTCAAGTCTAGTTTTAGCAAAGTTAAGAACCAATATCATGTATCTCCATTTTCCTTATCCACAACAACATAAGAAACAAGTATATACAGTTGTTAGGGTCTACTCTTGTTGCTATTAATTGCACATCTCCATAAGGACCCTTCATATACAACCATCAACACTAATAATTGGCATACAACCAATTAAAAAACCAATCTTCAATGCTAGCAAACATACATAGGACCTACCAAATTTGTTCTCTCTATCTAATTGTTCAATCCTTAAAACCACAATTGATCCTTGGTTGGTTTTTTCAATTTCATTAGCATAGTCCCACATAAGTTTGTATGATGATCCTCCAATAGTTGTAATACCTTTCTTTTAGTTCTGTGTGCTTGATTAACTATTATGTTGCATCTAATATTCTTAATAACATCAACCTTGAACCCTTTTAGAGTTTTTTTGGGTAAATTTGAACTTACTCAAGTATTTTCTAGATAACCAATTAGACTTCACATTTTTTGCATGAAATGTTTGAGCACATTTGTGTTTAGGATTATAATCCCTACTCTCAAAATGAACACTTTGAGAAATGTCTCTTTGCATGCATTCCTAAACTAGTTGGCTGCATTAATAAGGCACATCAAGCAAGGCATATTTTTTGTCATGCCCATTTTCTTTTCCTCAAAACTACTAACCCCTATTCAGTCACTTATCTCTTAATGTTTCCTTCCAAAACTTTGTACCCTCCATCTAAGAAATAGAAAAATCTAAATTCCACTTTTTCTTGATTTCCTGATATTATGACCTTTTTTGAAAATGATGTTATGATTTCGCTCAGCAAGACCTACACTATTAAGTTGCTAACATGTAGCCATTTCAAAGAATCAGTACTAGAGACTCCAAGCAAAAGACTTTTATGAAGCTCTAGTAACAAATTTAACACCAACTTTCACAATTATCAATGATCAACCATATCATATATTTATGAAAAATAAGTTTGATTAAGTCAGCACATGAAAAAGGCTCACTTGGAAGTTTGGTGAAGAGCTGGCATTTTGAATGCCATTTAAGCTAGTCACTTTGTTTATAAGCTTTAAATGGGTTCTCTAAGTGGCCTTATTTTCTTGGAATACCTTGGATAACTATCTCCATTTTGCTAGAGTCCAATGACTCAAATGCTACAAGATGTTCAAACTATTAATGGCTTTTCTCCAGTCATGGCATATTTGATATAAAGGTAGCTATGATAGCAAAAGGTAACTACTTCAATTATTTCTCCATTTGAGGTAAGTTTATTATTGGGTACACATGACATTAAGTCATTTTTCTAAAAAAGATTGATTCTGCTGATATGAAAGAACATGCATGTCTTTTATCTTTATGGATGTCTATGTATATCCATTGTGTGAATACTTCTTTGCAAATTATGAATTTTTTCAAGTTGCTTTCCTATTGGCTTGAGGTCTATTGTTTTAGCTTCATTTATGAATGGTATGAGAAAAAAGACAAAAAGGAGTGGTATCTGTCAGCAAGCGTCATTTGGCTAATGTGGATATAGTAGTAGTCCTATTTTCCTAATTTATGTTTTAACACAGTTGTCTATAGAAAAGGTGAAATATATTTTTCTTCTGTTGCCCATGTTGGAGGTCTCACCATGATGAATGTGTAATAGGTTTTTGCAAACAATATTAACCAACTTTAAGAGGGGTGTCTCTCAAATTTTCTAGTTTGTGTCGGGATGATAACATTTTTAGGGTTATGAGGTGTATCTAATAAGGATAGGTAGAGATGTGCTACCTTCTTATAGCAAGGGACCGATTTTATGGCCTCTATTTTACTAACATGGTGACTAACATTGTTGTTCTCTATTGTCCTCGTTTCATGGCTAGACAATTTAATTTACTTAAGTGCTTCTTTGTCCCCATTAAAATTTTAAACATTGACTTTTTTAAGTTGAGGCATATGGAGAAGGTTATAGTCTTCATGGAAAGACATAATTACCATTAATAATTTTCACTTTTATAAAATTTTTGCTATTGTAGATTGCAATACTGACTTTCTAAGTTGGTGTAATACAAATTTGGTTAAAACTCGAGGTGAACTAGTGAGTCAACTGGCTCACCTTAACTCCCTAAAGACCTTGATATATATTATAACTCATGTGACATTTTCTAAAGAACTTCAATTCACTTGCCATCAGTTTTCAAGAAAAGGCATAAATAACTTTCAGTCCTTCTACAAGTTTATGTATGAAGTTAACAATAAAGAGCGTATCGTTAAGATTACTAAAAGGCCTTTCTTATAAAGAAATATGGTAGACAACAGAGAGCATAGCAAAGGTTTTAGAGAGAGTGAAAAAAGAAGGGGCATGAGAGTATTCCCCACTGTTACTTGATGGTGGTTGAATCTTAATATACACTATAAGCAAATAACCTCTTCCTACAATCACTTTTAGTAAAATCTTTACCTCAGACAATGATGATAAGGCTAGGTTAACGCTTTTGCAATATAGCTTCAACAGGGGTGTCCTTTGTTATTATGCCAGAAGGTATTTTTATCTTGTTTTTGCCATGTTGGGTTATTCGTTGCTAAATTTTTCATTCACTTTATATTGTAGGATTTACAAAATCTAATAAATCCTATATTTTATTGGTCATTCCTATGGTTTTTTTTATTAATAGCAGTTTAGACAAAGCTTTAAGGTAAGTTTGCCATCCTACCACTTTCTCTATCATCGAGGTTCTTGACTCAAAAAAGAAAGGGATGGCAAAGCTTGTAGGCTCTCTATGATGTTTACTTCACAGTGAATGCCTAAAATTCTATTAGCTTTCTTTGCTTTGTTGGTGAAAAAAGAGATATAACCTATTGAGAAACTAGTCATTCCTACAAAGAAAACAAAGACGTCTAGAATTTTGATTTTTCTTGATAACTCTATTGAACTAATATTGCATTTTTTTAGAGTAACATATTTAGAATATGCCAATAAGTCTTTGCACATCTATTCTAAAGTAAGAAGGACTAGGAACTCATAGGCTTCACAATTCAATCTCTATCTCCTAACCAACTTCCTTAGTGCCATCCCCTTATCAAGATGAAGTCTTCTAAGAAAGAAGAGGCAACTAACATTTTGCTAGTGAAAATGGTATTAATTCTTGCTCTTATCATTAGTTTCTTTTCTTATAGTTTATTTTTTTATGACCGGCCTATGTAACAAAGAAAGTAGGAACCTAGCTTCGGGCCCAACTAGGAGCTCTATCCTATAAATTATCTAAATGAGATATCTTTTTTATATTGACATGTTCACCTTGATGACATTTCTAACAATGTGCCTTGTTTTTATTGCAGTCTCCAACACTTGCAACCATTGAGATATTGGGTTAGAAATATTAAAAGAACTCTTGTTAGGACATGATGAACTTTTGAAACAGAAGATGATTAGTTGCACAAATATCTTGTCCAACTTTTCCACAACCTATCTAGATAAACTATATCAAGCCTTTGAGAGCATAGAACAAGCCTCTATTGAAGACCTAATGGAACAACAAAAAAATATTTCCTCTAAAGCATTACTCAAGAAATAAACCAGCTCTACCTTACTCCCTCCCTATCTTGATATTAAAACGATTTACATAAATTTTGAGGTTTTGAATGGATTTTATAATATCAATGTTGTTATTTTGAAATTTAAGTATGGATTAAATAATACTCTTCTATTGAAAAAATTGAGGGAGTTTGCAAATTACCTACTATGGCATGGATAAGGAACAAAAAGTTCTAAAAGAATATAAGCCAAGCATATTTTATGAGTTAGAAACATTAACTGTACATTGGAGAAGGTCATGATTAGTTGCTCAAGAGGTGTGAAAAATTAGTTGCTCAAGAGGCAAAAGCTTTAGCCATGATTATCAGATGATTGAGGGCTTACTGGCCTCTGAGCCCATAGATGTTGAGAATCAGATTGGTAGGAACATAGTTCAGGATAACTTGGGCTTTGATGATGTAGTCACGTACGCCCTGTGGATATTATAGTAAGCTTATGACAAGATAGCCACATATCCCCTGGGGGAGCTCATAGTCGGTTTTGATGATGCCGCCATGTATCCCCTAAGGGGTCTTATAGATAGCTTACACACAGTGGCTATGTATCCCTTAGGGGTCTTACAAGGCTTTTGCATAGTGGCCATGTAAACCCTTGGAAAGCCTTGTAATAGGCTTACACATGATGGCATGTACCCCTTGGGGGCCTTATGGCGGAGTTACTTTGAGATTATATCCGACTGATGTCAATTTGAACCTTTTGTGAAGTGTTAATTAAGGTGCACACCTCAAAGCCCAGGGCTCTCATTGTGCTAAGGTGTTATTTTGTAAAAATAAAGATTCAAGAAATAGGTAATGTAAAAGCTTTTCATTAAAATCATCAAGAAAGAAACAAAATGTGACATCCCCAGTACAAGTTGGCTTTATTCAACTTTAACTAACATAACTCCTAACTGAATGGAAATATTACTTACAATATTTGAAAGAAACACTCTTAGCTACTAATCATAATTCAACTAAGGAAAACAGAAAGGCGTGTGGCATTATCAACAGCTCACTTAGTTGTGCTGAGGATGGCTCCAAGTGTGAGTATCATCATGATGTCCGCATCATGGACTATGCCTTGACCCTTGTCCTTCCTTTTGTTGTCTTATACTTCCTTCATCTCTTCAATTCTAGCAGTAGCTACTTTTTTTCTTCAAGGTTCTAGCATAGCACACCTCAGCAATGCATTGGTCCCCAACAGCTTCTCTTCTTCTTATTAGCATAGGGAACTTTAGTTCTATGTAGTACATTTACACCATTGCTTAGGATAAGTTCTAGGTATGCCTCCCTAGAATGATGTTATATGTTGATGTGGTCTTAACCACCAGAAACTTCACCATCTTTGTAACTTACCAAGGATGAGTAACCAAAGAGACAATAGAGAGACGTCTCTCCCAATGCTTACACTACTTCACTAGTAAACCCTAGTAAATAAGTGTTAGTCTTTTGCCATTGATTGTTGTCTACTCCAAGCTAAAGGAATGCATTATGAAAAAGTACATTTACCAAGCTACCATTATCAACCAGTACCTTTTTCACCCAGAAACAGTTAAGAGAGGAAACGATTACTAAAGCATCACTTTATTTTCTACATTGGGCTCCACATCTTTTTCTATGAAAGCAATGTTCAGCATTGGGAACGTGCTTCATAATCCCTCATATAAGGTCAACTAAATGAGATTAAGCCTACCTTGCTACTTAAGCCAATGCCTTTCTTAGGTTTGATGAGTGTACTTGGGTTGGTCCTCCAAAGACTACTGAGGTGATGCTAACAATAGGCAGATTTTCTAATCCTACATATGCTGCTGTTATTTAGCTTTAGACGATCATTAGGTCATCATTGACAATCCGCATTTTCTCTAATTCCTAAATCCCTTTTCATAATCATTTATCTTGGGTGTACTCCTTGAGGTATCCCTCTAAGTTATCCTCTTAATTTCATCTATTAGATACCAACACTCTTCAATATTGTGTCTTAGGTCATGGTGGAATAGCACCACTTACCAAATTTCTATCTCTTCGGGTCATATGATATCTTCTAAAGGGGTGTTAGATTAAGCTTTGCTGTAACATCATAGTTAATATCTATGTTCTAAGGGTTGTGATTGGAGTCTAGGTGAAGAAAGTTCAAAGAAAACTACACCCATGATCTCCCAACTTCATATTGTTGTTGCTACCCTCTTTGCCCTATGCTTTACATTTGTCAGTGTCATAACCTCCTCAATACTGATGTACTTCTCTGTGTGAATGAAGAGATCCTCCAGAGTAGCTTTTCAATCTATAGATTCCTAAAACTTTTAGTATCTCAAGTTTTGTTGGATAATGCTGGGTAAGAGATCTTGGTTGATGTGGGTAATTTTGTGTACTGCCTTGATGAATTGGTCAAGGTAGTCTCTCAAAGACTCTTCATTCCTTCTATTTAATGGTGAATAGGTATGTCACTATCTTGGGGTACTTGTGGTTGATGGAGAAGTTTTGGAGAAAGCGTTGCCCTAATTGTTCCTAGCTTGTGATGGATCTAGCTAGTATCTCATTAAACCACGTCAAAGCACATTAGGTGAGCGTGGTGTAGGACACCTGTTGTAGGTAGTTTCAATCAAATCATAAAACACTATACTTGTTAGAAAGTTGTCTAGGTGCTTCTGTGGGCCCACCGTGCTATTGAACTTTAGCATGCTGGCTGTATTTGTTCCCAGAGGAAGTGCCTCCACCAAGATGGCTAGGCAGAAATCACTACATCTTAGGAAAGAAACATCTAATGAAGATACTGACTTATTAATACTCTTAAAGGCTGTGACATTAATGAATAGCTTTAAACTCTGATGGTAGTGGGCAGTCGTTGTGATGAGTCTGCTCAAAATGACAAATACATGTCCACTTGTTGAGATAAATGGAGAGAAATAATGTCTCACATTGAGTTGGTCTTTGGTTTTGTCATCTCTAGAAGCACTAAAGCCCTGGACTTTGATGAAACGATTGCAGTTGCTCTTGAGGCAGCATTTTTTAACATACTGAGTATATGCATTCTCCCACAATACCTTCAATACCTCTTGAGTCATCTATAGAACTGATTTTTTAGGAGGTGGCACTTATTGCATGGGTGTCTCCTCTAGTGTTGGGTGCACTTTAATAGTAGACTCCAATGCTAGATGTGATTGTGCCTCGGTTGGTAGGTCTCTATATTCTGAGATCTTAGGACAACCAATCACATCAGGTTGGTAGGTCTCTATATTCTGAGATCTTAGGACAACTTGGTTGATGGAATCTCAAGCTATGGATCTTGCATATGTTTTCAACACTTTTTCTTCTTTGGTAAGAGTTCTGACAAAAGGCACCAAGATGATGCTGTTTAGAAATGGAGGCTAAGGTCCTTTCTGAAAGTCAGTGAAATATTCAGAGTTCTTTTCTTTGGGACACAAAAAAAAGAGTTTGAGCAATCGATTTTGCAAATAATAATTTTCATGTCTCATTTGACTTTAAGGCTTGATACTTGTAGTGTTTTTTATGTATAGGTGCCTTTCTTGATGGACTTAATCAATTGGGTACTCTAGCCTTTTTATTTATTTATTATTTAATCAATTGGATTTTTCTAGCCCATTTTCAGTTTTTGTTTTCCTTAAAGGCTTAATTTACCATATCAATAAGAAATATTGTGTATTTAAGAAATATTTTTTTATAATTAATGATACGTCATTTGCTTTTATTTAATGTCATCGTGAATTATAATCTATTAATTTAATTAATTTAATAAAATATGCTAATTTTATTTACTTAACATTATGGAGATTAATTTTATTTCATTTTTAGAATTTATTTCTCCAAATTAATTATATTTTCTCATTAATAAAAATTAATTAAATTGAAATTTTTAGTAATTCCATGTCATATTATTTAAAAAAGAAAAATGGAGACTGATGCTACCTAAAAGTGGAGCTAGGCTCCTTTCCAAAAAATAATAGTATGTCGGTTTGTTTTCCTCAAGAATATGGGTAGAGAGATCTATGTTTCTTGAAAGTTTTTTGACTTTGAGAATTTTTGTGAATGATTTCTTCCCCTATGTTCCTTCTTTTTTTTTTTTTTTTGGAAATAATCCCCTATGTTCTTTCTAGGATTTGATCTTTTTAGATCTTAGTTTTCATAGGCTTAGGCTCATCAGTTTTGATGCCCCTTTTCATGGGCTTAACTTGTCTATTGGGCTCTCTTGCCCTTTTATCGAGTTGATTAATTTTGCGTTTGATGTCATGTTTAGTTAATTTACCCCCTATTTTTTATAGGAAAATTTTATTGTTATATTGAAAATATAACATAAAGTTTAATTTTGATTTTTATCTTATGCTAACTCATAAAACGATATTATTAATTTGAATAATTGTTGCAAGTAGAATTAATCGCATTCATTAAGAGGCTTAGTGAAGTTAATGTAGAGTTCACCTAAGGACTTAGATGATTTTTTTCTTATGTTAGACATTTAGGAGCTCATAAAGATCTTACGCTAAGGATGCCAGTGGGGCGGGTTAGGCTTGTCCCATACCTCGCCCTACCCCACAAGACAATATCCCGCCCCGCCTTGCCTTGTCTCATCGGGTTGGCGGGTTTAACCCACGAACCAGAAAGAGTATAGCCAAATTCAAATTTATTTATCCACTTTTGGAGGAATGAAATTGAAAGAGTATTGTCAAATTCGTCCATGCATATATGGCAATGCAATTAATTGAAAGCACCATCATGTTAACATAATATCTTGATAATGTGAACCAATGAACAAAACTAAGAGCCTATTGCTCATTAAATATCAACATTGCATAAAATTCATACACCACATTAAATGAAAAATAGAATCTCACATTGGTAATCAAATTCTTGTCAAAACAACCTTGATACGCATGCATAAATATCCCTAAACATTTCTATTTGGTCATTATTAAAAAAATATAATAGCAATTATATATAATATTTATTATTATATATAAAATATTGGGGCGGGGTTGGTAAACCCCATACCCCGCCCTAAATAATTCGGGTTTTAAAAATCCCACCCCATACCCTATTAAACACCCCAAACCCGTCCCATTCAAGATGAGTTGACCTTGGGTTCGGATTTTGCCCCGCCTCATTACCATCCCTATATTGCGCCATACTTATCAAAGGGCTTAGTCAAATTTTAAGTGTTGTCAGATTGTCTATTGCAATATGGGCCAAAGAGGTGCATGATAGCACAAATTTTAGGGCGAGCTACCTTAGAGGTATGTGTTTGTGTTTGTGCAAGAAAGTGCACAAGCATCTTATAAGAGCATTCTCGGTGTAGTACTTAGTCACCACATGACAGGGGATGGTGTAACCTAATGGAGAGACTTAGAAAAATTCCACATTGCCATCATCAAAGGACTAAGGAAAATATTGCATCGTAGTTGTCTCAAAACTTAGGTGAATTTTCAAGTGGAATTGTAAAGGTTAAGTCTAATTTTGAAGAGGGGGGTCTAATTTTGAAGATGGAATCTAAATCATCCTTTAACATAGTTGGATTTGAATTAAAACTCATGCCAATATATGAAATTCACAATTAAACACATAATAATATATTTCAATTCAACACATAAAGAGCCTCATGCAACAACTCCAAAATCTTAAATCCATCAATTGAATCAAGAAATTGGAGTCCTAGAATCAATTCATCAAATAAATCAATCCAACAAATCCAAAATTAGGTATGAAATTGGCTCTAATACCACTTGAAGAAAAAAAAAGTTGCAAAGATCCAAAAATAATTGCAAAAATAAAGCAAAAATTAACTTGCAATTTCTTTAAGCAAGGATCTTATTTCATGCCATAATTAAGGATTTAAAAGCACATTACCATAAAGGAGAGTTTTGAAGGCAACTTGGAAGATCTTTCTCTAGAACACGTTCTAAGCAAGATCTACCTCTTCTTCTCCTTGAATCTCTTTCTCCACGCCAAAGATCAACAACTCGAGCAACTTTTGTTGAGCAAAACACATCCAAGATGAAGCTAAAATGGTGGTAAAACACCAACAACCACCGTCAAGAGAAAACTCCAAAAATTGGTCTTCAACTTGACAGAACTAAATCACCAAATCGAAGCACCCCACTTGTTGTGCCTATAAAGGTAGTCAACACACCTAGATGCACTCTTAATCCGCACTCAATATGCTAGAATATAGTGGAAAGATAAGGAAGAATGGAGAAAAGGTGTGTGTTGGATGAGAGGGAAGATTGTTATAGAGAATCTAGTAAGGTGGCTTTTCTGAGCACATGAGTTCACCACCTTGGGAGGAAACAATGGGCAGCCAAATCAAGCTTCACAAGGCTAGCCATAGAGGGGTATTTATAGTGTGATTAAGAAACTTTTGAAAGCTTCCATCACACATTCCTCACATTACCAACTTACATGTTTATTAGCTAGCATTTTAGGATTTTAGTTTCTAAAAGTAAAATGCCAACTCATCAATTTTAAAATGGGCTCTTTCATTTAATTTTTCCTCCAAAATTAGATTCTCTTACTAATTAAACTAACTACTTAATGTAATTAGATTAACTTAACTCGTTAAATTAACTTGACTAATTAAATTGCCACATGGCATCAATTAAATTAACTCCTTAATTTAATTGGTCTAATTTAACTTTTTAAATAACTTTGACTAATTTAACACCAAATTAATCAAGTCATTATGATTAACTCTTAATTAATCAACTTGGTCTCTCTTTTTCTTTCAAACTTCACCAATTTAATTTTCTATCTGCTTAGATAATTTCTCCAATCTAATTAAAGTGTTCCAAGATTTTGTGTATGATTCTTTAGGTTCACAAATTAATTAGACATGGGCTCACAACTCTTTGTGATTTATAGAACATCGAATATTCTGATTAGTTTAAACTCTTTTAAACTAATCACTCTATCAATTAATCTCCATTCATTAAAAAGTACACAATCTCCATAGTCAATGTCTAGCACAAGCCTATAAAGCCCAACCAATTATATGAATTAATTTGAGGGTGAACCATTACCACTTACGATTATCGTGCAAATACGATTCTTTCATTTCTTATCTCCCAAAAGAGTTTAGGGAAAGATATTTTCTAGTTCCCTAATAGCCTCAATGTATCTATTCTTGATGTTTGATTCCTTATTATGGCCTCAACTTTGAAAAACTTCTTTTCCAAATTGTCATATTACCTTATGCAAAGATTTCTTGGAATCAATTATATTACAATACATAAGAGATCAACCTATTTTTCATAGATGGGCAAAATGGGTCCCATCTTAGAACTCACCAACTTCCATACTTAGGTAGCTTATGCCCAACCTAAGCTTCAGGGGACCCGTTATGTGGTTGGAGCAAAATCAAAGTACAAGGACCTAAATTCTAGGTTGCTGTGGAACCTTAAGTCAAAGGACTAATTATATACACTATCGTAAGCTAAAGAATCTACCACTACCAACGTGCCACTTCAGCTACCTTGTAGCTTCTCTAAGCGAGTTTTCAGTGAACTTGTTCTCTAACTAGTACCCACTAACATGCATCTATGTCTAATATAGATCACCTATGAAATGGGGCAATATCCAAATCCTTAGAGTATGCATCGTTAGTGCAAGTCTATCCAATCTTATATGCCCCATCTCATAAGATTCTATGACTTGGAATATTTAAAATCATGACCATAAAGACTTGTTTCATGATTATCATTATATGTATAACTAAGTTCTGTAATGTTGTATGATTTAAGGGCTTCAACTAAATGCATGTGAATAAATTATAAATGCTTAAGATGAAGATGGCTATTTTATTAAATATCATTCAATCAAAATTATATCACTAGTGGAATAGATTCACATGCCAATCTAATTAGCTTGCAAGGTGCTATTCCAACACAAATCTTTGGCATAATCCACTTTTACATAGCAAACAAGTTTAATAGTAGAGTTCAAATGACTATACATCAAACATCTACCTGTAGAGCCTCTCAAATACCTCATAATCCATTTCACTGCCTACCAATGCATCTTCCCCAGCTCTTGCATGTACTTACTCACAACAGTGGCAACATGTGAGGTCCAGTGCACATCATGATGTATATCAAATAGACAACTGCACCAACATATGGCACATTAAACATGTGCTCTACCTTTTCTTCAGTACTTGACGATAGATCTAATGAGAGTCTAAAATGAGCTATAAGTGGTGTACTAACTGGGTTGGACCTATTTGTTGCAAAACATCTAGTACTTTCTCAATATATTTTTGTTGAGATAAATACAACAACCTATAGTGTCTATCTCAAATAATCTCCGTGCCTAATATCCTTTTCGCACTACTCAAATCGTTCATCTCAAATTCTTCACTTAACAAAGCCTTTAACATATTAATCTCAAACATGTTTATAGAGGAAATCAACATATCATCAATATAAAGTAGCAAATAAATGAGAAAACCATCACTACATTTCTGATAATACACATAACATTCATAAATACTTTTAGTGTACCTAATCTTAGTAATAAATGCATTAAACCTTTTATACCAATGCTTAGGAGACTACTTCAAGCTATATAAATACATCTTCAAACAACATGCCTGATTTTCTTTTCTAGAAACAACGAATCCCTTTGTTTTACTCGTGTAAATCTGTTCCTCCAACTTACCATGTAAAAATATTATTTTTACATCTATCTATTCAAGCTCTATATCAAATAAAGCTACCATAACAAGTAACAAGAAAATGGAGGTATATTTGACAACTAGGGAAAACACCTCATTAAAGTCAACTCCCTTTTCTCTACGTAAAACTCTTAACAACCAATTGTGCATTATAGTGAGCATCTTCAACCTCTAGAATTCTTTTTTTTCTCTTGTAGATCCATTTGCATCAAATAATTTTACGCCCTTTAGGTACATCAACCAACTTCTATGTGTTATTCTTGGGTAAAGACTTCATCTCTTCACTCATAGCAGCTATCCATTTATCAAAATCTAGACAAAAAATGGCCTATCTGTATGTGACTTGATCATCTCCCACAAACTCCTGGACCGAACTCAAAATATATTCAACTAAATCTGAATATGCAAATCGATGTAGAGGTTAATGGTTTAATCTACCTCCTTTCTCTTTTGTGAGCCAAGTGATAGTTATGTAGTGAATCAGTTTCTTATTGCTAATTAGGTGATAATGAGCCCTCACCAACTTTATCTATCACGTTTTCCTTCCTTTTTGAAACTTATAGAGTGTTAATTTTACACTCCACCTTTTCTTTAGTGCCATCTTGATTGCTTTTACCCTGCTTTACCTTCTTCAACATAGCAAAATCATTGAATGTTACATCCCCACTAATAATGACCTTGGAGCCTTTATCATCAATACAATATAAACGATCACCTTTGACTCCATCTACATAGTCTAAGAATATGTACTTTCTTGACCTCGGCTCAAGCTTTCCATTAGGAACATAAGCATAGGCCAAACACCAAAAAACCCTAAAATTTGAGTAATCAGCAAGAGACCTTAACAAAAATTCCATTGGTGCTTTGAAGTCTAAAGTAATTGATGATGACCTATTCATCAAATAACAAGAAATTTTAATAGCTTCAACCCAAAAATCCTTGACAATCCGGTATTAAAGAACATTCATCTAGCTCTCTTTGAAATTGTCATATCCATCTATTCTGCAACTCCATTCTACTATAGAGGATGAACAATTATGTGATACCTCATAATTCCCTTCTTATCATAGAACCCCTAAAATTCCTTTTTGCAAAACTCTAAGCTATTGTTAGTCCTCAAGTATTTGACCTCCTTCTCGGTCTATTTCTCAATTAAGTTCTTCCACTACTTGAAGTTGATAAATACCTTATGCTTATGCTTCAACATCTACTCCCATACTCTTTGTGAGAATTTATCAATGAATGTCAACATGTACTTAGCACACCCTATAAGGGAGCTTGAGAAAGCCCCCAAAGATTTAAGTAAATGTAATCCAAGATGCCTTTATTTTTGTGAACTGTAATGTTGAACTTCACCCTATCTTGCTTGCCAAGAACACACTGCTCACAAAAATCCAGCATCTTAGTTTTTTCTCCACAAAGCAAACCATATTTGCTCAGCTTTAACATTTCCCTCTCACATATATGCTACAACCTCATAGTATCATTGAGCAATAAAAAAACTACTGCAATACCAGAAATTATACTACCATTTCATATGTAAAGGCCATTCCTCTTCTCTTTCTTCATGATTAGTAGAAAACCCTTCGAAACCCATAGAACTTCATCTCGAGGTCTATATTCACACCTATTCTTATCTAACATACCTAGCAAAATTAGATTTTTCTTCAAATTAGGGACATGACGCATATTTGTCAACATCCTCACAATTCCGTCATATATTCTAATATTTGTTGTGCCAATTCCTACAACTCTGCAAGATGCATTATTTCTCATAAGCACTTTACCACTATCATATTTGCAATAAGTAATGAACCAATCCTCTTATGGGCACATATGGTAAGAATAGCCACTGTCTAAAATCTACTCAAAACTCAAAAAACTATTAACAACATTGAGAACAAGCGCTCCATCATACTCATCCTCAATAACTTCAGTAATATCATCCCATTTCTGACTAGAACATTCATTTGAATCCTTTGCCTTTCCATGTTTTAGGCAATTTCATTTCTAGTGCCCCTTTTCTCTATTTATCACATTTATTATTTGATTTAGGCTTACCTCGTGACGTCAATCAACCTTTACTTTTTCTATTTCTTTTGGTCTCCCATTCGTAGCCAGTCTTTCCCCACTTTCACCATCATTACTATCTAAGACATGCTTTCTCAATTAATTCAAATTCAATGAGGCCTTCACATCCTCTATTGATATTGCATCTCTCCTATACAATAAAGTTGTAACCAAGTATTCAAAGGATTTAGGCAAAGAATACAAAAGAATTAATGCTTGATCTTCATCCTAAACTTGCATATCTATACTAGCAAGATTTAATATCACCTTATTGAAATAATTAATATGCTGAGTAAAAGATGTACCTTTCTTTATCCTAAGGGTGTACAACCACTATTGCAAATACAAATGATTTGTAAGAGACTTTGTCATCTACAAACTCTCTAACTTTAACCACAATCCCACTAGTCTAGTTTCTGTAGCAACCTCTCTCAGTACATTATCTACCAGTGATAAAACCAAAGTACTGTATGCCTTCACCATTTTTTAATCATTATCCTCCTCTGAAAGCATCTCTGATAAAAAATCTTTGGCCTTTAGTGATCACTGCAAACCTTGTTGACATAGAAAGATGTTGACATTTATTCTTCACAACCCATCATTCTTCTCATTGAATTTCTTTACCTTGTATTTTATCATAGGCATCTTGGTCAATTGGGCTTTTGATACCAATTTTTTGTGACCCAGTAAGACCAAATAACAATAATTAAGAAATACCCGCAAAGTAATTCAATGAAAAAACATAAGATTTAATGTAGTTTAGCGATGTGCTTATTCCACCTAACAAAGAGAAAAATTTTATCGATATCAAATCAAGTGCTAATTATAAATTCAAGTCCTATAAATCTCACAAGAACACCCAACATGCTCGTTCTAACCTCTGTTAGAGAAAAAAATCTCAAAAATAGTCTAAAACTAATTTGAATAAGGTCATAAATTGAAAATTGGGGAAAAATTAGATAAATATGAATTTATGTTGAAAACCAACCTATTGGGCTTGTGCCGCATGCCCTGATATGCAATAATTGTATTCAGACGGGCATAGCATGCTATTATATCAAGATAAGTTGTAGCACCGTGCTTTGGTATAGGCAGGTCACACCAAGGCATGAGGGCATCTACCTAATGGGTATTGAGGTACCTTGAGCGTGCCTCCTAATGTTTGCTAACAGTTCTATACCTCCGAGCACCCTTGTTGCAAGTTTGGGCATGTCTGCTGCTACCTCTCATCTATCGTTTCTACACCATTTTCATCTCATCTCACTACTTTCACACCATTTTCACTGTTTCTTGCTATTTTCATTATTTCTAACTTAAATTTTAAGTCACACTTAACAATTGCAAAGTTTTTTTACTTTTGAAATTTTTTAGGATTGTCGATAGCATTCTACCTTCAGTGGAAGACTTAGACATTTTATAAAGTTGGTTTTATTACCTGGAAGAGTTCTCAAGATAGCTTGCTTTCCTTTATTTCATATACTTGTATAAGCATTTCTAAGTATTTGCGAAGCTATCAAAGGACTTAGAAGAAAATTCTTGGGACTGAGTTTCATACTATTGACAATGTTAATACTCACCAAGAGTTCATGCTTTTTACACACTTTGGAGATTTCTTTCGAGCTTTTTATGCTTGACGGGGTTCTTCATGGGTAATAATCTCACTAGTTAATATCATTTTCTTAAGAGAGCACTTCATTTGAAAGTTATTTTGGGCAAACAATGTTGAGTCTTAAGCCTTAACTCATAGTATTTGATATCTGCTTAGAGTAGGTTCTTTCTGCAAGACACAAGATTAACTTTATCCCACATATGAAGTAATTTTAAAGTTTTGTAATGATTACATGTAGATTGGATGTAAATGCACAGGCTTACACATTGCACTAAGGTAGAGGTATGTCTCATTTTGCATTATGCACAAAACCTAATCTTTATTAAGTTTCAATCCTCAACAACCATTTAAGGCTATTGGTGGAGTTATGTATGCTCCAAAGTACTTAAGCATTTTTTGAAACTTGTGAAGTTTTTTTTCTCAACTAAGAAGGCAGAAGAAAAAGTGTATGAGAGCCATGTTTTAGAGGATTGTTATAGAGAAACATCACATATAGAAGTTGTTTAAGTCCTTTAAGTTTATGAGATACATGCTCCGTGACTTCTAGCAACACAACTGCACACTGCTACTAAAGAGTTTAGGTTGGTGCCTTTTAAGATTGCTGGGAAGCATATGCATAGAGCGGTCACTTATCAAAAAGTACATGAGGCATATTTCAACATTGATCACATGCGAAGTGCATAGCTAATACAATTACTAAAAGTTAGCGTTATTTATCTTTTTTCAACTAACTAAGATAGCTACTAGTTACTTTCTCCAATTAAGTATTTATCTTACTTTGATTTAGCTTTTGATACTTCTCTTTTCTTCACAAAACTGCTTAGATTTTTTATTCTTGCACATCTTTGCATTCTCGAGTACTAGGGTGGAACATAATTGAGCAGGTACCTTGCCGAGCCAAGGAAGCTTCGGTTATGGTAAAATATCTTAGGGAAAAGATTGTCAAAGTGGTTAGGCAGTGCAAAAATCAATGAAAATAGCTCGGCAAAAATAAAGATACTTTGCTTAGTATAGTAGTAACAAGTAGGGCTTATGTTTAGAATTGGGTTACTACTTAGCATTTGCCAATTAGCTTGAGTAGTATTTCAACACATTTTTTCTCTTCGCATTGTTATTTATTTCAGGGGCCAAGCGTTAGCTGGACATTTTTTGGTTTTTCTCATTTTAGGTCCCAACAAATTTTTTTTGTTTCTATTTATTTTGCGCTCAAGAAAATGCTTAGTCAATTGAATGTCTATTTATTTTGTGCACTCGTATTTTGAAAATTAAATCATAGAGGCACAAAGGTGCCAACATTGAGAGTTGAGTGGAGATGGTATGTCTTGCACGCATACATAGGGTGTTAAATTTGGGTGCTTATGCGAGACAACAAGCTTAGGCACTACACAGGAAAACCATCTCAAGTAATCCATTGGGTGCCAGGCTAGTCATATGCACAAGGAGCCCATCTTGAGCACTCACTAAGGTACTAGACTTGGACACCCTGGTGGGGTACCCTAGTGGGGCATTTTTTTTTCCCTTTTCTTAGTTTTTGATGTTTGTGTTTTTTTGGCCAATCTTGTTGATAGCGTGATACTTTTGACAGTTGCTTAGGGACTTACAAAAATTAACTGATAAAGAAGTGCATGTACTTTGGCAAATTTATGGATTTGAAGTGGCTGTTATAGTCATGAGTGTAACATATTATGGAGTTATCTTAGAGAGGCATAGAGCCTCTTTGTATCGGTATTAGTCCACTTCATGAGAAGTGGAGTCCTTTTAAGAAGGGAAATTAATTTGTGCATAGGTTAAGCAGAGTTTAAGTGTCATGATGAGGATGAATATGTTTATAGGTTTCCTGGGAGACATTATAATAAACGCACAATGGCGTGTTGAGTTTTCGAACTTGGACATTTTTATGTATTATTTTCTAAGTGTCTAGATATTGACATCCTTATCTTCATAAGGACTTAGGGTAGGCTTTCTTTGCTTAAATGCATAAATGTTTTCCAAGATATTTCTTGGTGAGGTTTTTCAAAGTGGTTGCTATGTACTCCTAGGGAAAGCTGATAGTGAGCTTTTTTAGAGGGTGCCATGTCAAGATCTTGGCAGAAAGGTTTTTCTAAGAAAAGAGCTACTTTAGAACTCTAATGGAGAGGTCTTTCTATAGAAGGAGCCACTTGAGGACTCCAGCATAAATGCTTTTTACTGGAAGAAGACACTTTAGGATTCCAATGGAAAGGTTTTTCCATGGACGAAGGCACTTCAAAGCTCTAGTGAAAAGGTTTGTAATAGACGGAGCCATTTTAAGACTCCAACAAAAATGTTTTTCTTGGAAGAAGCCACTTAAGGACTCTAGCAAAGAGGTTTTCTATAGAAGGATTAGAATTCCAATAGAAAGGTTTTTCTATGGACAAAACCACTTCATGACTCCAACAGACAAGCTTATCCCTAAACGAAGCCACTTCAAGACTTCGATGAAGTTATTATTTCTGCAAATAGTTATTTCATCAAAAAGCAGTAGATGTGTAGAAAACTTCATAATACTTCATCAAATGAGTAAAGGGAAAATAGTTGTCATCTCTAGAGAACTAACTTTTATTCATGAAATAAATTCTACCCAAATTAATGAAAATTAAACTTTGCTAGCTTGCGAGGCAGCTAGGGAATATGTTTATTGGAATTAGGGAATTTCCTACTCTTGCTACATTGATTGAGTTTTTGATAATGGAATCTCTCTTCAAATACTATTTTAAGTATAATTCCACACTATTTGGACATCTTTTTTAACTCAAATCCTTCACCAAGTGAGCTTGGGTGGTTGCCATTTTCTTTTAGTTTAGATTGCTTGTTGGGATTGTTCCATCTTGAGCCCTTGTATTTTTTTAGATAGCCACATTGGATTAGCTTTTCTATCTCATCTCTTTAACTTGAGCATTCATTAGTAGTATGACCTCAACTACAGTGAAAGTTGTAGTACTTTAAGGATTTTTGCTTTTTTGGGTTCTCTATGATTTTCAAGCTACTTAACCAAACCTTGTTATTTAGAAATTAGGAGTATCTTTGCTCTCAACATGCTCAAGAGAGTGAATGTGTGAGTTGTTTGTGGGGGACTATGTTTTTGTTCATTTGAATTCTTATCAGTGTTAGTTCCTTCATCACGTGTTTCATGACTGCTAGCGTCTTGAGGGTTCATAAGTTCGTTGATCCTTATGACTTTTTTCCAAGCATACTAGGAGTTCTTCCAAAGTAGTAGCGGTTTTCTTGTAATCTACTCCTTTATCTTCCAGTGTTTTAGGTTCTATTGGATAATGCTCGGTAAAAGCTCCTAGCCGACATGGGGATTAAGGTATGTCCTTAGGGACTCTCCATCTATTTACTTGATAGTGAATAGATTTGTTGCTATTTTGGCATACCTACAGTTGATGGAAAAGTTCTAGATGAAGTACCCCATCAACACATTCCATCCAATGATGAATCCGATTGGCATTTAGTTAAACTACGTTAAGGCACGCTTAATGAGTATGGTAAGAAATAGCTTACAATATGCAACTTCGAATAAGTCATAGAATTTTATTCTCATCAAAACATTGTTTAAGTATTCCTGAAGGTCAATAGTACCATCATACTCCATTAATTGGATAATGTTTTCTCTAAGAGGGAATACCTCCTTTATGATGGCTAAAGAAAAAAAGGCTATACCTAAGGAGAGCGACAGCCAAAGGGTGTAGCTCCAAAAGACATATTTAGACTCTGGTGTCAACTCTCATGCGCTGTATAGAGTCTGCTCAAAGTAAGGAGTATGTACTTTCTTGTTAGGGCAAAAGAGGGGGAAGATAACATGCTTAGAGTTTTCTCTTTGCTCAATCTTTTTCAGGGAAGAAGAAGCCTCTCGGTTCCAGCATAAGGATTGTTCAATTCCTGGGGCCGATGCTCTTTAGCATATTGGATGATCACTTTGGCCTTAGCTTGAGTAGTAGCTTTATCCTATAAGGTCTTCTGCATCTATTAGGTCATAGGTAGAATAATGAGGTATCTATTATGTATGTGTCTACTCTAGTACAAGTTGTGCATTTGAGAGCTGACTCCTACATTGGGTTTAGTGGTGCTTCGAGTTGGTAACTCTCCACATTCTCCAAGATTGGGGCACCTAATTACTAGGGTCACGAACTCTCAATCCCATATGAATTCGTAGTGTTCCTACTTTCCTCTTTAGAGTTCTCACAAACGGTGCCAAATGATGTTGCCAAGGAATGAAGCTTGGGTTCTTTCCAGGAGACAGTAGTATGTTCGTTTGTTTTTCTCTAGAATGTGTGCAAAGAGATCTCTATTTCTTTAAAGTTCTTTGACTTTGAGGATTTTTATGAATGATTTCTCCCCTAAGTTCTTTTTGAGACTTGGTATTTATAGATCTTTGTTTTAATGGGTTTAGACCCTTTAGGGTTTTGTTGTCCCTCCTCATAGGTTTAGTTTGTCTTTTGTGCTCTAAGGCCCTTTTACCCAGTTATCTAATTTTGGGTTTGATGAAATATTTAGTTAATTTATCAAATTGCCTTTATAGTCAATTTTTAGCAGTATCAGAGACCAATTTTAATTATATTTATCATAATAATCACATTGAAAATTATGATATTTTGTATAATTGTTTATATAATTGTTAGTTGTGAATTTTATTAAAATAAGCCTACAATTATATATATAAATATATAGAATCCATGCAAAAATTCACATAAAACCCAATGAATATCATCAAATGTCATGAAACCCAACAAAAATGGAAGGAAAAAGCAATAATCACCTAAAGTTGGAGAAGTGAACCTGACTGAATAATTAATGGAAGACTATGGATCCAAATTTTCAATGACTAAAACACACTCGTGAGTACTTGTGCGTACATGGGCCAAGTGGTTGTGGGTGCATAGTGGGTGGTCGTAGTGAGTCCTAAATATACAAGAACCTAAAATATACATGATACACTACTGTGTACTTGTCAAAAAGCGAATGTCATATGAGAGCATAGTGGAAGTGAAAAACATAAGTTGAAGGGTGTGCATGTTTGTGGAAAATTTTCTCAATTTTTTTTTTTTGAGTTAAAAAATTAAAGAGGGATGCCTGAATGTGAGAATTTTCTCACTTTCTAAAAAATATTCCTCTTCTCCTTATTCTATTTTTAAAAATTTCTTTGGATTCTCCTCTTAGAGAATTTCTTTGGATCTCTTACAAATTGGATTCTTCTTCTCAAGCAAATTTTTGAATTTCTCTCTTGATTTTTCATCCACATGTATACATAGGGTTTAATTCTACAAATTAATTCATAATACATAATTACATTTATCCATAATATTTTAATATTTATTTTAAAAATTATTTTCATAATATATAATTATATTTACTTGTAATATTATTATATTTAAATAATTCTTTTCATAATATAATTATTTACATGTATATATTAACATTTAAATTAAATTATAGCATAATATGTAGTTACAATTATACATAATATTTTTATATGAAATATTATTATTTTCTTAATATAGTTATTTTGACATATATTTAAACATTTTAAATAAAATTATTTTCATAGTATATTTTAATATTTCACATAATATTTTAATACTTTAACAAAATTATTCACATGTATATTTTAATATTTCATAATATATAATTATATTTGCTCATAATATTTGTAATTATTTACATGTGTATTTAATATTTACATAAATTTATTTACCTAATACATAATTCTATTTGCACATAATGTTTTATTAGTAAACAAATTTTTTTTTGCATAATATGTAACTATATTTAACCATAAAATTTTAATATATTTAAATAAAATTATTTTCATAATATATAAGTATATTTACATATTGATGCTTCTGAAAGCTGCTTATAGAAAAGATGTGAGTTGTGTTACTGGTAATTTGACTAGGGAGGTCAAGTACTCAGAATTGTGTATAATTTTGGGCTTGAAATTTGCATCCACAACACACGTTAAACTAACTGAGATGCCCTCGACTAAGGCACTCCGATGCTCAAGTTCATTCTGGTCGAGATGGAGAGATTGAACAGAATATAGAGAATGTAAAGCTTGTAGTGTATGGGGCATTACTTTGAGCGTGGTTGAGCTTGGAGTATTTATAACTTTCTGTAGGTGTGATTTGACTCAAGTATCCTTATCAGGTGTATTGGCCTTTATCTTTGTTAGGGGGTTGGGGATCATTCCATGTTCAGATCCCGATACTATGCCAAGTGGCTAAATCTCCTGTTTTTCTAGATAAACAATGCCAGTGGAGGCGCGTCTCTGCCAAAGTTGTTGGCAGGGTTATCAAAATTGTTAGAGTTGGTGGCAGCAGTTGTACCGGTTGTCACGTGTCATTAATACGGGGGCATGCAGCCTATCAGACTAATAAACATGGCAGGTATCCGAGTCAACGCTGGAGTGGGTCTTGAGGTCAATACATGTCAACCAGACTCAAATATTCAAACTTCTGGAGTGGTCCTGAGGTTGATACGGGTCAACCGCAGACTCTATCAAGTGAGGTCGATACCGATCGACCAAATAAATTTACCGTTGGCCCTCCTGAACTGTCTCATTTGATGTTGGGCCTATTGGGCCTACTGTGTTATCCCATATCATATATTATAGTGTATTATTTAAATAAAATTATTTCATAATATGTATTTATATTTACACGTTATGTTTTATTATTTAAATAAAATATTTTTTTAATATAATTATTTACACGTATATTTTAATACTAAAATAAAATTATTTTTTTCATAAATATTTATATACACGTTTATTTCAATATATACTTAATATTTAAAAATCAACAATAATTAAATCATTACATAAATTTATTTTTATATTTTAATATACGTATTATAAGATATTCTAAAAGATATTTTATTTTTTTATTTTATTCTAATAAAAATTTGTATATAAATATTATATAAAAAGTATCAGATACACAACATTCAACATTTTAATTTATAGCCACAGCAAATTGCGATATCATAAGTTTTTTTTCTAAAAAAATTATAATCAAACACCATTTCACAAGTTTTTTCTCACAAAAAATCTTACAACCAATATTATCTCTTAACTTTCACCTGTCACATTAACTATAATTATCATACTTTTACTTCACAAATAATCATTCCCTCATTAAAAAAGTTTTTCTTCCTCATAAATAAAAAAATCTCACTATTCTCTTTTAGAAATGAAAAATGAAAAATAAAATCACAAGTAATGACAATCAAAATTTTTTAAAAATATAATTTAAAAAAAAATATCCACTTTCCAAAAATAAAGGAGTTGAGGAAGTAAGTCAGTTATCATAAAATGACTTATGGGGAGCGTTGAGAGAAAAAAAAATATTTCTCTCAACCAAACACGTTTTTGTTAAAACAAGAACATAAACATAAACATAATAATAATTGCAATAATAATAATAATAATAATAATAATAATAATAATAATAATAAACTCCTCAAAATCGAGAAATGGTAAAATGACCCAACAAAGCACGGCATTAAACTTTCACATCTTTGAATAGTAGAGGTAAAAATATTAAAAATTATAATTAAAAGTTGTCAATGTTATTTTTTATTTTTACGAAAAATATTTATAAAAATATAGTTTAAAAAATATAATTGTATTTTAGAATAAAGCCGTATAAGGAAAAAGACGCAATTGTTCTCTTTCTCCTATCCAATTTGGCACATCAGAGACCGGGAAATTTGAAACATATATGGCGCCATTTCAATATCTTATGCTAAACCATAAACAGAACTGGTGTTGTCGTCTTATGCTAAAGCTACAAGGAACACTGGCGTCTGAATACGTGTCTGAAAGAAAAAGATGCCAAGATCTTCACGCTTAGAGCTTCATGCCACCGACTCTCGGGTAAAAGAAACATAAAAATCAAATTCCACGAGTACTTAAAATCTTAATGTTTTTGCCGATATTTTTCCTATTCCTTTTTATTTCTTTCTTTTTCTGCTAGGTTTTGGGTCCCCTGGATTCGGCTTCACTTACTTCAGGTTTGTACGAGTGTGAACTCTTGATATTTGTCTGCTCCAAACCTGTTTTTAGGTTGCTCCGTACATGGTTGATGAAATGACAAAAATAAGGTTTTCGCCACTTTCTACTCTATGTTGATTTAAGTTTTAAGGTTTGCTTTTATTTCTTTGTTTACAGAACCTCCTGATATCAGAAACTGGTTCCCAAGCTACGTATACGAGTCCCCAGAATTGAATACATCAAATGGTTTTCAAGATTTTGGTGGATATGGAGAAACTTGTCTTGAGGAAGAAAAGAAACGGTCTGGGGAAAATCAACTTGTAGGCAAATTTGACGATGGTTTGCTTGCTGCTGGGAAGGAATCATCAGATGGGATTGCCAAGTGTAATGAATCCGATGAATTTGAATATAGCAAATCTGCTGCCCTGGTAATTGAACTTCCATATCATTTTGTTTTATGAATGTGTTAAGTGGAACACTATGAAAATTTTGGTTTTTTTACCCCTAATAATTTAATAATCTCACTCAATTGGGTGGATGTTGTCAATGATTAGTACAGCATGAGGTATTAAATTATTTTCAAATACAAATTATATAGTAGGTTTATAGGTATATGTTCATGCCGATCCTTAAGGCATCAAATTTGGTGTTTGTTAAAAGAGATACTTACTAAGATTGGACCAAACAAGTTCCATCCAATTAACTTGGCATGATATTTTGCCAGAAACTCTATCTAATATGACTTTGACTTGATGAATGACTAGTCAAATTAGCAAACTCTAAGCTACCTTGATTTAATTTAGTAAAAAAGTATAGTAAGAATTGTGATGTTATTTTAGAAGTGTAACAAAGCCAACGTATATATTATGATTTTTGGTGTTTAAAATCTTACTAATTGGATGATTTACACATTCATAGAATCTTTGCCTGTTTAATAACTGATAGGACTTTTTCAAAGTTTTTCAGCTTTTAACTGAAAATAGTGTGGAGCAGTGGCAATTGTATTGCCAAGACGTAATGGAACTGAATTGATGGTTGTTGTGACAGCCATTGCAGCATTCTTGACAACTTTGCTGACAAAAATTGTCTAATTTCTAGTTTTATTTTATTGATAAAATTATAACCCTCAACAGCTAATTTTAAGTGTTCCAGTTTCTTTTCTGCTTAGAAGAAATGGGTTGTGTCTATATCTGTGAAATCCATTCAAAACTAAAAATCGAGATGCAGTAGTATATTTAATCGAGTATGAGGAAGTGCAAGGCACATCTCGACAGATGAGGAAGTTCTTATTGTGTTATCATTTCAATAATTGATGCTTAACAGTGGTTCTAATCGATCAAAACTAGGCTTAAGCTTTTCAGATAGGCTTTAATTATTCCACAATAGGCTTGATTCATTATTGTTCTCTGTAGCTTGTCGGTATTGAACATAGTGCAGCTTATGCTTGATAGTCTGTGTTCCTTTGCTATTAGGAGTGTTTGTTTCCACCATTGGTACTGTGCATAGCACCATACTTTTGCTGTTGATGAAGCTGACTTTTTTCCTACGTTTTGATAATGTGATACTCTTCACTTTTTTGGTACAATATTATTCCACTTTTGTACAATCTGCTTGCCAAGGTATCGTTGCAATTGATTTTCTAGATTCTACCATGTGGGTGGATCTACACTGTCCCAACATTCTTGATCCGCATGATTGGTTCCATAGCAATCTAATCACCCTTCAGCTGACGTAAACACTTGATATGGAGCATATACAAAATTGTGATTAAGAATATCATTCAGTAACTTTCTTGACTCTTCTTGTTGAGAAGGGGATGCTTTTCTGTAAGGATAAGATACAAAAATTCCTTGGCGGTAGCCTAACACAAATGTGGCTCCGCTTTATATCTGGATACATTGAAACAATGTTTACTGGAGCTTACGGAAACCTTCTATGAAGTAATGCAAATAATAAGACGTAAACTATAATTGACTTATTGCTTCCTCTAAAAAAGAGTAGCACTTCTGATTCACACATTCTGAAAGCATGAATCAGTTATTGTAAATGCTTCATTAATAACAGTGCAAACTTCTTTCAACCAAATATTCTTCTCAATCAGTGCATTACATCTCTGCTTCCAAATTTTACAATTTTGTGCAACCAGCTTCTGCATCTGACAGTTCACACTAAGAATTTGCAATAGAATGCTCCACTAATTTCAGGCCACACTTATTTATTCTAGTTTTCTCCTACATTTGAGATAACATGGTAGTTCTTAATATTTAGTTGAAGACTGAAAAGGTACTCTTGTGTTGAGTATACTTGCCACGTGATAATAGAGATTTTAACATCTTCACACACATAATAAATTTACTATAATATAGTAGAGAATGCGGAATGTATCAACTTTAACAAAAAAACATTTGTTGCCTCCGTATCTTACAATCTGTAATAAACTTTTGTTGTAGGTTACAGGATTGTCAGAGTCTGTATCGTTTCCTTCAGGTATGCAAGTCTCTAGGCATTGATAATCCGTCAAAATTTTTAATGTGGGACAATAGTGTGAAAAAAAAAACTCCACGATTGAATCCTTTTCTGAAAACTGATTCATTATAATATCTATTCTAAAGTTCCAAGTTCTTTACTTTTTCATTCTTATCCAACTAAACGAAAGGGTTGATAGACGCAAAAAAATACACCCTGTGAAATGCTTACATCTACCTTTCCTGGTACCATCAGAGCCTCCTGACATTAAGAACTGGTTTTCGAGTTATTTCTATGAGTCACCACTGCTGGACACCATACATGATTTTGCAATCTTTGACTATAAAGAGAGGGAAGATGGCAAGTCATGTAATGCTCAAAAGAGCTGCACACAAGATAACAAGGATGTGATGGACTTTATTGATGTTGATGATAGTACAGAGTTGCCCAGTCAAAGCAGAATCTCAGATGTGGTTGTCAAATGCACCAACTTGGTAAAAGATACCAAAGTGGACTATCAATCAGTCTGCAAGGTACATTCTCTCTCCCTCTTTCCCTATGTTTGACTGGGAGTTTTTGTGTATGGTGCAAGTAGTATAAAAAATTGTATTTCCTTTTACATAGCTATGTTCAGTAATAGTATATGATGCTATAGTTCTAATATGAATTTCAAACTTCTAAAATTAATAAATCAGTTATTTGTTCTTAGTCGAGAGCTAGATAATCATCTCATTAAAAATCATCTCTTTTGCCTTAAACTATTTCTTCAAATAATTGGATAGTAGGCACCCACCCATTCTTTAGACCATATGATCGGGTCATGTACTGTGTTTTAGATGTATGAGACTTGCAATGCTACAATAAATATTTTTGTTTTTAATATTTCTTTATCTCAAGTTTTTCAATTGTGGCAATGTTCCTCTTTCTGCAGTAACCTTGAATTCAGTTCCACATGTCCTTAGTTTCCATGGTAACTTGCTATCTTGAGTAAGCTGACTAAGAACCTCACTTATGCAGTGACATTTTTCCTCATTATGAATTTTGGGATTTGTCATTAGGGAAGATGATAGACAGTGGTGATGAGTGAAATGGACTATATTATCTCTTGAGCGTTATTTTGTCATCTGGTCATGTCTGTTATAAATACTTGTTTGTCCACTTGTTCAAATTTTGATGTAATATTTTGCCATAAATGCCTGGGCCATCCTAATGTTTTCTATTTAAAGAATTTGTATCCTCATCCTTTGAAAACATCTACTCTTTTCATAGTAAATACTATATTTGTGCCAAAAGATCCTTTAAAAGATACAAAAGAACAAAAGATGATTCTATAGAGATGAGGTTGGGCTTGGAGTATATACAAGGTAATGGATATGAGATCAATGTACCAGCCCTACATATATTATAATTAATTTACAAGATTTATGTACCTAAAATAAACTAAACAATTCAAAATACAATCTTGAATGGGAAAAAAAAATGATAAGATGATCCTTTGGGTAGAGGCATTACTAAGGGTTAGTAGGAAAACTTATTTACTTACCTTTTATTAGACCTGGTATCACCTTCGTGATAATTGTTGTTAGTTAATTTATGCACTCTGGTAGGAAAACACTTAGATGCAATAAATCACATTCTCAAGCAAGTGGAAGGAACACTATGTAAAGGACTTATGTCCGCAATGAATGAACAAAGGGAAACTGAGGGCCTTGTGGATGTTGATTGGGTAGGTGCAGTAGAAGACTGGAGGGGAAATTGAGGGTTTTGTGGATGTTGATTATTCTGGTGTTGTGTACAAGGTCCGCAACATGTTAAGAGGTAATTAGTTAGATAGAGGATTAAGAAACAATCTGAGGTAGCCTTAAGCAGTGCTCAAGCAGAATATCAAGCTTTTACTCAAAGGAGTTGAGTTACTTTGGTTGAAGATATTAATGATAGACTTAGGAGTTCCTTGTTCTAGTTTTATGAGGCTTTATAGTGACATTAATTTTGCTATTGGTATTGCTAATAATGTAGTTCATCATAATTGTTGTAACTTGGAACAATTTAAAATTACAATTATAAAACAATAATAAAGAAATTTAATGTAATTGACAACAAGTTTAACATAGTTCGGCAATGTGCCTAATCCACTCGACAAAGAAAATAATTTATTGAACTCAAATTAAGTACAAGTACAAAATTTGAAACCTTCAAATCTTAAATGAACACCAAACACCCTCGTTTCAGACACCATCTCAAGAAATTATCTTAAAAGCAGTCTAAAACCTTTGTATATATCTCTCGTAATTTTCCTAGAAGAAACCAAGTCTTTATACCCATGTAAAACAAGCCTTGGGCCCATGGGCCTGCTCCACGCAGTAGGGCACAAAAAACTTGTGCCCCAGCACAAAGTTGTTGTCTGGCTTGTGCTGGGGCACAAAGTTTTTGTTTGCTTGGGACAACTTGTGCAATAGGGTGCACAAACCTTGCCCCTCGGCGCAAACTTTCTGTCCTCCATACACCCATTCTCACCTGTTTTGAATCCTTAGCTTCGTTTTGCTCCATTTCTCTTTCGGTTCTCACTAATATAACCCAAATTTCAAGGAAAAATTAACAATTCTCCACCTTGACTTCAATTTATCATCTTTCTTCTTTGTCTCTACTCTCAAAAAGGCATGTCATTTGAGTTTGCAAACATTAATTAAATTTAAGTAATGTTCGAATTTGATTCTTGGAACAGCCTTAGTTAACATGTCTGCCAGATTATCCTTGGTCCCAACCTTGTCAAGCCAAATAACACCTTGAGACACTATATCTCGGACAAAGTGATATCTCACGTCAATGTGCTTTGTTCTCTCATGAAAAACTTGATTCTTTGACAAGTGTAAAGCACTCTAACTGTCACAAAATATTAAAGTAACCTCAAAGTCCATACCTATATCCTCAATCAACCCTTTTAGTCAAATGCCTTCCTTCACGTTTTCAGCTAAAGCCATGTACTCAGCTTTTGTTGTGGATAATGCAACTGATAATTGCAACGTTGCCTTCCAGCTAACCGTACATCCCGCAACATAAAACACATACCCCGTCATGGACCTTCCACTGTCCAAATCTCCTGCATAATCTACATTCACATAGCCAATAATCTTAGCAGTAGGATTCAATTGATTATAGCCAAACATTTGTCTGCAGAACCTCTTAGATACCTCATGATATATTTCACAGCCTGCCAATGAGTCTTTCCTGGCTTGTGCATTTAACTGCTCATAACACTGACTACATATGAAATGTCTGGCTTAATGCACACCACAGTGTACATCGAGTTACCCACTGCATTAGCATATGGCACATTAGACATGTCCATCATCTCCTACTCAATACTCGATGAATCATCTAATGAGAGCCTGATATGAGCTGCAAGCGGTATACTCACTGACTTGGACTTATCCATCTGAAAACATTTTAGTACTTTCTCAATGTAATGATGTTGAGACAAGTACAACAATCCAGCATGTCTGTTCCGGATGATCTTCATGCCTAATATCTTCTTTGCGCTGCCCAAATCTTTCATCTCAAATTCTTCACTTAATTAAACTTTTAAAATATTGATCTTATATATGTTTCTAGAGGCTATCAATATATCATCAACGTAAAACAACAAATATATTAGGAGGCTATCATTACATTTTTTATAATATATACAATAATCAAAATTACTTCTAGTATATTCTATCTTGGTAATAAATGTATCAAACCTTTTATACCATTGTTTAGGAAATTGCTTCAAGCTATATGAAGATTTCTTCAAAAGACATGTTTGATTTTGTTTCCCGGAAACAAAGAATCCTTCTGGTTGACTCATGTAAATTTGTTTCTCCAACTCACCATGCAGAAATGCTGTTTTCACATCCATTTGCTCAAACTTCATATCGAACAGAGCAATCATGGCAAGTAAAACACGAATGGAAGTGTGTTTTACAACTGGGGAGAACACTTTATGAAGGTCAACTCCCTCTGTCTGAGTAAAACCCTTAGCAACCAAATGCGCATTGTATCTAGCATTCTCAATTCAGAGAATCGTTTTCTTTTTCTTATAGATCCATTTGCGACCTACAATTTTTTGCCCTTTGGGTACATCAACCAGCTCTCATGTGTTATTCTTGTGTAGAAACTTCATCTCTTCACTTTTAGCCACAACCCATTTATTAGAATATGGTTTGGAAATTACCTTTTTGTATTAGCTGAACTTAATGTATTAGCTACCAGTTCTGAATCTGCAAACCGTTGTGGTTTGATCTGCCTCCTCTCTCTGTTACGAGCCAAACGATAGTTTTGTAATAAATTGTTTTCCTACTGTTGGTTAGATGATATTGCGCTCTTACCAGTTTCATCTACGAGCTTCTGTTGCCCCTTTGAAATTTGTGGAGTGTCAAGTTCAAACTCTATCTTCTCCTTAACTCCTTGTTGACTGCTTTTAGGCTGCCCCACCCTTTTCATCATTGTAGATTCATCAAAAGTCACGTCCTTATTGATAATCATCTTGGAGCTTTTGTCATCATTACACAATGGTAACCCTTTACTCCATTTGCATAGCCTAGGAATATGCATTTCCTAGCTCTTGGCTAAAGCTTTCCATCACGAACATGAGCATAGGTTGGGCACCTAAACACTCAGATTTGAGCAATCAACAGGAGCCCCGAACCAAATTTCCATTAATGTCTTGTAGTTTAAAGTAGTTTATAGTGACCTATTTACCAAGTAACAAACAGTATTGATTGCTTTAGTCCAAAAATCTTTACACAATCTGGTGTTAATGAGCATGTATCTAGCTCTCTTGTGTGTATAATTGTGCGATGCTTTACAATTCCTTTCTTATCGCAGAATTTCTGAAATTCCTTATTGCAGAACTCCAATCTATTGTCAGTCCTCTAGCACTTAATTTTCTTTCCTATCTGCTTCTTGATTAAAGTTTTCTACTGCTTGAAGTTGACAAACACTTTATCTTTATGCTTCAGCATGTACATTTATACTTTTCATGAGAATTCATTTATGAATGTCAGCATATACTTAGCACTTTCCTTTGAAGGAATTTGAGAAGGCCCCCAAAGATCTGAGTGAATGTAATCCAATGTGCCCTTGGTCCTGTGAATTGCAATGCCAAATTTCACCCTGTGTTGCTCATCAAGCACACACTACTCGCAAAAATCTAACTCTCTAGTCTTCTCTCCGCCAAGCAAGCTATGTTAGCTCAGTTTTGATATCTTCCTCTCACTCATATGACCAACTCACATATACCACAGTCTTGTAGTATCATTGATGAAGAAGCTGCTGCATTATTAGAAATTGTGCTGTTCTATAAGATGTAAAGGCCATAGCTTTTGTCTCCTTTCATGATAAGCAATGCACCTTTGGAAATTTGTAGAACTCCATCTCGAGCTCTGTATTCACAACCGTTCTTGTCTAGTGTACCCAGCGAAATTAGATTTTTCTTCAGATCTAAAACAAGAAGCACATCTGTGAGGGTTTTTACTATGCCATTGTGCAATTTGATACTCACTGAGTCAATTTCTACAACCCTACATGAAGCATCATTTTTCATAAGTATTTTACAACTATCGTCTTTTTGATAAGTGGTAAACCAATTTTCACATGGGCACATGTGGTAAGAGCAGCTACTATTCAAAATCCACTCAGAGCTTAGTAAGCTTTTGGTAACATTGAGAACAAGCTCACTATCATACTCATCTTCAACAATTCTTGTGACATCATCTCGTTTCTGATCAGAAGTTTTTCCTGTATCTTTCACCTTTCCTTACTTCGGACAATTCCGTTTCTAGTGCCCTTTTTCTAGCACACCTAAAACACTTATCGCCATTTCTAGGTTTGGTTCGGGACTTTTATCGGCCTCTACTCTTTCCTTTTTCTCTCGGTCTCCCCTTCGCCACCAATTCTTTCCTATTTTCATCATCGTTATTGCCAGGGCATGTTTTCTCAACTCGTTGGAACGCAATGAAACCTTCACATTCTCCATTGAAATAGTATCTCGTTCATACAGCAATGTAGTGACCAAGTGCTTAAAAGATTTGGGTAACAAACACAAGAGAATCAATGCTTGATTTTCATCTTCAATTTTAACATCTATACTAGCAAGATCCATAATTATTTTATTTAAATAATCAATATGTTGAGTAATGGATGTACTTTCCTTCATCCTCAATATATATAATCGCTGTTTTAGATACAGCCAATTTGTTAAGGATTTCGTCATATATAGACTCTCTAGCTTTAACTATAGTCCCGCTAGCATACTTTTCGTGGCAACCTTTCTCAGTACGTTATTTGCCAATGATAACACCAGCGTACTATAAGCTTTTTCCATAAACTCGTTTTTTTTCTCATCTGTCAATATTTCCAGCAAAGAACCTCTATCTTTTAATGCTCTCTGTAAACCTTGTTGACATAGGAGGGTGTAGATCTTCATCTTCCACAGCCTAAAATTATTCTTCCGATCAAACTTTTCTACCTCGTACTCATGGTTGACATCTGATCAATCCTGGCTCTGATACCAATTTGTTGTAACTTGGAATGATCTAGAATCACAATTATGAAATAATAATAAAAGAATTTAATGCAATTGACAAGAAGTTTAACGTGGTCAGCGATATGTTTAATCCACTCGACAAAGAAAATAATTTATTGAACTCAAATAAAGCGTAAGTACAAAATTTGAATCCCTCAAATCTCACATGAACACCTAACACCCTTGTTTTAGAAATCGTCTCAAGAAACTATTTCAAAAGCAATCTAAAATCCTTGTGTAAGTGTCTTTTATAATTTTCCCAAAAGAAACCCATGGGCTTGCACCGCGCGTTGGGGTGCAAAAAACTTGCGTCCTAGTGCAAAGTTGCTGTTTGGCTTGTGCCCCGGCACAAAGTTTTTGTCTGCTTGGGATGTCTTGTGCGCTGGGGAGTGCAAACCCTGCGCCCTGGTGCAAACTTTCTGTCCTTCATGCGCTCATTCTCACCTGTTTTGACTCCATAGCTTCTTTCGGTTATCGTCAATTTAGCCCAAATTTCAAGGCAAAATCAACAATAATAGAAGAAAACACATGGAGATTGGTCATTGCTTTATCAAAGAGAAATTAAAAATAGGGTCATTACAAGTCAAAAAGTTCCAAGAAGCTGACACTCTCACATAGGCTATGCCTAAACTGGGATTCAAGTTTTTCCTAAGCAAAATGGGAATAATTGATATCATCTACACCCCAGCTTGAGGGTAATCTCAATTTGGATAGTTGTAGTTGTATGTATCATGTTATCTTATGGCTCTAGATTTTGCTTTCTTTTCTTTTCTATTCCTCAATTCTAGGAAATTGACTAGGGTGATCTCCCATTTTACATGAATGCATATATACCCGTAGATGCTATCAATACAGTTTACGAGGGATTATTCAATCTGTCTGCCTTTTCTCATTACATAATTTATCCTTCAGGAGTGATCATATTGTCACAATTGTCAAATGACGGGAAAGAGAATGTTCTATGTGTAGTTAATGCACAGACACGATAGTGTACTGTCAGAATTCTTTGAATATGGGGTTGAGGCTTTACTGCATGTGCATTTTTAGCATGACATGGTTTGTCATGCTGGATGTTCTTAGGATAACAATAGAGTGCTGTAAAATTGTTTTGCTCTATATGCTGATATAAATCCTTTGTTATCAGTAGTATGTTCCAATTGAATGTGGCAGCTTATCTTGCTTTTGATTTGGTAGAATACACTGACAACATTGATAAACTAGAAATTGATTGTGTGACAAGGACCACAACATTTTATTTTCCTTCCCTTTTGGTATTGTTTCCTTTTCAATTAATACCCTACATAGGAATTATCGTGCATTTGTGGTCATGTTCTTAGTTTTATGAAGCTGTTGATCATTGAACACCTAAAGTTTTACCTTAAACTGGGAATATCAACTGAACCTTACCACTACATGCATTTCTTTGTCTTTTCAGTTTGACAGAGTTTAATGGAAAATATTGCAACCGACATAAGTAATATCCACTCCCCTTGTAGAAAATACATAAAGAAATTACAGACTTGAACAAGTCTCAGATACTGCTTAGATGCATGTGTGCTTAAATATGAAGATGAAAGCATGACGCTAGGTAGTATTTGACTGATTGTTGCTTGAGCTTGTTGGCTTCAACTGAGGCTGATTGTTCTTATTTGTGACTTGCAGGAGGGCCATAATGATCTGAAGCCAATGCCATCTATACTGAGTCAGTTGACTTCTGAAAAGGTTTCCAAACAAATGTTGCCTGGACAAATAGCAGGGAACAGTAATCCTAGTTCTGTGAAAAAGTTTGGAAACACAAATACATATGGTAAAGGTCGTGTCACACTGTTGAATTGCAGTTTGATCAATAGAACGAGTCCTAAATTATCGAATAAGGAGAACAATACAGGTGGTCAGGATGGAAAATCTGTTCGTAAATCAATTGGAAGGGAGGATTGTGTTAATGATAGCCTAGGAAAGGAAGGTGTCCACGAAATTGTATCACCTGGTACCTTAGATTTGGCTGTACCTAAAGGAGATTCCTGGAGAAGGCCTGCCGACAGAAGAAGCATTGAGAAAGAAAATAAGGAAACTGAATTTCTAGAAAATGGTTTCATTTCTACAAGAAAGAAGAGTAGTCAAGCAAAAAGTATCAATGTAACAAGGCGTCTGCAAGTTCAATTTGAATCCCTCGGAAATGGAGTAAGTTCTGAGTTTAACCATGAGATGGATGCCAGCAGAAGCAGGAAGGTTTTATCAGAAATATCTAACTTTCATTCCCCTAATGAAATTGAAAGTACTGGAAAATGGTTTTGCCCTCAGAAGAATAAACCAGACCTTGGTCCTCCTCTAAAGCAGCTTCGGTTAGAGCGTTGGGTTCGTCCATTGTAAAGTAACATTTATGAATATATTATCTTCAGTATAAAGGTATTGTTTGTTTGATATTTATGAATATATGCAAGAGGGTTTCTTTCAATAAAGGCGACTGGCCTTGTATTTGGAAACTGCATAAAATGAAGAACCTTCAATTGATTTTCATCCATGCATGAAAATTTTTGCACTCGTTAACCTGGGACAAGTATTAACAATAGAGAATTATGGGCAATTTGAGTTACAGATTACAGAGAATAAGGTAAATTCAGTGGGTTTGATGCATTTTAATGTATGGATCTTATTGGGTTCATATTGCTACTAATATATTGCACGTATTAGATTAGGATTCAGACGATTGTATTTTCTTATTATGTTAAGGGATTAAGTCAAATTTCCAAGCAAATGACATGTGATTGCCCAATTTTACTTGTTCTATACAACTATATTGGTTTTATTAGCAAAAGCTACAATTTCCATTCTATATTATAGCCTGAGTAAATTTTTATTCATAGTAGTTAATTACATTTGATACTTTCTCTTTATTATTTCACTGATTTTGAAGCTTTTATAAGAATAATTTATGTTTTTCTGACTCAATTTTAAAATACAATAAAATAGTAACTCAAAATCATTTTGGCGCCTTATGGTTTAGTTGAATTATTAAAATTGTTTCAATTAATTAATCTTTTTACAATAATTTTTTTAATTTGCAAAGCTATTTTGAGGATACTTTATGCAAGTTTCGCATAAAATCTTAGTGTTTCATAGTGAAATTTAAAATAATTAAGAACATTTTAATTGAATCATTATGTACATTTTATTATTATTACAATATAAAATCAATTGTGCTAATTAATTTGAATAATTGAAAAAAAATATTTTAAAATTTTATGGTGAATATGAAGAATGTGAGTGTAATTCATTCTTTATTTACTAATTATTATTCACAACTCTTTGTGATTTATAAGATTAAATTAGTATTATAAATTCCTTGTAATATAAATGATCACCAATAATTTGTGACTTTAGAAAAATGGATCAATCAAGAACTTTTTGCGATAATTGTGCAATTAATACTCTCAAATTGAATTCTTTGAACAGGATCATTTAATGAGTTTGTCTTCTAACAAACATTTACCTATATGTACTAATACAACCATTGATGTCTATAAAACGAGCATTCGTGTTTCAAACAAGTATCACTCTCGTAACTTTATTCAAATCCATCAATTGCCCTTTCTCCACAAATCATTGAGATTTGGCCATGTAATTTACCCACGGAGCTAAATACCACAAAATTGGCT
>JACGDI010005238.1:14133-66748 GCA_014898725.1 Jacaranda copaia | reverse complement strand
GTTTGAGTATATTCTGAATGTTTTGGATTTTAATTAATTGAACCTTTGGAGTAAACGAAATTCAAAGAATTGATGTATGTATAAAATACCAAAAGATAACGCAAAGAACGATTGAAAGATGAAAAAATACAGAAAAAAAAGATATAAATCCCAAGAATGGTGGTTTGCAGTTTATGTTTATACCATGATATGAGAAAATAATTTCTGATGAGCAGTTTCTTTGGGGACTTGGTGTTGCACCGGATGAGGCAGAGTGCTTTGATGTTTATGGACTTGATGAGGAACTCTTGGAGATGGTTCCAAAGCCGGTACTCGCCGTGTTGTTTCTCTACCCCATAACATTGCAGGTACTTTATGTTTTCAAGGTGCAATTTTTGTTTCTCGATGTGCTTCTGATTTTTATTTTGTGTTCCTAATCAACATCTCTAAAGCTATGGTCTTGGAACAGTACAAATCTTCTGAATGAAATGAACATAATGGATTATGAATTCTTAGAAAATTGTTTTTTGATATCTAAGATTTAAAATCCACTAATTCCGTATTATCCCAACCTCAAATCTTTGCTAAAATACAATTATTTTGATCTTAGTGCAACCTTATTGTGCTTGGCATAATTTGTAGTTTCTATAATGTTTGGACTACTCGTTAACTATTATTTGACACTGTTGTGCTTTTACAGAGTGAAGAAGAGAGGATTCAACAAGATAGTGAAATAAAGGTGTGTTCTACCTTAATATCATATCTGGAGTTCATTATTAGGACCAACACTTATCTCTTTCTCCTCACCAGGTGCTCATGATTGGGAAACTTGGGTTTTAGAAAATACTAGAATCTAACCATCTGTTGTAAAGTTAATGCTTGCTGTTACTCGTACAATTGTCTGCATTATTGGGGAGGGGGGGATCTTGACTTTAGTTATGAGCATTTGGCTAACATCAAAACATATACAGAAATTGATAGTTTTGCATATACTTTTCCTTGAGTTGTATTTGATGTGATGGCATTAATGGGGTTCAATTATGCATTTGCATTGTGTATTTTGGAGTCTTATTTGCTTCATTAATGATTTTTGCTTCTTCATGGGCGCATTTCTCATCTTAATTGAGTTCGCGCCTTGCACTTGTTAATACAGTGTAGCACAAACATCTATCACGATTGAACTTCTGCCTCAACTACTCCAATGTATCTCTAATGTATTTATATTGTCTCTGCCAATTTGATTCTGTACCAACAAAATTTAGATGTTGTATGTACTTTGAGGTCATGATCCACTCATTTTTTTGACTCTCTCATACTCAAACTTGTGCCAGCTGTTCCTTAATTATATGTATGTCTCTAATTGTGCACACAGGGCTCATAGCCATGCTCCAAGAGTACTAATGGAACTATATCCATACAACAAATTTTCTGTTTACATTATCTTACCAGCCATAAAAGTATGGGCAATAGCATAGTTATTAAAGGCAATCGCCTTTGTCACCTAAGGTGAGAGGTGACAAAGACGAGGGAAAATCGCCTTTTCCTTCCCCTGGGCAAGGCGGTTTAGAAAGGCACTATGGAGGCACACCATTGCTCGCCTTTTTCTCAAGCGAGAGGCGAGCAAAGGCGCACCTTTGTGAAGTCAATTTTTTCAAAAGTTTTCAATGTCAAATTCCCAAATTTAAAAGAAGAAGAAGAAAGAATAAAGAAACCAGAATACACTTAAAAAAACCCTAGCAAGCAGACAACAACTTAGCAAAGGAAAATAAGGGCGCAAAAATCACTTGCCAATCTTATTCCTCTGCCCTTCCCAAGTTCCAACAACCAGCCACTGTAGCGCCACTTCTTGGCGACCACTTTGGTCTAGAATTATGGATATTTGATAATTTTTATTTTCCTATTAAAACTCTTTGTTTGTGATGATTTGTAGTTATTGCACTTAAAACTTGATTAACTTGAGTTTGGTTTTATCATGTTATATTTGTTGCATATCCTATAGGTTCTCTACTCTTATTAAATATATAATATATTTTATAAATTCTTATTTTAGCGCCTTGCTTCAAAAAGGTGATTGCCGCTTGCCCCACCTCTCATCTCAAGCACTAGGGGCCTTGTCGCCTCGCGTTGCCTTTCGCATTAAATAACTATGGGCAATTGCAATTGTTGTGTGTCCGAAATGTTAATCATAATTGTCTCTAAATTGTAAAACTAGTTATATATTGTGTTTGAGTTATGTGAAATTTTATTGTTGATTATGATTCAGGTTATTATTGATTTGAAATAGGTCATAATTTTTTGGAAGCTGCTTGTAATGCCATTGATTTACTTGACTTGCACAGTATTTATCTTGGAACTTTCATTCTAATTTTTTTTTGCAATATTAGTGTTTGTGTTGGTAACTGACAATTTAGTTTGCTTGTGCTGTTTCAATTGCTTTGTCCCACAACTATATTGATGAATATCAAGTAAGATTTGTTTGTTGGTTTGGATTTTACCTTGGTTTAGTTTTTCGCTACAGACTTCATTTTGTGTTCTTTTACTCTACTTTGGATCTTTTGGTTGAGCTTTTGTCCTGCTTCAGTTCTTACTTTTTAAATTATGATTGCAACAAGTCATGAGTGTCTACCTACAGGAGCCGATTAGTGGAGTTTACTTTATGAAGCAAACTGTGGGAAATGCCTGTGGAACCATTGGGCTTCTTCATGCCATCGGAAATATCATTTCTGAGATAAAACTTGGTAAGCTCTTGGATTCTGAATATCCTTGGTGATTTTTTTTTTGTGTGATTAAGAATTTTCTGTCCTTTTGCGGATTACTTTGTAAGTTGTAACCTGATAGAGAATGTCTCTATCATGCATGAGAAGTCTTGCATTTTGGATGAACTTTTGATATTATATGTGGTAGGATCTTTCTGCACTGAGTTGAAATGAAGAAACCCCTTAATCTGTGTATTTTTCTTTTTAAGGTTTTTCCACTTTTCTTCCACGCACTTTTGTTATTTCATTTTTGGTAGCGATCTGCTGCACTTAAATCTATTCTATCGATTAGTTCAGCGGTTTATTCTCCGAACTATTTGAGAATACCCATCAAAATTAAGGATAGGACTTCAGAAAAGCAATACTCTAGGATTCCTGTCCATGAAATCTGATAATGTGGGTAATGATGTTGAAAAATTCGGGTCATATTGTGAAAATGCCTTCTACAGCATGACTTTCCACCACTTGGGCAGATGCACAGATTATCTGGTCTAGGCCAACCAAGAATCTGGGCTAGTCCCTGTGGACTGCCACATGTTTAGGATCTTGAGTTCTTCGCTGTGAATGGTGATATGAGCTTTTAGTAACATGTAACCAAGATCTATTTCAAATCATCTGCTCATCAATGCTAGAAAATTATTTCATTTTCACTCGCTGAGTGGATGAGGAAGTTAATGTTCCGCCTGTTTTACTTCTATTCTCGGTCTCTTTAACCAGGTCAGGATAGAAAAAAAATGTATAATTTTTTCATCCGGAATTTGTGATTCTGTGTCTTTCGTGTATGCTTTATTCAGTGTATTTATGTGTCCATCATGTTTAGGTATTATCATCCATTTCTTTTGGTTTGTGGTATTTTGCAGTTGAAAGATCTTACTTGGACAATTTCTTCAAATCCACTGTGGAAATGGATCCCTCAGAGGTCTAGTGTTCTGTTTACTGTTCTTTGTTCTAGTAACCTCCCTAGCCATCTATCTCATTGCTTGGTTTCCATCTAATAATTGCCAGAATAAAATTATTCTGCAGCGTGCAGCATTCCTCGAAAATGATAGAGAAATGGAAGTTGCTCATTCAGTTGCAGCAACTGCTGGTGATACTGAGGTCAGATGTGAATGAAATTTAAAAAAGATAATGATGTCATATTCTGCAATCATTTGCATTGCTCTTTTCTTTCCTAACTCAATGTTGTTGCCTTTAGTTCACAAGCTCACTTGGTGCTTGAATTAGTGATGAAATTGACCTTTCTTATCCCTTTGGAAGGATAACATTTAAATACATTTCCATATTCCTCATATTTTATGCAAAATGCTTTGAAGTTCTGTTAGGTAATATGGTGTCCATCCTAGCTTGACCTAGAAATATGTAAAAACTTTTTGTTGAACATCTTCCAAAATTTGATGTCCGTAGCCCTTTCTTACTGTTTTAAAAGATTTAAGTCTGAAATAGGGGGTGGTGAAGGTTGGTATACATAGAATAGTTTAAATGATAACAAGGAGTATATTCGCATTAGCGTACAGCTTTTGGCTAAAAATAAGTATCTATTATATCAGTATCTCTTGTTTGTCCACAATATAGATCCTGATGTTCGTTTAATAATACTCATTAGTAATGTCTAGTGAAAAATTATGTTTTAGCATAGATGATTTTTTTTTTTTTTGTTTTTTTTTTTGGTTTAAAGTTAAAATTTAAAATAAATGAATCATAGACAAATAAATAAATAAACAAACAACGAATCTTAACAATTTGAATGATTTTATTGCCCCTCGCCATAGCAACCCTTATATTCCTGCCACTTGCAGCCCCCTAAGATCTCTCTCTATTTGCCTATATAATCCATTGCTTAATTCCCAGTCTGCATGCATCCTTCAATATTTGTCTGCTAGTCATGTACAAAAATTCAATAGAACTCTTACTAAAGAGATTCTTACTTTCTTCTTTTTGACTGTGACCCTTTCCTTCTCTCAATATGATAAGCCACTGGATTTAAGGGGATTCAGATTTGTGACCTTCAGGGTTGAGCAGTCAATGAGGGGTACAGATTGCATCTCCAAGAATGCTGGGAGGGTGGTGGTGAATCTGGTGATTTGAAACAGGATGGGTGTTGCAAGGCCAATTGTAGCCCCTCCATCTGCAACTTCATCTGACAATCTCCATTGTCAATCTTTTTGTAATCAAAATCACAGTAACATCACTTGTCCAATCCAGATTTCCCCTCTATGACCTCCCTCTTTTGAGGAATCTCATGCAGTTTATTATTCCTCATTTTTTCTACTTTTTTGTTGCCACCATCACCAAGTCTGCATCATTGCTGCTATTTGCTTTGCTGTGGACCAATCATCTTCTCTTACCCCTTCCATTTTATTGTCATAGGCAAAGCCCCAAAACTTGCACTCCCTCTTCCAATTGTACTAATATTTCACACTGAGGTATAATTATGTAGGGGTGGGCACTAGGTCGGGTACCTGGTTGTCCGGGATTTAAATTTCAATACCCGATCCCGGCCCGGTTAAAGACTAAGTACCTGGACCTTGGGTTCCTTATCCTGGACCTTGGTTCCGGGTTTGATTATTGGGTATTTTAATTTAAAAAAAAAATGAAAAGAAAAAAAGGCCATCAAAATCTGGCTCAAAAACTGGCCAGATTTAGGGTTCAAAATCTGGCTAGTTTTTGAATTAGTACGGATTTAGTATCTTACGATAGGATAGTAGTTGGTTGGGCGGGCGGCAGTGGAATGCGGAAGGCGAAGGTGGCGGCGGGAGGCAAGGGTTAGCAAGTTGTAGGTGAAGATATAATAGTAATGAAATAGAGAGAGGAGATATATAATTTATTAAGGAATATGTTCTGATATATAAATGAATTGAAATTTTGGTAAAAATTGGCACCACAATGTGGGTGGGGGGGGTACTTTTCTAGTTTTTTGGCTTTCTGTTTGTGAGAGATTGCGGGCTACTGCTACTGCTACTGCTGTGCTATCTTTTCTTTTCTTTTTTTCTTTTTAAACTCAATAACCGGGTACGTGGTACCCAACCAGGCCTAGATTCAATACCTGAATCCTGGCCTGGTTGTAGAGAATTGAGGACCCAGTTTTTCGGGTGCCCGGAAAAACTCAGAAATGCACATCCTGATTGTGCATTTCCCGATCGGGCCGGGCTGGGTGCCCAATACCCGGACTTGAATACCCACCCCTATAATTATGCATAAGTGTTGTACTATTATTTTCCATATCCAATATTCCCAATTTGAATTTTAACAGTCAAAATGGAGAAAGCCTATTGTGTTTCCACTCTGCTTCTCCTGGCCTGAATGAACTTATGTTTGGACCAGGCTCTCCTCTGAGCTTAAAAGTGATTCTTCATGGCCTTACCCTAATGGTAGTAGGAGGCTCAATAATGAATTTGTTTTCCTTATTTTTCTCCATTTACACCAATTAGTGGAAACTGGGGAAATAGTTACTACTGTAACATGATTGATCGATTGTAATGAGAGTGATAATGTGATGCTCTAATACACCTCCAAGGAGCTAACTAGCAGTAGGTTATGCCAACTTATGACCTTTCTTGGTATTTTTATTGGATCTTTATATGTTAAATATCACTGAAATGGTCATATGGCAGCTTCCCTTTTGTACTTCCTTCTCTGGATGGTCTATCAAGTGCTGTTGGATATCTGGTCATGTTGTAGGGAACATTAGGAGACAAACTTTTTCTGGTGCACCTACTCACAAACCAAAATATTGGCCCATATGGGGTACTGATTTTCAAGTAGTGAACAATTTACGTCTTGATCTGTTAATCGATCAGTTTTTGTTTCAATAAAATTTATTTTTATGTGGATGGTCGAGAAACTCAATTTGTGATCCCTTATGTTTTGACAGGCATCTGATAATGTAGACACACATTTCATATGCTTTGCATGTGTAAATGGTAAGCCACTCTCTCCTCCCCTCTCCCATCCCTCCCCCTTTGTGTGCTGGATGATTTGATAATGCTATAACTATACCATGGTTTTTGAAGTAGGAACAAATTGTTCTATTCGAAGTAATCATATCTGGCATCTCACTGTTCAATTATGCTGCAGTGAGTGAGATTTGGGTTCTTGTTATCTTAGTCAGGAATCATGTTTATTAAGAGAGGCTGGGTTTTGCAATTACTTGTTCAATGGTGAAATTCAAGTGATGGTTAATCTACTTTGATGGACAGTTCTTCAGGATTAAACTAGTCTGGAGTGATGCACAATGTCCAGTCAAGCATTTGTGAGCGTTGTAGAGCTCTTTCTGGTTTTCATTAATTGGATTGCATTGATGACGTTGGGATTAACTTAGATGTCTCATTTCCACCAACCTCTAGAACCAATAACCACTGATGACATTTAATTCTTATGAAATTGTCATTCCACAAGGTTCTCTGCATATTGAATGGTTGTTCGAATGGAAGCAAAGTCATGTATAATGCCTTCTAGCATAGACATTCATAGAAATGTAACAGCATTGCAAACTTGAAATATGGATTGGTGGAATGAACAAATCTGAATCTTGCATGTGCATCTCAGCATCAGTTTTTCATATTTGGGGCCAGCTAAATTCATCAATGATTGAGAACTTAGTTAATTGCAGCCTTGGCGGATTATATTATGCCCTCAACATGGTCTTTGTAGGACAATTATACGAGCTTGATGGAAGGAGGGCTGGACCAATTTTGCATGGTGCATCTTCGACAAGCACCTTATTACAGGTGATGTTTCTCTGTCTCTACGAACTGGGTATCAACAGCTTAAAGTTTCTCTTTCCTCTCTTTCTCTCCGTTCTCTGATGATATAAGCTTCTCCTGCCTTCAATTTTGTTAATACTAGATGATGCCTATTTCCATGCATATATGGATTATATCTGTTCCTACCTTGCTGGTGTTGCTGTAAAGAAAACCTTAGGAGAGGTTTTCCAACACCTTCTCTGAGCTTTGATTTAGGAGCAACTCATGCTATTCTATATTACTTACTGTCTCCTAGTCACTTGTCTGCTGTTTGGTGTCAAACTTGTGATTTTCTGTGTTGCTTCATTGTCACTGGTGGATGTCTGTTTGGTGAGTTTTCATTTTTGCTACAGGATGCTGCTAAAGTTATTCAAAAGATTATTCAGAAAAATCCCGAGTCAATCAACTTCAACGTCATTGCTCTTTCGAAAAAAATTTGAGCCCTTGAAGGATGCTATGAGACGTGGAAGTTTTTTTAGGATATTTTTGCTACTGAATCTTTTGATTATGTACTCCTAGTCTCCTACTGGGTTGAGCTTATAAATGTTCTAACATGGTCCGTTGCTCGGTGGATGTATACTTGTAATAATACTTTGATCTGGCTTTTGGCTGACAGAGTTGTGAGGTCTTGAACTTGTCGCACTTTCATACTTGGCCTTTTTAATGTCTGAGATCCATCAACATGAATTCAGTCTCAAAAAAACATGAGAGAGAGAGAGAGTAGGGCCCTTCGCATGTGGGGCATTTAGAGGGTGTTTGGCTAAATTTATTTTAAATATCTTATAAGCTTCTACATCTTATAAGATATTTTTAGGGATTATAAAATGTTATATTTTATTTTTAAAATAAGTTGTTGAAGTGTTTGAATAAAATAAGATCTTGGAGCTTATAAGATGTTAATAATGTCAATTTTGTAATTAAAATGGTTAAAAATGAAAAAACTTGTTAAAATTTTCAAAATAAGTTAGGATTTCTTTATTTTTTTTAAAAGAGTTTATAAGTTCATAACATTTTGTTTTAGAATTTTATAAGTGTTTTTTTTAAAAAAAATTATTAAATATTTTTTATTTTTTAAATATCTTATGAGATATTTTGATAAGTTTGTAAATTTACCCAAACACCCTCTTAATATGCCAGAAGTTGATCATGCCCACGTTTGGCCTGAAACTACGGAAGTCTGGGGTACTGTGTGTTGGATGAGTACACGGTTTATATTTTACAAGAAGATAAAAATGGATGGCATTCACTCATGAATAAAATAAAGGGTTTGTTTGGCTCAATAATGTAATAAAAAAATCAATTATGTTTCAAAATTACGAATAGTTTGCTTGAAGTTTGTTTTTGTCTTACAAGTCCTGCTCATTTGCTATTTTCACCGCACAAAAAGCTTATTATCAATTAAAAACAGATGACTTTCGTAAATTTGTTGTTGGGGTATTGTTGATGAAATATGTTGAGATTAAAATATTTTGTAACAATTGGAGGGATGACAATTTTTAATCCCAACCCGATGGGAAGTTGACATGAAACTATTAAGTTTAGGGTGAGGCATATCAAATTGAATTGAAATTTTGTCAAATTCAAATATATTCTAATTCAAAGTCGTTTTTCAAATGAACAACCAATTTAACTAGGGCTATCAATGGGTCAAATGTGGATTTGGATCGAATTGTATTTGATTTGAATTCGAATTCAATAATGATATGCCATATCCGACATTGATTTAAAATCTAATACGATTTGTTGTTAGTGTAACCATATCTGAATTTAGATAAAAATCGGATATTCAAATAAAAAATTCAAATCTGAATACTTCTAAAATCATTATATATTTGTTATTTTTCTAGAAATTTAATAGAATTCAAATCTAAAATATTCATCCGTAAAAAAATATATACACAACAAATTAATAAATAAATTTTTAAGTCTATTGATAATTTAAAAGTAATAATAGAATATAAATTAATCATATTCATTCACCATATAATACTTATTTATCGTTGATAATAATACTTATTTGGCATTATAAATATATAATTATACTTGATCTTCAACCAACTAATTATAGACTTGAAGTTTTATAAAAAAAGAAACTCATTTTGATCAAATTGATATTTGTATTACACTCTCGCTATATTATGACATTATGCTCCTACTCATTGTTCTCCCCACATCATTTTTAGTTATAAAAATATATAAATAAGTGATGCAATTATGATATAAATAAGCTCGAAGTCTAATAATTTATATGAAGAATATTTGATTTAATATATTACATAGTGATGCGGGTAAAAACTATTTAGGGGATGTAGAGGGTTGAAATCCAAGGTGATTGACCACATAGCGGGTTGAATGGAGTATTTGTGGCAATATCAGGCCGAGTCCTGCAACAAATCAACAAATGTTAGGCTAGCCAAGGAGCCCTCAGCTAAGGTATTTAAGTGCTTAAGTTAGTAAATCGACTAGAAGATATAGCAGTAGAGTGAGGGCTTTGGATGAAATGTTCATGCCTTCCAAGAGGCTAGTTGTGAGCTATTTATAACCTTTCGAAGAGGGTTGATATATCTATGATGCCCTTATGACTTGGAATAGGTAATTTGTCGCAACATAAGGACCTTTAGGTCTTCTCCTATTTTTGTACCATTTCAGGTGGTGTCACCTCCTACTTCCTAGAATAAAGAGGTACATTGGGGGCTTGTTGGCTTGCTGGGGCTACAAAACGTGTTGTGGGCATAGGCATGCACCATTAATCCGGAGGTGTGTCACCTGATAGATTATTAAATACGGCAAGGAGGTTATCACTTTTTCTTCACCATGAGGTCAAGGGGTTGGGTCGATGAGAAACACCAAGTCTAGACGGCATCCTGTGAAGGCATTGCCCTCACAAGTCGAGCCCAAGCCTTAGCACGTTGATAGCGGTCAACCACAACTTGGTCAAGTCCTTGTGGTTGTCAATATTCACCCTTTATAGCTTGAGGGTTTAGAGGTTGAGTGCTGGTCGACTATTTGCTTGGTCCATAATAGATTTGGTCTATAGTTAGCTACTTGGGCTATCTTAGGCCTGGGCCTAGGCCTGTTAGGTCATCTTATATCATAAGTCCCCTCACTTTCTAGTCCTAATCGAGATCTTTGATGTGAAGGAGTTGAAAGTAGCCATATTACAAGGTAATGAGAAATTGCTCAACGAGAGTTCATAAAATTAAGTAGAGACTTCTAGTGTCCAACTTAGGTTTTTCAAAGTTGACCAAGGTTTAGTACATTTAATGTGGCAGTTATGCTACATTAGTCGAAGTGTCAGTGAGAGGGAGCTAATCCTAATGAGGCTGCTCCTGCAAAGAGAGCTAATCCCAATAAGGTTACTCCTATCATAGTACCAATGGTTTGCCTCCCGATGTGGCTATGATTGAGGTTGTGACTACTAAGTTCAACTTCCCGAAGGGCCTTTGACATTAGGGATGGTACGGTCAACTCGACCGACTTCTTCTCTTTTGGTGGGCACCTAATTTTGGTTGACAAAGTGGGACCTTTTCAACCAGCTCTAGCTGTTAAAACAGATAACCAAGAAGGGAACCAAGGAAATAGTAGCAAGTGTGAGGATAAAGGGGTTGGGGTCAAGCTAAGTATTATTGGATGATTGATAAACAGCAGCAATGCCTTTTCTTAGTTCGTTTTGTTGCTTTGTTTCCTTTATTTTTTCTTTTTGGAAATTTATAATCGAGGCGCTATGCTTTTAAGGGAATGGTATTTTATGCTTATAGATGCACATTGTATGTTGTTCGCTTTCAATGCTTTTATTCTTATCGAAGGTTGGCCATTGGTAATTGGCAATATAAGCAATTCAATCCTAGATAGGATAAGATAACTCCTTAATAAAGTTTTAATGAAGTTCATGGTTGATTTAGAAATCGCTTGGTGTCAGCTTTGAAGCTAGTTTGAACTATTGTTGTCATAGTTGAACAAACAGTGTTGTTGAGTTAATCATATTGACTTAGCATTTTGAATCATATATACTTGATGTTTTTCGCAAGGTTGTCTTTGACTACGAGGTTGAAATTTTTAATAGAGTTTGTGCTAGTTTTAACTTAGAGCTATTGCTCGTTGTTCTGGATGACTTGAGGTCACTTTGGTCTTCAAGTTTGATATTAAGCGAACAACTTGCTTATGTAGTTAGGCTAAAATGCCTTGTTTTGTATGGTTTGGAACCACCATTTTGGTCGACTGTGGGGCTAACCATAAACATTTTACTTGTTTGTTTAATAGCTTCAAGCTATTATTTTGGTTGACTGCGAGGTCGACTATAGATGATCATGTCATTTATTAACTTAAGTTAAAACCTTATGTCGAGGCTCAAAGCCAGCATTGTGATTGATTGTAGGGTCGATCATACACTATCTAATTGCTCTAGTTTTCGTCAAAATGTTCTATTTTAATAGTATAAATAGACAGTTGTAAAAAATGTAAGTAATTTTATAGATGTGAGATAATATAGTGGGGACCTGAGTTCCCTCTACACATATAATTTCTTTAAATTCATTGTGTTCCATGATTGTGGGAGTTCATTGCTGGCCATGTCCGCTAGTTGGTAGGTGTTGTGCTTTACCACTTTGACCACCGAGTTTGAGCTATCCCATCTCGAGTCAAGTTTACTTATATTTTTGGAAACTTCGACCTTCTTGAGGACAAGGTCGCCAACCTTGAAACTCCATAGTCGAATCCCCTTATTGTAATGTTGTACCTCTTTAATCTATAGCACTGCATTGTTGCGTGTGTTTGTTGGTGCCACTCATCTATTATTTCTAGGTCAACCTCTCTTTCATAGTTGTTTCTGATAGGATTGTAATGGATAATTCATGTAGTGTGCTGTATTAATTCTGTTGGGGCAACTGCTTCTGATCCACAGACTAAACTATATGGACTGTGACTAGTAGCTGTTCAAGGGGTTGTCTTCTAAGCCCAAAGTACCCTTAGAAGGTCATCTGTCTAGCTTGCTCTAGTTCCCATTAGTTGAGCCTTGAGGTGGTCAAAGAATGTTCTATTTGTGATTGCCGTCTAGTCCTTAGCCTAAGAGTTCCCCATTGAAGTGAAATGCTATTGGATGCCAAGATTCTCACATCAATTGCAGGTGTTTTTGTGTTGAAATTATGTCCTATTGTCAGATATCAAAACTTTGGGTAGACCAAATCGTTAGATAATATTTTTCCATATAAAACTTTTGACCATCACATCAGTTATTTTAGGGACTGCCTCTACCTCGACCTACTTGGTAAAATATTTGATAGTAATAATAATAAATTTCCTTTGGCCTGTAGTCTTTGGGAAAGAGCCGACTATGTCTATTCCCCACTTAATGAATGGCTATGCTATCTTGAATGGTACCAGGCTACAATAGGTCGATGAGGTATATTTAAGTGGATCTAACATGATGAGCATTTCTTGGCGAAATCAACTGCATCTTTTAGCAAGGTTGGCTAAAAATACCCATACTTAATGATTTTGTGGGCCAAAGATCATCTTGTTGAGTTGTTGCCGTAGAGACCTGAGTAGATTTCATGCAAGACCTCATGGGACTGTTCTGGTGTTAGGCACCTTAGTGGTGGTCTTGCAATTGACCTCCTGTAAAGTTGGTCATGCTTATTGAGAGCAAATTTAGTTATTTGGCCTCTGAGCCATCGGGTTTGGGTCTTGTCCTCGGGGATAGTCCTATCTGTTAAGTAGGCCTTTATCTCGTCTTGCTATGAAGGAGGAGCACCCCTGATCTACCCCTTTAAGCTTTAGTTGAGTGTAGTTATAGAGGGCTTGCTGATGACCAAGAACATGATTGTTCTGTCTTTAGTTCCTTTTATGAAGCTAGCAAATTTTGACAATGCATCCGCTGGCTCATATTTCGCTTAGGGAACTTAGCTAAGGGTGAACTTTTTGAAGCATTCTAGTATCCTCTTCAACTCGGCTAAATACCTTGTTAGTGTGGATTCCTTGGCTTTGAAGTTTCCTTCAACCTATTCTAACATGAGTTGGGATTGGTAATGGCTGCTAGATGCTTGACTCTTTTGTCTATAGCCATTCACAAGCCCGCAAGAAGGGCTTCTTATTTTGCTTCATTGTTTGTGACAAGATAGCTGAGTTTGAGTGCGAAGTCATATTCTTTTTCTTGTAGAGATCGCAAAGAGATACCAATTTCTTCTCCTGATGAAGTTGTGGATCCATCAGCGTGCAAGGTCTACACTTGAAGGGTTTTGTCGACAGAAATTAGGGGGTCGAGTTTTTCGGCAATGAAGTCTGCTAACACTTGGGCCGTAGTGGTAGTTTGAGATTGGAAAGTGATGTCAAATTCTCCTAATTCAATGGCCTATTTTGTTAATCGTTCTGAGCTATCATGTTTTGACAACACATGTTTCAACCGCTGGTTGGTCAAGACAATAATAGAGTGGGATTGCAAGTAAGGCCTCAATTTCTCTGCTGCAGTGACTAGGATGGGAGCAAATTTTTTAACTTCCAAGTAGTTGTGTGCTAGATCCTACAAAGCTTTGTTGTTATAGTATATACATCGATGGGTGCCTTTTGTGGTTGATACCAAGATTATGCTAATCGCCACATATGAGACCACCAAATAAATATAGAGAACTTCCCCAACCTCTAACTTAGCTAACATTAGTGGTCCAGAAAAGTATTGTTTTAAGTTGATGAGGGCCTGATCGCATTCATGGTCCCACTGAAAACTTGATTTTCTCACATTCCTAAGGATCTTAAAGACGGGTAAGCTCTTGTCGGCCAATCAAGTAATGAATTGGTCAAGTGCTACGATTCTGCTGACCAAGTATTTAACATCCCTGACAATTTGAGGAGGCGTAATATCTAGAATAGCTTGTATTTTTTGTGGGTTTGCTTCAATCCCCTTTTGGTTGACTATGTAACCCAAGAATTTACCTCTCCTAGCTGCGAACATGCACTTGTTGAGATTGAGCTTCATGCCAAATGCTCACAATATCAAAAATGTATAGTTGAGGTCAACTAAATGGTTTTCTAATTTTTTAGTTCTGACTATCATATCATCGACGTAGACCTCCATGGTCTTCCCAATCTCATTTTTGAACATAAAATTTACTAGCCTCTAATAAATTGCTCCTGCATTTTTAAGCTCGAATGGCATGACTAGATATTAGTGCACCCTATTGGGGATGACATAGGAGTTCTTATCCCTATTTTCGAGTGCCATAAAAATTTGGCGGTAATCTTGAAATGCATCCATTATACTTAGTAAATCACAACCAACAACAGAATTTACTAATAAATCTATACAAGGCAGGGGGTAAGGATCCTTGGGGTAAGCTTTATTCAAATTAGTGAAGTTATTATACATTCTCCACTTGCCTTCATTTTTAGGGACAAGGACTACATTACAAAGCCAAGATAGATATTAAATTTCTACAATGTAGCTTGCATTTAAAGTTTGTTGACCTCCTCCTCGATGAAACATCGCTCAGTGGTAAAGGTCTTCATCTTCTATTTCATGGGCTTGAAAGAAAAGTCCACTTTCAAGCATTGGACAATGACACTCGAGTTGATTCCCTAGAGGTTAGGAGCTTTCCAAGCAAAGATGACGACATTTCTCCTAAGAAAGTCAACCATGAGGCACTCCATGATGTTGCCCAATGTCCTAATCCTGGTTATTTTTTCTGGATTTCCTGGCTCTAGCTCCATCATCTTGAATTCCCTAATGGGCTCAACCCTTGATCTCTTCTCACTTTCAATTGAGATGGTATAGTAGTGCCAAGCTTCTTTCATGTTACAGAGTAGTTTACCTATCCCAGCGGCAGTTAGAAATTTGACCTTCATATGGTAGGTCAAAACAATAGCTCGAAAGTCGTTCAAGGCTGGTCGCCCAATTATAGCATTGTAAGCAAATCATGCATCAATGACCAGGTCAGCATTTGAGAAGGAGATTATTTTTGAGCTAGTCAAAAGCTGATATATTATTTTGATCGAAGAGGATTTTGTGGATTCTAGTTTATGTTGATTTTGCCTTTTGACTAATTTTGAGTCTCCCCAGTCAAGCTTCCTACAATGGTATCTATAACTCCTTAGACGGGTAGGCGAGTGTTGTGGGTAGGTTTCTTCCCTTTGTCTTCTTTACTCGAGCTGGCTGATCTTTCTCTATGGGGAGTCTGGTCGACCTTAGTGGTTGCCTGCATTGCTTGGTGATCAACCAACTTCATCAAATGGCCTTGTAGAATGAGCCTTTAGATCTCATCATGAAGATTAAAATAGTCCTCCGTATCGTGGCTTTTCTGCCTGTGAAAGTGGCAGTACTTTTTAAACTTTTCATAGCCTTTGTCTCGATTAGCTTTCTAGGTTTTTTGAGGAGGTTATTATGTTGGATGGTGAACAAGACTTACTTTCTCGCAGTATTGAGAGGCGTGTAGTTGTGGAAGTGCTTGATTGGAGATCGATGACCATCTTGGTATTGACGATCATCTTTTCCTTTCTCTTTTTCTTATCGGACCCTGGATTGCCATGCTTTAGCTTGTTAATATCCTCCTGCATCATGTATCTCTCAGTGAGGTTGAGGAGCTCTTCCATCGTCCTACATTGTTCCCTAACCAATACATTAGTGAATTGCTTATGATGGAGACCTAAAAAGAGCGTATCGATCAAAAACTCAATTTTAGGGTTATCGACCTTTAGGACCTCTATGTCAAACTTGGTAAAGAAGTGACAAAAAGACTCTCACTCATTATATTTCACAGTATGCAAATGAGTGTGAGGGAGCTTCGCTTTTCTCCGGCTAGCGAATTGGTGGAGGAACTTGTCATAAAACTAATCGTATGAATATATATTAACGTTAGTTCTAGCTTCACAAACCAATCAAGTGCGATGTCCTGGAAGGCGGTGACTAGCATCTTTACATGTATGTACTTATTGTGCCCATACAACTTCATCATGTGATCGAATTGCAGCAAGTGCTCATTCGAGTTTGACGAGCCATCATACCTTGGTAGTCCAGTGAGGACCTTAACATAGCATCGACAATAATGAGCTATATCGATAATCTCTTGCATGAATGGAAACTCCTACTCTCGACAAAACCTCTGGGCTCCTTCATAGCAAGGGTTCCTTTCAGATTTTCTCTTCGAGATCTCCTCCAGTCGTCTGTTTAGCTATTAGACCTGACGGGATACTTCTCTTATTTTTCTTTATCGACCTAGGACGCATTTCTATCCACCCGGGGCTTCTATTGCTCAACCCTATTGTGCTACATGGCTTGAACAAATTAGGTGTAGTGAGCTTCTAAAATGACCGACCACATGGCGGGTCGAATGGAGTGTTTGTGGTAATATCAGATCAAGTCCTACAATTAATCAGCAAATGTCAAGCTAGTTGAGGAGCCTTCGGCTAAGGTACTCTGATGCTCAAGTGAATAAATCGACTAAAAGATATAGCAACAGAGTGAGGGCTTTGGATGAAATATGTATACTTTCTAAGAGGCTAGCTGTGGGCTATTTATAACCTTCCAAAGAGGGTTGATATGTCTATGATGCCTCTATCACTTGGAATAGGTCATTTGTCACCATATAGGGACTTTTAGGTCTTCTTCTATTTTTATACTGTTCTAGATGGCGCCACCTCCTGCTTCTAGGATAAGGAGGTACACTGGGGGCATGCCAGCTTGTTGTAGCTGCAAAGGGTGATATGGGTAGGGGTGTGTGCCATTAATGTAGAGGTGTGCTATTTGACAAATTATTAAATTCAAAAGGGAGACTGTCGGCTTTTCTCAACCATGGAGGTCAAGGGGTTGAGCCGATGAGACACACTATGTTTGGTTGACATCCTATGAAGGCATTGCCCTCACAAGTCGAGCCCAAGCCTTAGCACGTTGGCAACAATCGGCCACAACTTGGTTGAGTCTTTGTGGTTGTCAATATTCAACCCTTATAGCTTGAGGGTCTCAAGGTCAAGCGCTAGTCGACTGTCAACTTGGTCCATGACGGATTGGGCTTGTTGCTAGCCGCTTAGGCTGTCTTTGGCCTGGGCCTGTTGGGTCATCCTATATCACATAGGAATTTATTACTTACTTCATCCAAAAAACTCATTTTGACATTTCTATAGAACCTTGTGTGTACATATGTATAATATTATATATATGTGTGTGTGTGTATGTGTGTGTGTAATATTTTATATATTTTGATTTGGATTATTATTACATCAAATTGAGTTAAATCAATATTCGTTCCATTTATTTCGGATTATAAATTTTTTTAATCATATCATATCCATCAAATATTTTATCTATATTACCTATAAAAGTGTGATTGAGTATAGTGGTTTCTTTCCTTTTATATGAGGACAAAACTATCCCTTTCTAATAAAATTATCACATTTAATAGATATGGTTTGATGTTAATTACAACCAAATTAAATTTATTTTTAATTCAATTCATAGAAAAATAAATAACTATAACTAATTGAATCAAGTCTTGCAACTTAAATAATGTATATACATCAAATTTATATACACTGCATTTAGACTCATAGAAAATGATAACTATAATTAATTAAGTCAAATCTTTCATCTTAAATAGTAATGTATATACATCATATGCTAATCATTATATTTATTATATTTGTTACACAATAAATATATTTTTAATTAGATTTATAGAAAATGATAATTATATTAAAATTAATTAAACAAATTTTCTACTTAGCAAATGTAATTACATATATTGAAAATATTACATTTAACACACATAGTTCAATGATATTTACAATCAAATTAAATTAATTTTTAATTATACTCACATAAAATAATAATTATATTTAATTAAATCAAGTGTTTCCATTTAACAAACTTATATATCAATTGTATATACATTGTATTTATTATATTTATTTCGAATTAAGTGTATTTTCAGTTTGACACACAGAAAATAATAATTATACTAGAATTAATTAAATCAAAATTTCCTTCTTAGCAAATGTAATTACATATATTGAAATTTATGCATCTACCAACATATTTAATTGGACTTATAGAAAATAGCAATTAAATTATACCCCCATATAATGAGACTATTACTATCACATTCAATATATATGATTGTATGGTAAACTACAATTAAATTAAATTTATTCTATTTAGACTTAATAACTAAATTAAAATTAATAAAGAAAAAATCAACCGATGAGAAAAAAATGATACTTCATAAGTACGTTTGTATAGATATTCCTTATTTTCTCTCCCTCAAAAATAAGAAAAGAATTATTTTTTATATATCAAAATATATGCTCAATTCAAATGTAATAGTAAATTTAATGTGACAATGAAAAAGAATAGATTGAGTCTAAAAATCACATATTTAATTAATGAAGAAAAAGAATGATATTTCAAAAATGCAATCATACAAATATGAATTCTTCCTTAATACTGCAAAGAAAAATATTTATTATATATCAAAATAGGTGCCAAACTCATATGTAATATTATATTTAATTTGATAATAAAAAAGAATAAACTAAGTTTATTGAATTTTTTGTATTGAATGTTTTTACCTTTCATTTATTTATGTATTTATACATATTTTGGTTAGTTCTTACATATAATGATGTGCACATTTTATTTTCTTGAAAACTAATTGCAAAAGATGCTTTCATAATGTATCACAAATCCAAGAAATTTTCTTAACCTTATTTAAGTTAAGAGACAGAAAGCGGGTAAAAAGAGAAAAGAAAATATAGTTAATAGCACTATTATAAGTAGTGAAAAAGAATAAACTAAAAATTTATTTCTTTAAATAGTCTTTTTAAATAAATTATTTTTCAATTAAAATAATGATGTGACCTTACTAACTTTCAATAATTATTTTTAAAAGACAATAGGAAATATATATATAATTTATTTTTGTCAAATAACCTTTTGAAGGATCAAACTAATTCTTTATTTGAGGTGTGACAGAGGATGAGGAAGACTTTGTCAAGACAAAGTTTTGCTTGACTTAGCTAATCTTATTATAAACATTGTTAAAGTATAGTGTAAATTGTATTTTTTGTTCCATAAGTTAGGTCCATTTGGATTTTAATCCCATTTTTTTATCAATTTCGCATATTGCATTCAATAAGTATCCTTTTATTGGTCGTTAAATTAAATTGGCATATTTTTTTGTCTCATAAGTTATGCCTGTTTGAATTTTGATTCCACCAAAGTGAAGAACTATCAACCAAGAAAATACTAATAGATATAGCAACATAGTTTGCATTTTTTAATTTTTAACAACTTTTCTTCCATTGCATCCGGCATCCTAAGTAACCCAAGTATCATCTGTCTTACTTTATCACATATTGGAAGGTCTTATAAGCCAAAAAACCACACATATTATTATTGGAAACACAACCATGGAGCCTCCTATCTAAATTTTCGTTTGTCCATGAAGTTTTCAATGAAGTGTTGGTGACCTATAGAAACATGAAATCTATTGGAGCTCCTGTTGGGACAAAAATTCAAAATGAACCTAACTTATGAGACCGAAAAAGCCCAATTTAATGGCCATGTCAGCGGCATGTGAGTTGCTCCATTAACTTTGGATGGGAGTCATCTTCAATCCTCAAATTTTTAAGGAAAAAAGGTACTTATTGGATGCAATGTGTGAAATTGATAAAGTGTAAAACCAAAATCCAAACTGGCCTAATTTATGGAACCAAAAATGCAATTCACCCTTAAAGTATACATCAATGATATAACAAATATAATTCACTCATTATATAATTTACTTGGATTTGATCTTACTTAATTAAGATTTGAATTTTTGCAAAAAAATTATGTTTATTTGATTGATAGTTATGTAATTCAAACTCTTAAGTTTAAAAAATATTTATTCAATTTTAATAATAATATTAATATGACATACTGAAATATTTTCTATCAAAATATAAAATAGAATATCGATAAATACATTTTATTGGATAAAATGTCATGTTAGCCTATATGTCTCCACACATACCCTACAGAATATATACCCCTAGGTCTAAAGTATATCTCTCATTAAATGCATAGTATCCAACAGTAAAAAATTCTTATTTTTTATATTGTTAAATATTAAATAATTAATAAAACAAAAATATTTATTTTAAACAATTAATTATATTTAAAAATTTAGGTATATGTTATATTAATAGCCAACTTAATTCATAATCCAACTTTTACAGATTTGTGAACTAGCAAACTTTTAAAGAAATAATTTTCACACCTTTTTTTTTAAAAAAAAAGTTATAAAATAGTATAATTTTTTATTTGACACAATGATATTTAAATGTTTAAAATTTACCAGAATTTAACTTTCTCTATTTTTGACTCAACTAAAAAGAGATGAAGACGGGGATAGAATCATTATAAACAAATTGAACACTTGAGAAATTTTTTTCTTTTTTCTTTCTTTTCTAATTTTATATTAAAAACAAGTGGTTCATTAAAAGTATGCGATTAAGTAAGTAATATAAATTTTATTTATTTATCTAATTTAGAGAAGACCAATTTATAAATCTCTCAAAATCATTTGAATCTTATTTTTAATTTTATTTCATAATATAACAATTGAAGTTTATTGTTTAAAAAATCAAAAAGAACTTTTTAATTAAAAAAAATAAAAATAAAAATAAAATTAGAATTATGGAATAACTATTTGCAAAAATTTAATTCACTGAGAGTGATACAAAATAAATTAAAAACTAAACATATATTCAAATATCACACAAAAATAAAAGAATTCAATAATCCACTATTATTAGTCATTATATTGTAAAAGATACATATAAATCATATTTTTTAAATGTTAAGTTCTTTAAGATATATTTTATTTTAGTCATTGTTCAATTCGCAGGTTTTCATTGTTCCATTTTTCAGTAAAGGGTTCCTAAAATCATAAGAAATCAATAAAATTTTGTTTTGAATAAATTGAGATGATTTAGTATTGAATATTCTAATATATATATATATGTGTGTGTGTGTGCGCGTGCGTGCGTGTGTTTGTGTGGCTATTTAGAAATATTTGTTTGTTTCTCTATCATAGAGTTATGAACATAAAAAAAAAAAAAAAAAAAAAGTCTTTGGCTGCACATTCTTTTTTACTTCATTTGATGTGAAACTAGATAAAGAACTTGCATATACAAGGGTGGAGTTATACTTTTCGAACACAACAAGGCAAGGTCTATTAGGATCTTTTAGAATTAGTTCCAAATTAGAGTAGGCATGGTAACATTCAGTTGTATTTTGTCAAAACAAAAAATGAGATTGAGAATAGAAAATACTAGAAGAATCATATTTATCAAAAGCAATTATGAGAAAACTTATAAAATTTATGGAGATAAATTCATATGCAAAAATTTTCATAATATTAAATAATTACCTTTCAATGAACGATATTCAACTCTATATCTTAAAAAATATGAAATTAGACTAATTTAATTTATAATTCTCAAAATGCTTGCCACAATTTTGGTCGAGGGAAATAATCATAATATATCGGCGGAACAAGATATTATTGTCCTTGCACGTTGAGGTTATAACATAAAATAACACATTATTATGAATGTCATGACCTATTGCAATATCTGAATTTTTTTTCCCAAAAAGTAATATAGGGTGACTCCTAACATTCAGGAAAAAAGATATATCAAAACATCCAATGATCAATTTAGAAGAATGAATCTATCCAGGTGAATCTTACAAGTAGTGCAATAATTGTTGGAGAACAATAAATAAGTTTATATATTATTTTATTATTTATTCCATTATTTATTACTCTTATATTGGGAGGAGATGTTTGTTTTCTTTTTAAAGTTAATAGACAATGTTTGACTAATTTAAAAAAAAAAAGTCCTTGAAGCACTAACACAATTAAAAGTTTGAAGTTTTAACTAATATGAATAGATATTAGTCTACTCTTTATTATCAAAATTTTAATATGAAAATTTTCATATTTGCAAATTATAATTTATTTATACAGAGGTCAAGCTTTCACTATTAATCCTATAGCAATTCTTTTGAGGAAAATATTTTATTGTTGGTTCTTCAATATATTGACATAAAACTAAAAACTACAAGATTGATTATTATCGTCATAACCTATCAAACTTGATATTCGAATTATAATAAATAATGATGTATATCACCCTAGAAGGAGAGACAAAGGGTAGTGAAATTCGAAAAGGAATTACTCTTCAGCGTCTTTTGTTATGGGTTCAAACAATATAAATATTGATAAAATACTATATTTGAAGTAAATATTAAAATCGAAGGAAGCAAAAAATGTAACGTTACAAATTCCACAAAAGAATAAATATATTACCTTAAATTATTCTTAAATTATGTTAGAGGTCTAACCTCTTTTAAAATTTCAAATGATAATTTATTTTTTATTTTTGATTTATCACTTTGATAGACATTTGAATTATTATAAATAGAATAAAATTTACAGAACAAACAAATATAAAAAAATAAAAATAAAAATAAAAAGCCACGCGCATCACATATCGACATTTTTAGTAGATTAAAAATTCTAAATAATTAAATTGAATTTGAATTAAAATCCACTCTATTGACAACATTAAATTTAACTAAATTCAACTCATATAACTAAAAAGACAATTATATATTTTAAGTGACTTCTTTACTGTCTATTAGCTTCACAAATATTTTTTAATTTCAAATTAATTTTTAATAGAATTAATATTGACTTGATGATTGTATAAGATTAAATGTCAACATATTCTATTAAGAATGTAATAGTAACACAATGCATTTATAGATATTGATATGGGATAGTCCAATAGGCCCAATTGAACAACACTTGATTAGATAAGATATATGGTGTAAGGGCCCAATTGCCTATTAGGCCCAACCTATTGTGGGATAACCATGTTATCAACTGGGCTTCGACCCCACAAAGCCATATCAATTAAAGCAAATATCAGCAGTTGCCCTATTGACTAGAGTATGGTCGATTACTGTCGGGGATGTGTTGTTTAGCATTCAATCAGGAAGACTTGAATACAACAATTTACACCTTGTCGACTAGAGTTCATAGAGATGTCTCATAGAAGTATTTATCTCAACCAGAGAGGTTGAACTGAAGTGACTGCCTTTGAATCTCATTCAATGCCCTACCAGGTAGTGTGCCTCTACATTAATAGCGTATGCCACTACCAATACCACCTTTTCAGCCACGCTAGACTAGTGGGCACTCCAGTGTACCACTTTATCCTAGGTAGCTAGAGGCAACACCACATGGAATAGTATACAAGCTGGAGATGACTTAAAGGTTCTTGAGCAAAGACAAAGGCCCTTCCTGGGCAACAATGGCATCATAAACATATCATCCACACCAGGAAAGCTATGAATACTTCATTGCCGACCTTCAACAAGGTATGCCATTCATCATTATAAAGCTCTCACTCTGCTGTTCTATTTTTCAGTCAATTATACTAACTTGAGCATCGGAGTGCCTTAGTCGACTATCAACAAACCTGGCATTTGCTATTAGTTGTAAGACTCGACCCTGTTACATTACCTAACACTCTTATCGACTAGCTATTTAGTTGATTTGATTAGATTTTAGCCTAATAGACTCTTGAACTGTTCACACCCTCATCATTTGGTGCCGTCAATGGGAAACTTGAGTCCGTAACTACGAAAAATAGTTAACACTAGAAGAGCCACTTTTGAAAGGGAGAAGAACAAAAGATCCCCAACCACTTCTCCTCGACCCCAACAAAAACTGGATGCGATAAGACGCAATGCCCAACCAAAAAATGTGATCACCCTAACCATACTACAACTCATACAACTGATAAACGATCAGATATTTGCCTAAAGTTTTGCTTAACTATCAGCTGCTCTCAATAAATACAATAATCAACCTAGACTAATTGCTAATGCCACTCCCCAACCTTTCCAGCATGAGGAGAGGCCTTTAAGAGAAGAGAGGGATCAACTAGAGGCTAAGCAATTGCCCACTTAATAATAATACAATCCTAGGAAATTCCCAAGGGAAGAGCCTGACCTAACCCCTGAGAAGAAGTTGTAGATTCAGTAGATCACTGTGCTCGACCTCTTCAAGCACTATAGTGCGATAGGGTCAAGCGCCTGAGACCCTAGATAAATAGAAACATATCTCAAGCCAATCAAGAGGCATGGGAAGAGGTGTCCCACCAGGTACAATAGTTGAATAGAAGATTAGAAGAGATTTCAAAGAGAAATATAGAGAAACCCTCTCTATGATGGTACTCCTTGGCTTAGTCGGGAGTGGGAGTTGCCATTTGTAGGAGATAATCAACAAGTGCACTACCATCGATGCCAAGATCCATACTGGACTATCTAGATATGATGACTCGGCGAACCGAAATGAGCATATACTACAATTCAAGCACATGATACAACTGCATGGGCACAATAAGTATATCTACACCACAATATTGGTGACCACATTCTAGGGAATCATGCTCGATTAGCTTGTTAAATTAGAACCGACATTGATCTACTTGTATGACAAGTTGTGTGATAAGTTCTTCCATTAGTTTACTAGTTGGGGAAAGGAAAAGCTTCATTAGACCCATCTACATGCCATTAAACAGAATGAGGAAAAATCCCTTTGCAATTTTTTTTTACTAGATTCGACACAAAAGTCTTGAAGATTGACAATCCTCGAATTAAATTTTTGATTGATGTACTTTTCTTAGGCCTTTTCCATAAGAAATGTGCCAACGCCTTAGTTAGTGAGCGACCTAGGACAATGGAGGAGTTTCTTGACCTCGTAGAAAGGTATATGACGTAGGAAGACATGAACAAATTGAAATATGGCAACCTCAACAGCGATAATAAAAAGGGGAAAGAGAGAGAGATAACAAGTAATGTTAAGATGGTCATTGATCTCCAATTAAGCATTTCCACAATTATACTCTGCTCATCACAGCCAAAAAGGAGGTGCTATTCACTATTAAGTATGACAACCTCCTTAGAAAATCCAGGAAACTGATCGAGACAGAAGCTATGAAAAGATTAAAGAAGTATTATCACTTCCACAGGAAGAAAGCCTATAACACAGGGGACTGTTTCAATCTTCATGACAAGATTGAAAAACTCACTTGATAAGGACACTTAAAGAAATTTGTCAATAAGAGAGCCAGATAAGAAGCGAGTGTAACTGACCAGACTCCTCATAGAGAAAAATCAGCTAGCCTGAGGAAGAAAGAGAAGGGAAAGAAACCTACCTATGATCCTCGCCTACCCATCAGAGGAGTAATCGATACTATCATGGGGGGCCCAACTAGGGAGGACTCAAAGTCAACCAGAAAGCAGAACTAACAAAGACTGAAGTCAACTAAATTTTCATTAGTTGAAATAATCTTCCAACTTTTGACCAGTGCAAAACTAATCTCTTTCTTCGATGCGGACCTGTCCCACATCGAGAATCAAGGGGCTGACAACAAGTTGGATAAGCCCTTTGCAATATCTATTGAAATAGCAAACTTCAAAGTTATGAAGGTATTGGTCAACAACAGGAGCTCTGCAAACATTATTTTCTTATTAATCTTGAAAATAATGAACATGGGAAAGTTGAAATTTGAACCTATCCACACCCCACTAGTCAGATTTGAAGGGTAGGGGATCATCCCTAAAGGATCTATAAACTTGTCCACATCATTTGGGGAGGCCCCTCAGGGGAGAACACTCATAGTTAACTACTTGGTGATCAACACACCCTTTGCTTACAATGTTATCATTGGGCGATCGACACTCAACAACTTCCAAGCCATTATCTTGACCTACCACATAAAGGTTAAGTTTCTAACAGTCGCTAAAACCTGTAAACTTCTTTACAACGTGAAGGAAGTTTGGTGATGCTATACAATTTCAGTCGAGGCAAATGATTAGACGATTCAACTAAAACTAAAACCCTCAGGGATGCCCTAGTAGCGAAACCCAGGGAGAGACAACAAAGCAAGAAACACAGGTTGGAGGAGACCAAGGTCGAGCCGATCAGTGAATTCAAGATAATTGAGCTAGAACCACGGAACCTCGATAAGACCACCAAAATCAGGACTGATCTGGGTAGCAACATAGAGTGCCTTATGGTCGATTTCCTCAGAAAGAATGTCAATATTTTTACTTGGAAGAATTCCGACGTTCAAGGAATCAACCCCAATGTCATGACCTATCGCCTGAACATAGATCCCCCATTCAAACAATAAAGCAAAAAACTAGAACCTTCAATGTTAAAAGATGCCAAATCATCGAAAAAGAGATCAATAAACTTTTAGAGACAAGATACATTGTAGAAATTCAATATCCAAGTTAGCTTTGTAATGTAGTCTTTGTCCCTAAAAATGAGGAAAAGTGGCAAATATGTAAGATTTCACTTATTTGAATAAAGCTTGCCCTAAGATCCTTACTCCCTGCCTCATATAGATTTATTAGTAGATTTTACTACTAGTTGTAATCTGTTGAGTATGATGGATGCATTTCAAGGTTATTACCAAATTTTCATGACACTCGAGGACAAGAATGAGACCTCTTTTGTTGTCTCTAAATTTTCTTGTCATATTTTTTGAGCTAAAAAATGCAAGTGTAACCTACTAAAGACTCATTAACTTTATGTTAAAAAATGAGATCGGTGAGACCATGGAGGTCTATGTCAATGATATAATTGTCAAAATAAAAAGGAATAAAATCACTTAACCGATCTTAGCCATACATTCTCAATATTATGAGCATTTGGCATGAAGCTCAACCCGAACAAATACATGTTGAGGGTAAGAGAGGTAAATTTTTAGGCTACATGGTCAACCAATGAGGTATTAAAGCGAACCCACAAAAAATTCAGCCCATTCTGAACATTACATCTCCTTAAACAATCATATATATTTCGTGCCTGGTTAGAAGAATCATAGCGCTAGGGTGATTTATTGCTCGACTAGTTGACAAACATTTACCATTCTTCAAGATCCTACAAAATGTGAGAAAATTTGGTTTTCAATGGACAAAATAATACGGCCAAGCTTTAGTCAAATTGAAGCAATACCTCTTAGCTTCCCCAATGCTGGCCAAGCCTAAGATTGGAGAAGTTTTGAATGTTTATTTAGTAGTTTTGTTTGTGGTGATCAGTTCAGTTTTAGTATCGACCAGACCTAGAATCCATTGACCTATCTACTATTGCAGCAAAGTATTACAAGGCCTTAAACATAACTATCTGGAGATCAAGAAATTTGTCTTCACTTTGGTCACTGCTGCCAGGACATTGAGACCCTATTTCTAACTTACTCTATTGTTGTCCTAACTAATGAACCATTGAAATATGTGTTGGCAAAACCAGATACATCAGAAAGATTAACAAAATAGGCCATTGAGTTAGGGGAGTTCGACATTACTTTTCAACCCCAAACAGCCATTAAAGCCCAAGTGTTAGTAAACTTTGTCGCAGAAAGACACCAACTCGATCGAGACTCCCTCATTTGGACTTTGCACATTAATGGCTTGGCAAATTTCTTAAGAGGAGGAATTAGCATCTCCGTATGCTCTCCACAAGCTAAGGAATATGACTTTGCAATTAAACTTAACTACCCTATTACAAATAATGAGATAGAATATGAGGCTCTCTTTGTTAGCATGAAAATAGCAATTAATGAAGGCGTCAAATAGCTGGCAGCCATCACTGATTTCCAGTTGGTCGCAGAATAGGTTAAAGGAAATTTTGAAGCTAAAGAGATTACAATGTGCAAATATTTCGCCAAGGTGAAGAGGATATAGTAGTAATTCAAAAATTTCACCCTTAGGCAAGTTTCTTAACCAAAGAATGAACGGGCTAATGTGCTGTCAAAATTTGCTAGCTTGATAAAGGAAACCAAAGATAAAACCATCACATTTCTGGTCTCCAACAAACCCATCATAGGAGTTCTCGATCGGAATCTCATGGGGTAGATCGAAGAAGCACCTCCCTTCTAGCAATACGCGATAAAAGATTATTTGAGGAAAGAATAAGCTCATAAGGATAAAGGCCAAGTATGCAAGCTTAGAGGTCAAGCAGCCAAGTTCACCCTCGATGAACATGGCCAACTTCACAGGAGGTCAATTTTCAAACCACATTTGAAAAAGACTACTAAGGTCTTACATGAGATCTATTCAAGCATTTATGGCAATCATTTTGGAGGATGATCTCTGGCCCACAAAGTCATCTAATATGGGTATTTTTGGCCAACTTTGTTGAAGAAAGCCGTCAACTTTGCCAAGAAATGCCCATCTTGCAAGGTTTACTCAAACATATCTCACCAACCTACAACAATGCTGGTGTCCGTTTAGATCACGTAGCCTTCGACCAGTGAGGAATAGATATAGTTAGCTCTTTTCTAAAAATTACAAGTTAAAAGAAGTTCATGATTGTTGTGGTTGAATACTTCACCAAGTGGATGGAAGCATCCCTAAGATAACCAATACAGCCATCAAGAGTTTTGTGTGGAAACACATTATATGCCATTTTGGTCTGCTTAAAGTGTTGATATTAGATAATGGGATGCAGTTCCAGAGCAAGAGTATGAGAAATTAGTGTAAAAGCTTAGGCATTAGATAACACTTCACCTTGATCAAGAACCCTCAAGCTAATAGGTAGACTGAAGTCATAAATAGAACTGTCCTAGACCATTTCGAAAAGCGACTTGAGGGAACCATAGCGAGCTGGGCAGATGACCTCCTTAGGGTGCTTTGGGCATATAGAACCACCTCTCGAGCAACCACTGGTCATAGTCCATATAGTTTAGTCTACGAGTCATCAACAGTTATTCCAATAGAGCTGATACAACATACTGCTCGTGTGATATACTACAACCTAATTAGGAATGTTTCGAGTGAGAATTCAACCTAAAGATAATCAATGAGTTGTATCAGAAAGCATACACAATAATGTAAAGATATAGGTTGAAGATGGCGTAACATTACATTAAAGAAGTCTAGCTAAGAAGTTTCAAAGTAGAGGACGTCGTCCTTAAGAAGGTCAAAATGTCAAAAAATGTGAGAAAACTCAATCCAAAATGGGAAAGACCTTACTCGAGCTTACCAACTTGCAAATATGACTAGTAAAGAGCTCCCTCAACTATGGAACATAGTGAATTTGAAAAATATTTATGTGTAATGAAATTGAAGTCTCCCCTCGATTGTACTAAAGAATCACTTCATATCAATAAACTACTTATGTTTCCACAGCTACCTACTCGCACCAGTATATCAAGGCTTTTTGGCCCAAATTAATAAACAAATTAGTCGTTTAAAGTTGACCCTATATTGGTTTCAAGCCACAAAATCAAAATTTTTTAGCCCAACTTGACAAATGAATTGATTATTTAAAGTTAACCCCATAGTCAACCCCACGTCAGTTTCAAGCCACAAATCAAGGCTTTTTAGCCCAACTTAACAGATGAATTGATCGTTTAAAGTCAACCTTGTAGTCAACCCCACGTTAGTTTCAAGCTGCAAAATCAAGGCTTTTTGGTCCAACTTAATACATGAATTGCTCATTTAAAGCTAACCCCATAATTGACCCCACATCAATTTCAAATCGAGGAACTAAGGTTTCTTAGGCCACACTGACAAATGAGTTAACCATGCAGTTGATTAGGGCTTTGAATCCAAGCCGACGAACAAACTTAACTAGAACTCGACCTCCTGGTTGAAGATAAAGTCATGCAAAATGATATTACTAGTCCAATTACAACATTGAGCGTGAAGTTGAAGTTAATTTAGCAAATTCAACCACTATGATTGTTTATTTGGTCATGAAGGAAATAATTTAGGTCAACCTAGCAATTGATGATGAATAATATTCAACACCTATTTTAAAATAGGTTAACTTGATGTGAACGTCTTACATTAATTTCATTATTTTTGCGCTAGTCAATTTTTGAATCGACCATGGACTTGTTCAATTCCCTAAAAGATTCCATTATATGATTTCTTAGTTGAGATCAACTGCTGATTTCATTGCATATTAACACCAGTAATCGACAAAAATGAAAAATATTGGAAAGAAAGCAAACTCAAGTGCACATCGATGATCAAAAAGTGTCATTCATTAAATTCCAACTAGTTCGATCACAGAATACAAATACACAATGATGAAAGCAAAATACTAAAGTCAAAGCCTTCAACTTGACCCGACACTTTTGGTTCATGCAACTTTCATGCCTTCATCAATAGCTTGATTGAGCTCATCACTTGAGGGAACAACACTACCATAAGACCATCAATTTCTTACTCGAGTGCCACGACAATGATTTTTTGGTTTGTAGGGGTTAGTTGAGAAGGCCTCACCTCATCAATGAGAAAGGTATACCTAGTAGATAAAAAGAAATCAACTACATTAACCTTGTTGTCCCTAATATCGAATGTAAAGTCATTGGTAAAGAAAAACTCATTGGTTATCAAGGTAAGCCTTCTCTAATAATCAGCAGTAGGACTGTCCATGGGAGCATTCTTGTCGAGGTCAAGATATATCTCGAGCCACTTGTTGTATAGTGGGTTAAGATGCTCCTTGTCATCATAATGGATCTAATAGATATTCTAGTTGTTTAAAAGCTTTGTCGAAAGCTTTCCTTACAACATCAAAAAAGAACACTACGCTAATGTCCTAGAATGCAGAGCATAACATAAATTACTACACTGCCTCTTGTCAAATGATAGGCAGCATCCTAGAAAACTCACCTTGAACAAAATTTAAAGCACTATTATAACCATAGGCTCAACTAATATCATAGTAGGTTTGCGCCTCCATTTTGACCTTCTTCAGCAGCTCTTCCATCTAGCTCTTCTCAGCCATTGTGGTTAATAGTTGTGTATCCTTCCTCTCGAGCTGCGCATTTCTATCTTGCAGCTCCTTGTTTAGCTGCTCAATCCTCAACTCTATAGAAACAAGCTGAGTTTTGATCACCTTCACTTCACTATGCTCTTCTCGAAGCCTGTCACAATCATTAAGGGCATACTCTGACCTCCTATACAGATGGTAGTCAAGCTAGCTAACCTGCATTAGAAATAATTTTAGCTGAGATAATAAGAACAAAAATAATGATACATTTAATTAGCGATTTGCACTCAACTAAACATATACCATGTTGGAGTGGTATGCTATAGCCCTTAGCACCCTTCCTTGACTTAGCTCCATCATTTTTTGTTAGTTGAACATGAACAGCTTGGTCATCATCACCTTTACTGGTGTAGAGCTAGTCAACCCCATAGTTATGATGGACATCGAATTGTAGATCACCATGTCAGTCCCTAATTAGAGATATGGCATGTCTACCAATCGAAGCATTTCGTCATCCTATCAGTGCCTGAAGAGATCATAGCTAATTAGGGGGTTGGACACCCCAGCTTTACCTTTGTCTTTGTCAGCAGCAGTCATTTTTTAGGTCATCATATTTACTCAACTGCTGGCCATTTTTGTTAAGTGAAAGGGTTGATTGCCACCCTAAAAGCTGGTTGGGTCAGGTAGCCATTGGAGTAGGCAATACAACTTATGATTGCTGGGAAGCCTAAGATGCAGCCTCTTAATAAGTAGTTGTGCTCTGGTGGCACTCTTAATTCCTCTACACATGCGCCAAAGCTTATACTTATGTCTGATTTATGATTTCATCTTGATTTGTGCAACAACAACAACAAGATGCACTAACATCGACTATAAAGTTATGATACAACAATTGAAAAATAAATAAAAACATCTACCTAGTCGAACGTCATCAGGAAGGTCTAGCTGAGTAGGCAATAAACCTGTTAACACCATGTTTCTTTCATTGACATACCCCATCACCTCTATCTGTCCAAACTTAACTAGATCCCAAATAAAGGTGTTGGGCTAGGTCGGGGTTTCATTCTCGAGCATGTTGATATGACCCCTCATCCAACCTCTAGGTATGTTAAATCCAACCCCTCTTAAGGATTGAATAAAGAAATAATAGTTTTCAATTCTAGATAAATAAAGAAAAGTGGTCACTAGAAATTTTTAATGAGGGTGGGCCGTGAGGTAGTAAAACCTTGACTCTTCGGTACTCCTCGACTTCCAAGACATAGGGAGATGAAATAAGTTGCTAAAGTTTGCAAAGGTTGGGGGCTAGTTATGAACATGCATGGGGATGACAAAGCTGTATATAGTCGAGAAGCAGTTTGGTAATAGTTGGGTGATACAAACTTGGTGGCCTGTGATAAGGTTAACTATAAGTTGGGAAATTGGAAACCTAGGTCCACATCTAAAGGCATCTTTGAAGACAATAACACAACCTACAAAAGGTTGATGTATTCTGTCATTGGGCCTGAGAACAATTAACTCAAACTCCTAGGGAATATGGTATGATTGCCTAATAAGGTCGAGATCACCCTCAGTAATTTTTAATAAGATCTTACTATAATTGTCAAGAGTGAAGAGCCGACCATGGGGTATATGTGTTTGAATTGGCCCAGCCTCACCCCCAGTGGCAATGTAATCATCACTAGAGCAGCTTGAGGTTAAGTTATCACTAGAGAAACTACTGGACTTATTGGTTGAGTCACCCATCCCCTTGGTTAAAGTTTGATCCGACCTCATTACCTCACTATCACTCTCTTGACCACCACTCTAACTAAACATGCTCAAGATGGTTGGCAAATTTGTATGATAGAGATATAACAAAAATAAGGTCCGTACAAAAAGGTTTCAAGGGACTTACGAGGTTTACAAGCTTAAAGTTGGATGTAGTTGGTTGTAAGTGCAGTAAATTAATTAACTCGAACTCATGGAATGCTGTAAAAGTGAAAATGAAGATTTTCACCACATCTATTTATAGGCCTCCATGTGCGGTAATCTAAATGACTACAATTATTATGTAGCCATTGTTTGACATTTTGTGTAGCCTAAGGTAACAAATGCAGTAAATGCACTAGAACACTGGTCAACATCTGAAATCAAAACACCTTCAACACTTTGAACCTTTTTTAAGTGTATTCAATTTCTATGGATCAACTATTCCCCATTCCTTCTTATCGATAATCTCGATCAAGACTTAGAAGTGAGGGAGACTCATGATATAGGATAGTCCAATAGGCCCAACCTAATAGTACTCACCCAAGTAAGAGATATGATGTAAATTGGCTCAATTGCCTATTAGGCCCAATCTATTGTCAACCAACCTTATTATTGACCGGGCTTCGACCCCCACAGACTTGTCACCATCAAAGCGAATATCATCATTTTCCTTATCAACCAGTGTATGGTCAATCATCATCAGGGATGTATCATTCAGCATTTGGCCAAGAAGACTTGAATACAACAGAGTTACACCTTGTCGACCAGAGTCTATAAAGATGTCTTGCAGAAGTATTTATCTCGATCAGAGAGGTCAAACTAAAGCGATACCCTCTTAGCCTCATTAAATGCTCTGCCAGGTAGCATGCCTCTGCATTAATGGCGCATGCTACTACTAGTACCACTTTCTCAACTGCACCAGGTTAGTGCGCATCTCCAATATAGCACATTGTCCTAAGTAGCTAGAGGCAACGCTACCTAGAATATTACACAAGTTGGAAAAGGCTTAAAGGTCTTCAAGCAAGGACAAATGCCCTTCATGAGCAACAAAAACATCGTAGACATATCATCCAGACTAGGAAAGCCATAAATACCTAATTGTCAGCCTTTAGCAAGGCATGCCATTTATCACTGTAAAGCTCTCACTCTGCTACTCTATTTTCTAGTCAATTATACTGACTTGAGCGTCAAAATGCCTTAGCCGATGGCCCCTCAACAAGCCTAACATTTGCTATTGTTGTAGGACTCAACCCTATTACATCACCTAACATCCGTATTGACCACCCATTTAGTCGATTAGATTAGATTTTAGCCCAATACACTCTTGAACAGTTCACACCCTCTTTAGATATCTATAACATTGTCTATATGTTCTTTTGCAATAAAGTTAGTATATACATTTAAATGATATTTGAAAGTAATGTAGACAAGATTAGTGGGCTATATAATCATCTTCTGCAATAAGTCTGAATATCATGGCCAATAATGTGGTTGACCAAAATCATAGTTACATACTTCTTTTTTTTTTCAATAATTTTGAAAAAGAAAAATATATTTTAGAAGTCCAAAGAAATATGAACCTTATTTATATTTAACTAAGATCTTCCATTTTTATATTGGCCTTTGTAAAGTGGTTCGAAGGATTTTTGGGTTGGTAGGGAGGATCCAATTCAAATTTAATTGACTCAAGTACACATGAGTTAGTTCAATTTGATAAATTTATGTAATACTCATATTTAAACCCAATCATAATTTATCAGGTAAATTGTACAGCGCTTCCCTATGAAAATTGGCTCATAAACCCCTGTAAAATATAGGTTTGCACCAAAACCCCGTAGGTTATCTAAAATCATGCAATAAGCACCCTTAGGAAGGTTGGTGTCGTTCAAGAATAGATGAGCACGATTTAGCATGCATTTTTATGTATAAAAAGATGATCATGCCCTCACTTATCAACCGTTAGATTTTTTCTAAAGAAATCAACGGTCTAAATTAAATTATATAATATTTTTTTAAAAAAAATAAAAAAATAGGCAATATATTACTATTTATAATATAATAAATATATAATTCAACAGTCTCATTCCACCCACTCCACCAACAACCATGGCAGTTGAAAGTTGGTAGCCATGGCTATCGGCAGTTTGGCAACCAACCACGGCAGCTCACTAGTCGGCTACCAGCGGCCCAAAAAGAGAAAAGAAAAAGAAAAAATCAAGGAAGAACATTCAATCGACGACTAGTGGCCGGTAGCTAAGGCTGCCTACAATCTAATAGCCACCTCAGCAGCTCGCCAATCAGCAGCCGACAGCCTAAAAAGATAAAAATAAAATGAAAGAATATGCATAGTAGCCATGCCTATCCGTCGGGTTTGGGGAAGAGGGTTGGGGTGGGGGGAGGGTGGCAGTTGAGTGGGTAGGAGATGATTACATATATAAATGTATATAACATACAATATATTATATATATGTTATATAATTATTATATATAACATTACTATATGTATATTATATGTATATAATATATAACATATATTATATATTATATATATGTCACATACAATATATATGTTATTTATCATTTTATATATGCATATATACATGTTATGATAAATTTATTTATATGTATATAAGTATAAATAAAAAATATATTTTATATTTCACAAATGATAAATATTACTTAATTTGAAATAAAAAATTATATCTATTATATGTGTAAATAAAAAAACATATATGTTTATATTTATATATTTATGTATATTTTATACATAACTATAAATAAAAAAATATTTTTTTATAAATATTAGATATTGTTTAATTTTAAGGAAAATTTACATATATCATATAATGTATTCATAGATAAATTTATATATGTATATTAAATAAGTGTAAATAAAAACTATATTATATACTATTTTAAATATTAGACATTATTTAATTTGGAATAAATAAAAGAATTTATATATTATATATAAATAATATATAAATATATAATTATGCATAAACTTATATATGTATACATATTGTATATATAAGTATAAATAGAAACATATTATATATTCTTTTCATAAATGTTAAATATTATTTTATTTAAAATGTAAAAATAATTTTACTTAAGGTTAATTTTGTCTTTTCATCACTCAATGGACATTTAATAAGAATAACAAAGCATTTGGGTCAAGTGAACCATATCCAATTAAACATATGGGTTATAGGTGCAAATATGTATTCTACAAGGGTTTATGAATCAATTTTGAATATCACAAAAGGACACTGTGCAATTTACCCTAATTCATCTAGTCCACTTGAATTACCACACCTAATTAACTGATATGTTTGTCAATTTACATGGATGTTAACAATTCTTATATGATTTAATTACGAATGTAAAATCATAATTTCTAAAAATAATATTTACACTTAAAAGATCTTAAATATTAATTCTTATTATGTTCATGTTTTCCCTTTTTAAAGGTTCGAACAAAATTTTTCATGTAATTAACATTGAAGATATATTTAAAGTTATTGACTAAAAATATTAAATTATATATTTCAAATAAAGAAAATTTGATATTTTTAAATTACTCATCATTAATAATACAAAACATATCAGTGTATATATATATATATATTTTAAACTCATACAAAATTTAATTTTTTCAAATCAAAGAATTTCATGTTTAAAAATTAAAAGCACATCTGAATTAATTCTAAAGAACTAAAATAGGAAAAATAAACATTTAAAACTGGCAAAACATGAAATAAGATTGAAAGGGAAAAAGAGTAAATAATTATATATATTACTAAGTACTAAAATATTTACTAAAGTTAAATGCTTAAAAGCAATTTAAATTTATACAAATAGAAAAAAATGGCAAATACAAACTATATTTTTTTCTTAATAGTCAAATGCATATCACTTAGTGAAAATTGAAATAAAATAACACTTATTCCGTCCCATATTTTTCTTAAGGTCAATTTGATTATTTTCATTAGTATAATATAATAAAAAATAATTTAGTCTATTTTAAAAAATAATTAAATAATATGAATCTGTATGACAAGTACTTAGATTTAGTTTAGTAATGTTAAGAAAAGAAATATTTCAAAGAATCATCATAATAAATAGAGAAAAAATTGTATTTGTAGAACATGGACTCATTATTTTTGTCGAACAACCTCTTGATACAAGATAGGAGCCTCGAGAAAGGTGGATGCATAATCACCTCTGAATTCTCGATAGCTGTTTTTGCATGTAACTCTTATCATTCTGTCCTGCGTTCCTGTCATTAAAAGTTCTTAGCCGACCTTGTAGGAGCAACTCATCCACACAAAAGCAACATTTTGAACTTTTGCTTTTGAAAGCTTCATTTGTTTTTAACAAAACATAGACCCTTCAACCACTGTTCTCCCTTCATCAGCTTTGCAATCAAAAAGAATAATTGAAATCATGCAGCAGAAGGCTTCCTGCGACAATAATCAGGACGGTTACTTGTCCCAGAAAGATAATAAATAGGGAGATCATCACTTGGATTGTCTTGGTGAATATAATGGTTACCTCAAGTTATTCGGATGCCAAGCTCATCATTTCCCAGCATCTGTTGCTCTTCATGTATCTTTCTTGCAGAACTCACGACGCAGAAGCTACAATCATGGACTTCAACCATCTGGAGGGTTGGTATATCTCCAATACCTTGAGGAATTTCCCTGAGGCGGTGGCAATCCCTTAGGACCAGTTGCTCAAGGTTTGGAAAGTGGGAGTTGTCTGCATCCCAGCTCATAGGATCGCAATGCTCCAATGATAAGAGCTTTAGTTGAGGAAAACCCCCTTCAACTGGCTTCCACACATCACCATCAAAGGCAAAAGGTCCAAGTTTAAGAACCTCAAGTTTGGGTAAAAGAGCAAGTATGGCCATATCTTTCCATGGCAAATAGCTACCAGTAAGGGTCAACTTCTTCAGGTTTGGGGGAAAGTTATCCTCTCTTGGTAGCTGGTGCATTTTAGGTCTCTAGAGAAAAGAACACTTCAATGTTTCAAGTTGATCCAAGCAACTAAGATTGTTCAAGCACTCAGAGCTCCAATTAGTTTGAGAGTCACTTTCAGTAGCAAGAATTTCCAGTTTCCTTAGGCCAGCAAGACAGACAAAAACTTCTTTGGAACAACTGACAGGTCCTATTAGTGAAGAAAGAGTCTGCAGGTCTTTTAGAACCAATTGATCCTTCTCTTCAATGCCCCTACCATACGGAAGTGGAAAATAGCACCCTCTTTTCAGACGGATATGCCTCAGCCGTGGCATCTTCCAAATTTCCCATGGCAGATGCTGACCTTCCCAAATGTGATTGATAATTAAAGTTTGTAAGTTCTGAAGTTTAAATATTGATCTGGGAAGCTCGCAATTAATTGCCAGTGCCAAGTACCTTAGGTGAAATAACTCTGTTATCTCAATAGGAAAATGATTAGATTGCAGAAGCTCAATATCCAACACCCTGAGCAATTTGAAGTCTGTCTGATCCATGACTTCCAACAAAAACACATCAGGCAGATTTTTATTCATATCGTAGCACAGAAAAGTACGAGCAAGTGGCATTGAACGCATTGAGTAGTGGAGGATATTAGTATGAAGGCTAATACGCTTGGGAGAAATGGCTTTCATTAGACAAGTTGGGGCATACCGTTTTATCACATGTAGAAAATTTTCTTTTTGGGCTTCTCTCAAGCACAGGTCACGCAGGAGATCATGAATGTCACATGTTTTTATTCTACCATTTGACCTCCTTTTCCCCACAAGAATTAGATTTCTATCGACAAGATCCTCTAAGTAATCATTTGCAACATCTTCCAAGCGTCTGCCCTTTATTGGCAGGATAAATCCTTCTGCTATCCACAACCACATCAGCCTTGATACAGGTATCTCATAGTCTCTTGGAAAAGCTCCCATATAAAGAAAACAAGCTTTTAAGTAATTAGGCAAGTAGTTGTAACTCAAGGCAAGTATGTTTGTGCAGTGCTCAGAATTTTTTGCAACAAGTGATTCTACACTCTCTGCTATTTTCAGCCAACTTTCCAACGTCTTGTCCATCTTATTCAAAATTCCTGCCACTACAACAATGGCTAGTGGCAGCCCTTGACATCTAACTGCAATTCTCTTGCCAACTTCAATCAATTCTTGAGGACAGCTTTCTTTGGGGAACAGCTTACTCTCCAAAAGCTCCCAACTTTCAGCAGCTCTGAGGAAATGCATTTGATGAGGAGAACTTTTAGGATTAACATAAAAAGCTATATCACCTAACCGACTAGTCAAGATAATCCGACTTCCATTCTCATCATCCGGGAAAAATATCCGAAGGATATTCCAGTCTATGATTTGCCACATATCATCCAAAACAACTAAATATCTCATGCCTTTCAAGGATTTGTACAGTTTTTCACCCAACTCTTCATTGGTCATTTTATGAACATCATCTGTGATATTGGTAAAACATTTCAAAAGGCCCAAGAACATTTCTCTCACTCGATATGCTGGAGGCATTGTATGTCCTTGAGGTATTGTGATCCATGCACAAATATAAAAATGATAAACAACAAAAGGATCATTATACATTCTTTGTGCAAGAGTTGTCTTACCAATTCCGCCCATTCCAACAATGGGAATCACTAGCCGATGCAATGGTAGTCCAGTGAGTTGATGAAGCAGTTTTTCTATATCAGCATCAACGCCCACCAGCTTGTCCTCTGCATTTGGAGGGCTTGGTGTCAAATCTTGAGGCGAATGGATTTCCGAAGACACAAATTTTCGATCAGATATCTTGTTTTGAAAAAATTGCTCTACTACAAACCTGACAGACTTAATCTCTTCGACTATCTGGGAAAAGCTTTGGTGGGCAATTACAGAAACCTGCTTCCACCCAAAATTCCTTTCCGGCAAACAAGCTGGGATAGCATTGCTGATATATACATGCGAATCGATGAAATCTGCTGCCTTCTGAGCAGCATCCCTTATTTGTATCTCCAATTTCTTAAACACTTGTTGAGCATACTCTGTCTCTTGTGAATCCTCTAGGCACAATTTCAGAAAGCTGACTTCCTTCCAAAGAGATTCAATCTGGTCTCTGTTCAGATGCACCACATATGAAGCAGGACTTAAGATTTCTTCAAGATTCTGCATCAGCAAAACCAGAGCAGCATGAGCCATCTCGTATCCACGCCCAACCCCTTCTTGATGCTAACTTCTTTTTGCACTAAGAATTGAAACTGGAATCCAATCAGAGTGTCCCAGATCTTGAAAATGTAAAATCGGGATCTTGTGACACCGATCAAAGTATCAGAAGGGCTTTTGACTTCACTCACAATAATCTCAAGATTTCTGCCGGTCATGACAAGATAAGTAGCCTCCCACCAATACAAACAATTGTCTTCTTAATTAAATACTATAGCGTCAGTTTCGGGCCATAATTGCTATCTCAAATTTACTCTAATTATTGGTTGTTAGCACGAGCGTTGCAATAGGCAATCGATAAAATTAAATTTAAATTTTTATTTTATTTTATTTTAACTATAACATAGATATTAATATATTATAAATATTACAAATATAACACTTAAAAGAATTAATAAGAATTTTTTTGAATATAATATAATTGATGATATACATAAAACATAACAAAAATTTATATGAAATTGGTTCGTATATCATCGAATCAAACCCCATGCATAATCAATTTCTACACAAAAATTATATCTAAATATTAAAACACTCTATAAATCAAATAAACTATTCATAAATTAATAGAAGATAAAACTAAAAAAGTACTTTAACATTGAATTTGTTTGAAGAAATTAAAGAATTCAACATTGAAAAATGAGTAGAAGATAAGATATTTTAACTTACCTTAAAATTAAAATTCATTTATATATATATATATATTGATGAGGATGAAAGTTATGTTTTACTAAATTGGATTAGTGTTTGGGCTAATTCGACATGACTGGTCAAGTTATCCAACTCCAGAAGAACTCATGCTGAGATTTGCAATTACGAGTAAATGTTAGGCTAGTCGAGGTATCCTCGACTAAGGCACTCCGATGCTCAAATCAATATGGGTCGACTAGAATAACTAAGAAGCAGAGTGAGAGCTTTAGTAAGAAAATGACACACCTTAAAAGTAGCTGGCAACGAGATATTTATAATCTTCTCTAAGTGGATTATATGTCCAAGATGCCTCTATCATATGTTGAGGGCTCTTGTCCTTGTATTGAGAACTTTAGGTCATCTCCCATTCTTGTACTATTCCACACGGCCTCACCTCCTACTTTTAGGGACAGAATAGTACATTGGTGGTGCGCCTTTTGACGGGAGCAACGACAGGAGTGGTATTGGGGCAGCATGCGTCATTAATGCAGAAGCATATTGCCTGCCAAGGCATTTAATGCCACAAAGATATGATTCGGTGCTGGAATAACCTCGCTGGTTGACAATGGCGGCACTCGAGCCTTCTCGTCGGAGATGATCGAGCCTGCGCGTTCGATCCGCGGTCTGGTCGAGAGGTGTTGGTTCTACTTATTGCATAAGCAACAAGACGAGCAGATGATTGATCATGGTCGAAGGCCTAACTGGGTGGATAGCTGTTAGGTTAGATCTGTTGGGCCATTTCATATCATATATATTTATATACAAAAATTATCTTGGTATCTTGGTTCATTAGCATAGCAATTAAAATATTGGAAATATTAGTACATGATCATATTACATACATTCATCTTCAAGGGAAAAAAATTCAATATACCTAGAGAATGATTGTATAGAAAAAAGAAGATAAATATCTGTGTATTTTTAAGTAGTGAAATTTTATTTTTAGATTATTTTAGTATATATATTTTTAGAGATTTTAGCTTATATTAAATATTTTCTTAGTTATGATTTAGCTAGATATAATACTTAAAATTAAAAATTAAATTGTAATAAATTATATATTACGATAATACTGTATATATGAAAAATTTATGTATACACAATATATATATATATATAGAGAGAGAAAAACATATTAATTATATTGTGCATGGTTAAAACATACATATACATGTACATGTATTCTTTCATAATTGTATTAAAAAATACAACTATTAGACAATATAATGAAAAGTTACAAAAATTATATATTAATAAAGAGAGTTATAAAAATTATTATATAAAAAGTTACACATGTGTTAATTAAGATGTATTTATATATACAATCGGTATTAAACTAAAATCACACATATAGTTATAAAGATGAATTAATATATTTTTTATATTAATATTAGAATAAATGTCGATAGGATATCGAATAAAAAATATTTTGACAAGAAAAAAATTGGATAAAATTAACTTATCCATGTCACTACCATATAAGAAAAATACTTAAATTAACTCAATTTTTTTCTTCTAATTTATCCTAGTGCATAAATATAAAATAAAAAATATTAGAAAAATAATATGAAGATTATAAATAACCGCATTTTCAAAAATATATAGTTTAACTCTCAAATAAAATGATTTTATAGAGGTGAAGAAAAAAGATAAATATTGTTCTATTTTAAATTGTAAATTGCATGTTTAAATTATTTTTAATATAAATTATTGTTAAAGGTTTTTAACTTATGCAAGACATGTTAATTAAATTTCACTTATCTATGCTTGGCTATACACATGTACATATGTGTGTGTGTGTGTTTTTATCCATAAATTGTTAAAAAAATCAAATTTGAGAATGTAAATAACAAACATAGAAGAACTTATTCGATAATATAATAAGGAGACAAAAATTATATATTAAAAAAAGGAGTTACAAAATTAATGTAAAAGTTATACATATAAATATATATATATATATATTAAATAATAATCAAAATTAGATATGGTGTTACAAAAGATGAACTAATATAATCTTTTTACATTAATATTAAAATAAAACTTGATAGATTATTAATATATATGTGTGCATGCGTGTGTTGACATAGATAACAAGAATAAAATTAAAAATATAATAAGGAGTTATGAAAATTATATATTAATGTAGGAAATTACAAAAATTAATATAGAAAGTTACATATATATTATACATGAAAATATATTGACTTGAAGAAGAAAAATATGGAAATATGTAATAGGAAGTTATATATATTATAGATATAATGATGTTAAAAGTCGTATTTAGTGAATAAGATTATGTTTGGGCTAATTCGATGAGGGAGGTCGAATGATCTAATCAATGATATTCTTCTTGGGCTGAGATCTGTAACTGATAGCAAAAGTTAAACTAGCTGAAATGCCCCCGGCTAAGGCATTCCAATGCTCAAGTTAGTATTGATCGAGTGAGATAATCAAACAGCAAAGTAAGAGCGTATAGTGTATATGGCATACCTAGAGGGTGACTGGCAATGGGATATTTATAGCCTTTTTCTTGTGGATGATATGTCTAAAATACCCCTATCAAATGCAGAAGGCTTTTGTCCTTGGTTGGAAGTTGTTGGTCATTTTCAATCTTGGTACTATTTCAGGTGGCATCATCTCCTGCTCTCTAGGATGAATAGTACTCTAAGGGTACGCTGCCCTGATAGGGTTAGTGGCAGAGGCTGTATTGGGGTGGCACGTTGCTCGTCAGAGTATTGAATGTGACAAGGATATAAGTTAGCGTCGGAGTGAGTATTTTGGTCTATTATCATCGACCAGACAGAAGGGATAGCTAAACGGACAAAGTGGCTTGAAGCCTCCCATTAGGTACAGTTAATAACTATTCACTCGACCAGGCAGTTGTGGTCAAGTAGCCTAGCCTAACTGGGTTCAGAAGTGCTGTTAGGCTTTGGATATTATGTAGGCCTAGAAACCTTTTTTAGAATCGATAGCTTGTTGGGCTATGCTTGTTGAGCTATCCCATATCATGAGTCCTCCCTACTCGCGGTCCTGATCGAGCTTGTTGATGGAAAGTAGCAGAAGTAGATAATTGAATGACGATTATGTAGATTTAACCAGGGTTTTTGAACTATTGATCAAGGTTTTTGAATTCTCGATCGGAGTTTTTGAATACTCAACCTGGGTTTTGTGCAGTTAATGTGTCAGTTACATTACTGTACGAAGCGCCAAGAGGCGACAGTGCAATTATTACTGTTGCTTGGATTTTCATGTCCAAATGCTTATAAATAGGCGAGGTAGAAGCATTCATTTTTCATTTTTACTGAATTTGGTCTGTTCGAGCTCTGGCTTTTAAGGTTTCTTAACCCTTTTTGTGTTTTAGGGTTTTCAAGCTATCAATTATAAGTTATTCTTCAAGCTTTTATTTTATTTTATTTTATTTTGCTTTGTAAAGATGTCAAGTGCATTAGATAGTAAAGACACTAGGTTCAAGAATGTACAGTTCCAGGCGGAGGTTAGGGGTGAAAGTGCGTTTGGGAGAGATCCAAGAGTACCTCTGATAGTTCGTTGAGCGATAGTTTAACCTTCAACAGCTTGAGTGCTACGAGGGCTACTTCTTGGGGCAATGTTGGCCCAAGTGAAGTGCTAACATCACGTGGTTGATTGTTTACCCCAAACGACTACAGTGAAATACTCTCTAAAATGTCTTCCGCTAACTTAGTTCAAATTAGGGAGATGTATCATATTCCAGATGAATACGAGCTCTTAGTGCCCAAGCCCCTAGGTCGGATGCATCAACCTCCGAAGGGGTGCATAACAGTATTTGAGGAGGGATTTAGGTGCAGCTTTAGGTTTTCGCTAGCACCAGCCATAAGGGGCCTCGAAGTTTGTATAACATAATTTCTACCCAACTGCTTCGCTACTATATACAGTTTCATTGTGTTGATGCATCTGTTTGGCCAGCTAGTCTCTTTTGCCAATTTTCCAATATGTTCCACTTGTCCATGTCTCAAAATTTGGATAGTACCAAAGATATGGGTTCTATTATCTGATGGCATGTCTGTATAAAAAATTCTAGGTAACTCTCTCCTTATCATATGTCCAGAAGTGGGAAAAATACTTTCTATATGTTTGAGGGCCTTGTGAGTTTAATATTCCTAGAGGGTGGTGGAGGAGGTATATTGAAATGCTAAGGAGCCGAATGCCTAGCTGGCCCAATATTTTCACTCAGGACCTGGTCAATTTTTGGTAGATTGAGGCCTCGATTCTAACCGAGGAGAGATGTTTGGTACTAGCTGGTCTATCGTCGGCTGAGCTCAACTTACCCGTGGGTAACTAGCTAGGTAGAGATTTTTATCAACTGTAATAATTATAGATTTCTATCTTTCAACTTAATTTTGATCAATTTTGTTTTATCTTTTATTAGCAGATCAAGAAAAAATGATGGCCTGTAGTTAACAAGAGGCTTTGGCTAAAGCCTAGAGAAATGACGAACACCATCGAGCGACTGCTCGATGAGATGCACCTGCAACAGAGCTGGCCCCCTCGATCGTCACACCAGCTATACTCCCAATCGAATAGGCACCTCAACCCACTTGATCACCAGAGCATGTTCAAAGAACCTTCCAGATTGGGGTAAAAGATAAGTGATCGAGTCGGGAGGCTCAGCACCCAAAAGGACAGCAAATGATAAAGGCAAGCAAAATGCGGTCACTAGCTATGACTTGTTCGACAGGCATGGTGATGAGGTTTTGTTTTAGATTCCTAAGTTGCTGTCACCTCGATTCGGACTTGATCCCACCATGGAGAAAATAAATTCTAGCTCCATTATAGCATCAGGGATGACGATCACCGACGCACTTAAGTGTATGGTGACCAAGCTCTATTCCACCGACCAGTGAAGATTCATGGGGCTAAGCTAGGTCAGAGCACTCAAGGCTATGAACTACTATTGCAATATGGAAAGTGTGAGGTTGATTACTTTATCGCCAAGTTCTACTTTTAGTCAATGATATTATTTATTGATAATCTCTATTTTAGGTGAGCCAGCTTGGGTACCACTTTTATCGCTAGTCAAAGTTAGCTTTAGCAGGCCACAAAAAGTTACGGGAGGGAGGGGAGTTAGAGATCCTCAAGGTTTAGCTTAAGTCTTCCTAGCTGCAAGTGGACTAGTTGACAAAAAAGGTGGCTGACCTCTGGGAATAGCTTAATACGAAAAATTGGTAGTTGGTCAAAGCTATCGAGAAGAGGAGTCAAATGGACTCCATGCTAAAGAAAGCTCACTTAGATATGCAAGTGAGCTACTTCTCTAGTTGATCGATTAGCTGTGCTACTGCGCTTAAGGATACTCAGGCAGTATTCTCTCGACAGCTCCCCACGATGTGGTAGGAGGTAGTGGAACAGTTTATGCTGAGTTTAGCTTGTTAAGATGAGAGGATAGTTCTGTCTACTGATGATGCCCATTGCACATTTAAGAAGGTGGTAAAGCAGCTTAATTACCTAGGCTATGCTTTTTGGATAGAAGATAAGGATAGAATAAGCCTTACCTTAGACGAGAAGCTGCAGCCTTACCCAGAATCTGAAGAGGCTATGGTTAATGGGGGGCAGGGAGAGGGATATTGCAACAAATGCTCCTACCAAGCCCATGACCAAAGCCCAGTAGAAATAGGCTAAGGTTGAGACCAAGCTGGCTAAATTGATGAACGAGTTTGCCTTTGCTAAGGATCTTTCCTTCCAACTTAATGATGGTTAGGTCGACGTCACGCACAGTATGTGCTACGCTCAATTAATTTCATGGACGACGTCGCAGGGCCTTCACAGCTAGCCCAAGTCATTTCACCACTTATATCATCGATGCTGGAGCCCGACCAAAACTCATAGGAAAATGCTTAGGCTAGTTGATCTAAAGGTGCTGGGTTGAGCTAGATATAATTTTTCAACTCTCTTCTGTCATCATTGCTGTTTTGTTGTGTTTTTTTGGAGGTTGTAATGAATACTTTCTATAAATGAAATATTATTTTGAGGTCACTCTTGTTGAATGAAATCAACTTTATAGCTTTCTTGTCAAATGCAATTGTGTTGTCGCAATTGTATGGTTGATAAGTTGAGAACCATGTTAGTTAATAAGAAAACCCGACAACTTTATTGTCGACTTAGGTTACTATTGAGAGATATGTATAGTCTTGTCGAAGCACATTCAACAATCTATTTTTGCAACTTTGCTTTACTTTATAGTCAATTTTCATTATTTTGTGGTCAACTTGTTGATCGACTATTGGGTCGATTATATAGTTTGGGCTAAAAAGCCTTAAGTTGGCAGTATATAGCTGTTTTTGAGTCGACTGTGGAGGTAACTTGGAACTTAGGCTTGGAATCTTGGATCAGCCAATGGAAGCTATTTTTAGATCGACTACATGGTCGACTTGAAACTTTATTTAGTAGCGTGGAACAGAAAATAAAAATGATTACAATATTCTTTTATATATAGAATTTCTTCAAGTTGATGACATTCCATGGGCAAGGGAGCTCATCCCCATTAATATTAGCAAGTTGGTAAGCATTATGCTTTGATACCTTCACAATGGTATAAGGTCTCTCCCATTTTAGGTCGAGTTTGCTGACATTCTTGGACACTTCAACCCTTTTAAAAATGAGGTCTCCGACCTTAAAATGGCACAACTTGACCCATTTGTTGTAGTTATCTACCATCTTTGATCTATAATATTGCATGATATTGTAAGCTTCTTGTCTTTGCTCATCGATAGTCTCGCGATCGACCTTCCTTTCTGATGTGTTCTTGAGCAAATGGAAGTGAATCACTCGAACTGTATGCTGTATGAGTTCTAAAGGGATGACTGCCTCAGACCCATAGACCAAACTATAAAGGTTGTGAACTGTGGCTGTGTGGAGAGTTGTCCTGTATGCCCATAACACTTCTGGGAGGTCTTCTGCCCAACTCAACCCAGTATCTTGTATCCTAGTTTTCAAATAGTCGAGAATTATCATGTTTCTCACCTCTATCTAGCTATACGAATGAGGGTTAACTATTGAAGCAAAATGCTAGGTGATTCCTGAGGCCTCGCACTAACGTCTGGTACGTCTGCTCTGGAACTAGGTCCTATTGTCTAAAATGAGAATCTTTGGTAAACTGAAGTGACATATGATATTTTTCCAGATGAAACTTTTGATGGCCGCATCAATTATCTTTAGGACAGCCTCAGCCTCCATCCATTTAGTAAAATACTCGACCGCCACAATTATGAACTTTCATTGACCCGTTGACTTTGGTAGTAAGCCTAAAATATCGATCCCTCACTGGTCGAATGGCAAAGAAATTTAAACATTGACCATAGGCGCAACGAGTTGATGCGGGAGGTTTTAATGAACTTGGCATGATGGACATTTTCAAGCAAAATCCATAGAAAGTTTTAGTAATGTTGGCCAAAAGTATCCATATCTAATGATTTTATGTGTGAGAGATCTTCCCCCAAAATGGTTCCCACACATGCCTACGTGGATATCTTGCAATATTTCATGAGCCTCGTCGGGATCCTGGCACCATAAGGGTGGTTCAAAGGTCGACCTCTTATATAGTTGGCCATGCTCATCGAGCGCAAACTTGGCAGCTTGTCTTCAAAGGCGACGAGCCTCATTTTTATCTTTGAGGATTATGCCATAACTCAAGTAGAGTTTTATTGGATCCTGCTATGAAGGAACTATCTCCTCAATGCTCCTTACCAAGTTCTACTCGAGTGGGTCAATCGACGACCCATTAGTGACCAAAAAAATTATAGTCTTGTCCCTTATGCCTCTATTTGAGCTAGCAAATTTAGACAAAGCATCCATACGCTCATTCTCAAATTGAGATACCTAACTAAGGGTGAATTTTTTGAATGATTATTATAATTTTCTGATCTCCGCCTGGTACTGGCTCATCTTTGAATCCTTGGCCTCAAAATTTCCCTCGACTACCAATTGGGAGTTTGTGATTGCAGCTAAGTGATTGATAACTTGATTGAGTGCCATCCTCATCCCAGTGAGGAAGGCCTCATATTCCACTTTGTTATTAAAAATTGCATAGTCGAGTTTGATCGCAAAATCATACTTCTCCGTTGTTAAGGAATAGAGAGCCACTCGCACCCCCCCTCATAATGTGGTTGATGATCAATCAATGTTCGAGGTCCAAGTGAAAGGGGCTCCGCTATTTTCTACAGGTTGGTCTACTTGTTTGGCTATAAAATCTCCAAGACCTAAGCCTTAATGGCTATTCTATGCTAGAAGTTGATGTTAAATTCTCCCAATTCAATAGCCCATTTCATTAACATACAAGATGTGTCTAACTTTGATAGCACTTGCTTCAACAGCTGATTGGTTAGCACTATCATGGCATGAGATTGAAAATATGGATACAGCTTTCGAGCTACGGTGACTAATGCCAAGGCAAATTTCTTGATCTCCAAGTAGTTTTGATTTTATCCTTAGAGTGACTTACTACAATAGTAAACTAGTTGATGGCTTCCATCTCTGATCAAGACTAAGACTGAGCTGATTGATGCTTCCGAGATAGCCAAATATATGTGAAGTACCTCTCAGAGTTTGGGTTTTGCAAGCATTGGGTGTGAGGATAAATACTATTTTAATTCGATCAGCGCTAGATCACAATGTTCGTTCCACTAGAAACCTAACTTCTTAGCATTTTTGAGAATTTTGAAGAAAGGTAAGCTCTTGTCTACCAATCGAGTGATGAATCTCCCAAGGGCAACAATTTTTTTGACCAGCCATTGTACATCTTTAACTGTTCGAGATGGGGGAATGTCGAAAACAACCTAAATCTTTTGTGGATTGGCCTCAATGCCCCTTTGATTGACCATATAACCCAAAAATTTACTTTCTTGAACCTTGAATGTACACTTGTTGAGATTCAGCTTCAAACCAAATGTTCTCAATATTGTAAAAGTGTGATTGAGGTCGAGCAAATGGTCATAGGCTTTTTCTATCTTTACAATCATGTCGTCGACATGCACCTCCATAGAATTGCCTATTTCATTCTTGAACATAAAGTTGATTAGCCTCTGGTAGATTGCTCTAGCATTTTTACGTCCAAAGAGCATGACTAAAAGGCAATAAACTCCATTGGGAATCATAAAAGAAGTTTTATCCATATCTTCAAAGGCCATGAATATCTAATGATACCCTTAAAATTCATCCATCATATTCTAGAACTCACAACCAGTCGTGGAATCTACTAGTAAATCTATTCGATATAGGACGTAAGGATCCTTAAGGTAAACTTTATTCAAATATGTGAAATCATTACACATACGTCATTGTCCCTCATTTTTTGGAACAAGTACAACATAACAAAGTCAAGATGGATATTGAATTTCTACTATATAACCTGTATTTAAAAGTTTTCAAACTTTCTCTTTGATGATCTAGGTCCTCTCGGCATTAAATGTCCTCATCTTTTGCTTGACCCGACTTATATGAGGAGTTGACATTGAGGTGATACACGATCACACTAGGGTTGATTCCCTAGATGTCAGATGCCTTCCAAGTAAAGATGTTGATATTTTTCCTCAGGAAATTGACCATAAGATACTCCAAGTTGGGGCCCATGTCTGTTTTGATCCTAGTAGTCTTGTCGAGGTTCCCTTGTTGCAGCTTGAGTGTTTTAAATTCCCCAACGGGCTCTACTCGAGTGTCTTCTAATTTTCTCTTGTTCTTGGCTTAGCTCTCCTTAGGTTCCACTATAGGTGTGTCCCCTGAGGTTTTCAACTATGGTCGAGTCTTCTATCACTTGACTTGACCAAAATATTGTAACACTGCCAAGCTTTCTTGATGTTACACAGTAGTTCATTTGTTACAGCCAGGGTCAAGAATTTGATCTCTATGTGATAAGTCGACACAATGGCGTGGAAATCATTGAGAGCTAGTAGACCAATTATAACATTATAGATAAATGGGGCATCGACCACTAGATAGTTGATCATCAAAGTCCTTCTTTGGAGCATCTTTCTAAATGATGTCGAGAGATTAATAGACCATTTCAAAATAATTTTTGACCCCCAAAACCCTACCAGCGGGGTACGCACAAGTTTAAATTTTAGCTGCCCTAAGTTTATCCTTTTCAATGTGGAAAGAAAGATGATATTAGTTGAGTTGCCGTTATTGACTAGAACCTTCCTCACTTTAAAATTGGCAATCACAATGGAGACTACCATAGGAAAATTAGTTTTATGGTCGATATGTTTCCCTTTGAGGTGGGCTAAGTCACTGTTAGTGAAAGAGATGGTGTGGAAATATTATTTTGATCGACGAAGCTTTAATCAACTCTAGTCTCCTTTGAGTCTGCCTCCTTACTGAATTTGAGTCCTCCCTAGTAGGGCCTCTCGCAATCATGTCAATTATCCCTTGAATGGGCGGACGAATTTTTTTTCCTTTGTTCTCCCTCCTTGGGCTAATCGACCTTTCTCTATGGAGAATCCGATTAATTTTTCCCCCTTCAGCTTGTGTGTCAATGACCACATTTTTTTAAGATGGTCCTATCTAATGAGCCTCTCAATTTTATCCTGAAGATTGAAGTATTCATCTGTGTCATGCCCTATTTATTTATGAAAGTGGCAATATTTCTTCAATTTTTTCATTACTTCAGTCTTCATTAGCTTTCTTGGTTTCTTGAGGAGATTCTCATATTAGATTGCAAGTAGAACCTCTCTTCTCAAGATATTCAATGGAGTATAGTCGTGGAAGCACTTTATTGGAGATCGACCCCTCTCTCTATGTTTCTAGTTATCTCTCTCCTTATTTTTCTTTTTGTCAACCTCAAAGTTTTCAAACTTCAACATATTCATCTTCTCTTGGGTCATATATCTCTCCGCCAAGTCGAACAATTCCTCCATCGACTGCTGGCACTCACACACTAAGGTATTGGCATATTTTTTTGCTTGAGTCTTGAGAATAGCACGTTGATTAAAAATCTAATCTTGGGTTTGTCGATCTTCAGGACCTCTGCGTTAAACCTTGTGAAAAGGTTATGGAAGGACTCCCCTTCATTCTGTTTGACAGTGTGGAGATGAGTATAGGGGAGTTTTGCTTTTTGCCAACTGGTGAACTGATGCAGAAATTTATCATAGAGTTGATCGTAGGAGCATATCGATAAGGGCTCCAACTTAACAAACCAATCAAGCACTATGCCTTGGAATGTGGTTACCAACATCTTCACATGGATGTACTCATTATGCTTGTGCAGTTGCATTATATGTTCGAACTACATTAAGTGCTCGTTGGGATCTGTTGAATTATCATACTGTGGAAGTTGGATTGGGACCTTGGTGTCCATAGCGATGTGCTCGTTGACAATCTCTAGGATAAACAGCGAGCCTCTCTCTTGATGAGACCTTTAGGGGCCCTTTAATGTTTCTCCTCGAGATCTCATCGAGGTATCTATTTAGTTATGGAACTCAATGGAAAACTTCTTCCCACTCCTCCCAATCAGCTTAGGTAATGTTTTGATCAAAATAAGGCCACACGCGCTTGGCCTTATCGCACTGTGGGGCTCAAATAAGTCGAGCTACGTGATCTACTGATTCATCCACTTCTCATGCTAGTCATGTCTGGAATGTTCAATCTTATCACGTTGTGGGGCTCGATTAGGTCGAACGTGAT
>JACGDI010005237.1:160206-260124 GCA_014898725.1 Jacaranda copaia | reverse complement strand
GTATTACTTGTAAAAGGGGCCTGTTGGGCCTGTTGGGCTATCCCATATCACATAAAGGCAAGAATTCAAGACTTTAAAAGTTATATCTTTAAAAAGCATTTGAATCATCAATAAAAGTTAGAATCTATATCCTTTGAAATATGCGCTTGACAATAAAATAAACAAGCAATCACTATTTTACTAAAATTGTTATTATGTAAAGCAATACGATTAATATTTTACAAAACTAAAGAGATTGTAATACTATCAATACATACCAAAAAAGCTTTTGGTCAGGCTATGCTATCTCCAATAGCTTGCTCGAGAGTCTTGCCTTGCCCATATGATCTAACTAGTTGTTCATTTGGTTTTATAGCAACTTGTACATAGATTTCCCTATAATTAGGGCCAATTCTTGCCCACCTACTTCATTAGTAGCATGTGTACCATATAACAATCCAATAGTAGTTGTTTCAGTTGACTTAATAATACAGTTAAAATAAACTATTTCACTAATATGGAAACAAAGAAATAAATGCAGCCATTAGACTAAAGAACTATCTTAGAGTAACTGATGGATAAGAGCAAGCTATCATTTATATAAAACATACAATATAACCATAAGAATAAATGCAAACGAGCTATTTGTGAGAAATTTTTAAATCAAAACCTTAAATCATTATATACAAAAATACAAGGAAATTAACACTCTTGCTATTAAAAAAAAGGTTATTAGTGATTCAATATCAAATTAAGTATATATATATATGTATATTATTTCACCCAAAGAATGTTAGCAGGACTAGCAATAGAATCACAAAATGTTAGGAACCAATCATTTCTCCTTACCACCTGAAAAATTGGGTTCAAATTACCAGGGGCCTAAGAAAAAAATTATTATTTTAATATCAAGAAATTAAAATTAAAAAACATAGAAATGACCCTCAACTAAAAGAAAAAATTACCACTTGTGTGGAATCAATAGTGAAATTATCATGACTTGGTACTTGTATTGTTAGAGATTTTAACTAATCAAGTTCATTTCTTAACTCTTGATTCTGCTCTTGTAAAGATTTAATATGTATTTTGATATGTCCCGTGATTAGAGATGTCATTGAACACAAGTGAAGGACAAACTCCAGCACTACATGGGTCAACCTGCCCTTTTTTTTTTCTTGCCATTACTTACTCATATGAGTAGTTCTAGATGCAATTCCATTTGACTCATTAGAGTTGTCCATTTCTTTCTCATTCATTCCTACCTACAACTAAATCTCAAACATGATGGAATATCAATCATTCTATAATTAAGTTATGGCATGGAATTAAAGTTGCATGAATTAAGTCACAACATAAAATTAAGTTGCATGTCTAACAAATATTACATAAAAAATAAAAAGTAATCAAAAGAAAAATTGGGACAGTGTTTGCCAGGCCTACTCTCTTCTATCTCTGGAAAAACTTTTTATACATATAGTGTGGTTGTGAACATCAAGTGAACTACCAATATTAATTTTCTTGCTTGTTTCCTGTGCATGATCGGTAGACCAATACTTAATTCGTTGCTCAAATTATTCGTCATACATCCTTAGGACTTTGAACTTCATTTGTTCCTCAAAATGTAAATCCTTCCTATAATACCTTTTTTTTTCTTTTTCTTTTTCTCTTTTTTTTTAACCGATTGGTTCCTCAAATCTCTTAATTTTTTGCCAATTTTTTGCATCGTCTGAGCTTTACAGGAATCGTGAAGGTGAAATTTGGAATATGACAAGAAAATGAAAATTAGCATATATAACAAAAAAACAATAATTTGTTTCCAAAATATACGATATATAAATGATTTAATATTTAAAGATACAAAAATTAATCAAGTATATCACATGTAAGGGTGTAAATTTATATTAAATGGATTGGATACATTATTTCCATATTCATGTCCATTTAACTTTTTGAATATTCGGACACTGATATGGATTTGATGAATATTTAAAAATTATATCCGAATTCATATCCGTCGAATATCGATTGCATTTGGATATATTCGTATTTGATTATATTTATTTAGATGCGTCCATATTTGATTACACTTATCTGCATTTGAATTATTATTTTTTATTTCATATTCCATAATAATTATTTAGATATCTATTTACAAATATCCAAATATGTAAATCTATTAACCATAACAAATACATATTTTTAATTGATATAAGGAACTATACAATTTAATTAAAAAGAAAGCAATCAAATAAATAGCATAATTTTTAATTAATAATCAGCTTTATAATTAATTGTTAGTACTAATTAATATTAATAATGGCATTTAACTAAATTAATTATAAAGTCCACCAATAATAATTATGTTGATTAACTTCATTCTTTGTTTTTTCCCTTTATTATAATATGTTATGTAATAAATATATATTTAGAGCGGATATTGATGCAGCTGAAAGTCGCTTATAGTGAAGAGGGTAGTGTTTGGGATGGATTTGATTAGGGAGGTCGAGTACTCAAAGCTATATATCTATTGAGGTCTGAGATCTGCAATCACAACACACGTTAAAGTAGTCAAGGTGCCCCCGACTAAGGCACTCCGACGCTCAAGTTAGTTCTGGTCGAGATATAGAGATCGAATAAAATATTGAAAGTATATAAATCTTATGGCGTATTGAGCATTACCTTGAGCATGGTTGAGTATGAAATATTTATAACTTTCTCCAGGCGTGATTTGACCATGGTACCCTTATTAGGTGTACTAACTTTTGTCTTTGCTAGGGGGTTGATGATCATTCCATGTCCAGATTTTGGTACTATTTCAGATGGTTGAATCTCTTATTTTCTTGGATGGATAGTACCTCTAGAGGCACCTCTCTGCTAAAGGTGGTGGCAGGGTTGGTAGAGTTGGTGGTAGGATTGGTGGCAGCGACTATATCGATTGTCACGCGTCATTAATACAGAGGCATGCTGCCTGTCAGACTAATAAATATGGTAGAGATCGAAGTTAACACCGAAGTGGGTTTTGAGGTCGATACATGCCGACTAGACTTGACTTTTAGAACATTTGGAGTGGCTCTGAGGTCGATGTGGGTCGATCATGAATCCTGCCAAGTGAGGTCGATATAGGTTGACTAAACAAACTTGATGTTGGGGCCTCTTGGGCTATCCCATTTGATGTTGGGCCTGTTGGGCCTACTGGGTTATCCCATATCATAAGTCCCCCCAACTCATGATCCTAATCGAGCTTGTCGATGAGAAGGAGTAGGGAGTTTGCATTCATTTATGGCATTACCATGCTCGACTAGGATTTTTAAGTCCTTGACCTACATTTTTGCATCCTCGACCTGAGTTTTTAAACTGCCGACTAGGGTTTAAGATGGTTTCTTTACATTTAATATGCCTATTAGTGTGCAGAATATGAAGCATACTGAGGCAGGCTGTTATCATAACAGTTACTTAGATTCCTGCACGTGAATGCATATAAATAGTTGGATAACTGACTCCATTTATACTTTTGCCGCTAATACTTCTGGTCGAATTGCTATCTTTGAAGCCTTTCAAGCTCTCGTGTGCTTTGCTTTTCTGATATTTTCATTGTAAGTGCCTTTGCTGTTCTTGTTCTTTTCTACCTTTCATTTGTAGAAGCATGTCTACCAGTTCAGATTCTGATAACATTAGGTCAGAGAGTGTGGCCCATGAGGGAGAGATTAGGGCCAAGAGTTTATCTGAAACATCCTGTGGGAGTGAATCGAGTTCATCCACAAGCGATAGCTCTAGCTTAAGTAGTTCTAGTAGCTCGAGCAATGTTAGGGTTATTTTAGAGGGGGACGTTGGCCCTAGTGATGTGCCTGCAACCCGGAGCTGATTGTTTACCCCTAACACCACACCAAAATAGCCTCTAAAATAACTACTGCTAACTTAGTCCATATTAGAGCAGTGTACCACATCCTTGAAAGGTATGAACTAATAGCGCCAGCGACCCGGGGTAGGATGCATCGACCTCCCTGGGGTTTATAACTGTGTTCAAGGAAGGGTTAAAATGCAACCTTAGGTTTTCGCTCACCCAACTAATAGTCGACCTCTTACTAGGTCTAGAAGTCTGCATCACCCAATTACTCCTGAACTATTTTGCCATACTGTACAGTTTCACTGTGCTAATTCACTTATACCACCAGCCTGTATCCTTTGCCAATTTCTCAAATTTATTCTAACTACCCATGTCCTAAAAGTCGGGCAGCACCGAAGAGTCTGGGTTTTATTACCTGACTGCTTGACCCCGATGGAAGTTTTTATTGTCCCCCGCCTTTTCTTATGGGCAAGAGTGGAAAAAATATTTCTTTTATGTTTGAGGATCGGGGTTTTTTGCCATTCTAAGGGGTTGGTGGAGAGGGCTTATGGAGATGCCCAGAAGCCAAACATCTAGCTGGCCTAACACTTTCATCCAGGATTTGGTCAGATTTAGGTAAATGGAGGCCTTAGTTCTTACCGAAGAGAGGTATTTGGTTTTGGCTGGCCTATCACCTGCCCAACTCGACCTGTCTGTGGGTGATTGACTAGGTAGAAACTTTTCATTGACTGTTTTGATTGAACACTAATCTCTCTGCTCGATTATGATGTTTGTTTAATTTGTTTACTCATGCAGATCGTAATGAAATAATGGTCCGCAATTGCAATGAATCCCAAGTTTGGGCACTGAAGGTCAAGGCACGCCATCGAGCTATTGCCGCTCAATGAGAAGATACCATTGAGCTGGCAAGTTTAATGAGGTTGACGTCTCTACTGCCCCCACCATAAATTGAGCAGGCTCTTGAAATCTAATTTGCTCATTGAGAGGGGCTTGTACACAGCAGTCTCGAGGGTGGGGGCAAGAGGCAAATTGTCAAATAGGGAGGTTCGACACCAAAAAAGGCCACTGGGAGTAAGGTAAAGTAAAAGGCTATGACAGATTATGACCTATTTGGCAAACTGGGTAACGACTTGCTGTTTCATCTACCTTAGCTGTCCCTTCCCCAATTCGCCACCGAGCGGGATAAGGAGGTAACCAACTCGACCTCTATCATCTAAGGAGGGCCTATGGGTGCTGAAGCTCTAAAGTGGATAACCTTAAGGCATTTTGTGAATGACCAACGGAAGTTGACGAACCTTAGTTAGCTCGAGATAATGAAGACAATATCCTACTACTGTAATGTGGTAAGTATGAGATTGATAGTCTCGACCATAATTTTTCTCTTACACATATATTAGTTTGAAAATGGCATTGTTGTGTTTCAGATATGACAACTGGGCTACAACATGTACCGGCGATCTAAGATGATGCTGGCTGCTAAGGAGGAGTTGGAGGCGGGAGGGGAGATAGAAATGCTGAAGGTGCAGCTCGAGTCCTCCCAGCTCTAGGTTGAGCAGTTGAACAATAAGATAGCTGACCTCTAAGAACAGCTCGACTCAATGAATCAACAATTGGTCCAAGCCATCGAGGACTGGAGCTGAATGGATAATATCATAAAGAAAGCCCAGCTGGATTTGTAGGTGAGCTTTAGTTCTGGTTGGGCTTGAGGTCATGTGGAGAAGACCAGACAAGCCGAAGAGACCTTCTTCCAACATCTGCCCATAGTGCGGTGCGAGGTTGTTGAGCAGTTCGTGGTGAGCACAGCCTTTTAGGATGCCAGCATGGTTGTATTGCTTGACGATGCTCGCGAAGCATTTCACAGGATCATCAAGCAGCTCGAGCACTTGGGCAATGCTTTTTGAGCTGAGGATAGGAGCTAAATGAGCTTTTTGTTGAACGAGAGATTGGAGCTTTATCTTGAGCCAGAGAAAGATGGCATTGAGTAGGCCCCAGAGGGCGAACCTACCGTTGCTGTACCCAATGCGCCACTGACTGAGGCGTAAAAGAAGATGGCTAATGTCGATGCCAGGCTAGAGCAAATATCTGTTGAATTCGCATTCGTGGAAGACTTTGTAGCCCAAATGAAGGATGAAGAGGTTGACCTGGCGCAGTATGTGCTGCAGTCGACTAACTTTATGGGCGACCTTCTGGGACCTTTTGAACCTCCATAGATAGTCTCTCTGCTTGCCTATGTAGTGCCTAAATTGGACTTAGATTGGGCTGAAGGCGAGCAAGAGGAGTTGGGCCAGAATTGAACCAGCTTTTTCTCTCTATTTTTTCTTCTTTTTTTTTTTTTTGGTAACCTGCTAGAGAATGATGAATAAAGGCATATTTTTCCTTTCATTTCCATCATGTTGTGTCATACAAAGCCTTTGATTTTTGTTGTGATAATGTGGAAAATATTTGATTGCCTGTCCCGTCGCATAGTAATTGTGTTGCATGATTGTATCATCGATTGCTTCATATTACTGGTCGACTATTTATTTGACCCTTAGAGTTAATTGTTCATTAAAAAGGAGTTGCATTCTTTACCAACTATGGGGTCGATAAAAATCGAATGGTTGGCTAGAAATTTAGACGGTTAGGAGCAGCTTAGGTAGTAACAAGGAGCTGCTTAGTCATCGACTACAGGGTTAACTAAAGACTTGGACAGCTAGGAGCCATTTAGGTGGCAGCAAGGGGCTTCTTAGTCGTTGACTATGGGGTCGACGAGGATTATTAAAGATAACAATCAAGTCAATAAAACTACAATTTTATTCAAGCTAAAGGGCTGCAAAGATAAGTACTATATATTTTTAAATATAAAACCTCCTGAGATTGATGTCATTCCACGAGTGGGGGAGTTCCTCACTTTACATATTGGCCAGCTTATAGGCATTGTGCTTTGCTACTTTGACAATGGAGTATGGCCTTTCCCACTTTGGTTTGAGCTTGCCCACATTCTTGGAGACCTTCACCTTCTTAAGGACAAGATCCCCAACATTGAAACAACGCAATCTGATTCTTTTATTATAATTGTGGGTCATCTTTAACCTGTAGTGTTGCATAGTATTGTAAGCCTCCTATCGATGCTCATCGATAGTTTTGAGATCAAGCTTTTTCTCTAATGTGTTTCTCAATAAGTGGAAATGGATGACTCGAGTAGTATGTTGTATCAATTCTGAAGGGATGATAACTTTCGACCCATAAACTCAGCTATGAGGGGTATGACCGGAGGCTATTTAGGGAGTTATCTTGTAAGCCCATAGCACGCCAGGCAGGTCATCTGCCCAATTCACACCGGTGTCTTGAATTTTGGCCTTCAATTGGTTGAGGATAGTCCGATTGATCACTTCGGTTTAACAGTTCGACTAAGGGTTACCCAACGAAGTAAAATGTTGTGTGATCTCTAAGTCCTTGCACCAACCTCTTGTATTCTTACTTTGGAACTGAGTACTATTATTCGAAATAAGGACCTTGGGCAGGCCAAAATGGCAAATGATATTTTTCCATATAAAACTTTTTATAGTTGTGTTCGTTATCTTAGGGACAACTTCGGCTTCAACCCACTTGGTAAAATATTCAACCGCTACAATTATAAACTTTTGCTACTTTGTTGATTTCAGTAAAGAGCCCACTATATCGATTCGCCACTAAGCAAACAACCAGAAAATCTGGACATTAACCATTGGTGTGGCCGGTTGGTGCAGCAGATTAGAATGGACTTGGCATGTTGCACATGTGCGTGCGAAATCCACTAAGTTTTTCAACAATGTTGGCCAAAAATATCCATATCTGATTATTTTGTGGGCAAGGGACCTCCCTCCAGAATGGTTGCTGCACTTGCCTGCATGAACATCCTGTAATACTTCTAATGCTTGAAACTGATCCAGGCATCTCAAGGGGGGTCCGATGAAGGATCTCTTGTATAACTGCCCGTGCTCATTGAAGGTGAATTTGGAGGCTTGACCTCGAAGGTATTGAGCCTCGTTCCTATTGTCGGGGACAATACCTTGGCTGAGATATAATTTTATTGGGGTCTGCTAAGAAATGGTCATCTCCTCAATGGTTGTTACCAGGTTCTCATCTGATAGTGTAATTGATGGCCTATCTGAGACAAAAAATGTAATTTTCTTATCTCTTGTTTCTCTAATAGAGCTGGCAAACTTGGAAAACGCATTTGCCCATTCATTCTCAGATCAGGGGACCTGGCTGAGAGTAAATCTTTTAAATGATTGCTGCAACCTTTTTACCTCGGCTAGGCACTGGGTCATCGATTATTCTTTGGATTCAAAATTTCCCTCAACCTATTACTGGGATTTTGTAATTGCAATCAAGTGTTCGACCCCTCGCTCAAGCGCCATTCTCATTCTTGCCAATAGGGCCTCGTACTCAGCCTCATTATTTGTAACTGTATAATCCTATTTGATTACAAAATCGTACTCCTCAGCATTTGAAGATCGAAGGGTAACCCCTATTCCACTCCAGATGTGGTTGATGACTCATCAACATGCAGGGTCCAAAGAAGAGAGGCTATGATACTCTTCTCGGGCAAGTCAACTCACTTTGCAATGTAGTCGGCAAGTACCTGCACTTTGATGGCTGTTCGAGGTTGAAAACTGATATCAAACTCCTCTAACTCAATCATCTATTTAGTCAATCTGCCTAATGTATCAGGCTTTGCCAACACTTGCTTCAACAGTTGGTTGGTTAGCACTATGATAGAGTGAGACTGGAAGTACAGTCTCAGCTTCCGAGCAGCGGTCACTAAAGCTAATGCAAATTTCTCAAGTTTCAAATAATTATGTTTTGGCCCTTGAATTAATTTACTATAACAGTAGACTGGTCGACGGTTGCCATCTTGGGTTGATACCAGTACTAAACGAATCGATGCTTTTGAGACTACTAAATATATCTAAAGTACTTCTCCTAACTCGAGTTTCACCAATATCGGGGGTGAGGCCAAATACTACTTCAACTCAATTAGCGCTCGATCATACTGTTTCATCTATCAAAAACTCATCTTTCTGGCATTCTTGAGAATTTTGAAAGAGGGAAGGCTTTTGTCGGTTAATCTCGCAATGAACCTTCCCAAAGCCACGATTTTCCCCACCAGCCTCTGAACCTCCTGAACTATTCTTTGAGGGGCGACATCTAAGACTGCTTGAAGTTTTTATGGATTCACTTCAATGCCTCTTTGGCTTACCATATAGCCTAGAAATTTTCCTCCTCAGACCCCAAATGTGCATTTGTTCGGGTTCAGCTTCAATCCAAATACCTTCAATATCCCAAAAGTATGACTGGGGTTGAGCAAGTGATGTTGGGCTTTTTCTGTCTTGACTATCATGTCGTCGACGTAAACATCCATCAATTTTTCAATCTAGTCTTTGAACATGAAATTGACTAACTACTAATAAGTTGCCCTGGCATTTTTCAAATCTAACAGCATGACAAGGAAGCAATATAACCCATTAAGAACAACAAAAGATGTTTTATCCCTATCCTTAGGTGCCATGAAGATCTGATGACAGCCTTGAAATGCATTCATCATATATAATAATTCACACTTAGCATTTGAATCGACTAGTACATTTATCCGAGGTAGGGAGTAAGGATCCTTATTGCATGCTTTATTCAAATCAATCAAATTATTACACATCCACCACTATCCCTCAGTTTTTGGGACTAGGACAACATTACAAAGCTAGGAGGGATACTGAATTTTTACAATATATCCTGCATCTAAGAGTTTTCTAACCTCCTCTTCGATGATTTACGTCTTCTCAGTGTTGAACGTCCTTGTCTTTTATCTGATCAGCTTGTATGAGGGGTCAGTGTTGAGATGGTGCACAATGATATTAGGGTTGATCCCTTGTAGATCGGATGTATTTCAAGCAAAGATGTCGACATTTTTCCTCAAAATATTGACCATGAGACACTCCAAGTGGGGGCCCAAATCTGTTCTAATATGAGTTGTCTTTTTAGGGTTACCCTGTTTGAGCTCAATGGTCTTAAACTCCCCAAAGGGCTCCACTGTAGTATCTTTCAACTTTTGCTTCTTGTTGACCTAGGTCTCTTCGAGTTTAGCTACAGAGGCATCCCCCGAAGTCTTCAGCTGCGGTTGATTTTTTTGCTTGATTGGCTAAATCGAGATGTTGTAACATCTCCATGCTTTCTTTAGGTTGTATAAAAGCTCACCCATGCCCGCTAAGGTCGAAAACTTAACTTTTAGATGATAAGTAGACACGATGGCATGAAAGTTATTGAGGGCAGGATGGCCAATGATGACATTATAAGAAAATGGGGCGTCGACCACAAGGTAATTCAGCATTAATGTTCTCCTCTGAGGAGCCTCTCCAAAAGATGTGGACAAGTCGATCGATACCTTTGGTATGATCTCTGACCCTCCAAATTCGACCAGTGGCATGCGCACAGGTTTGAACTTCACTTTTCCCATGTTCATCCTCTTTAGGGTAGATAAAAAGATGACATTCGTCGAGCTACCATTGTCGATCAGAACTTTGCTTACCTTAAAATTCATAATTTTCATGGAGACGACCATCGAACAATCTATCATGTGATTGGCATTCCTGCCCTCGAGGTAGGCCAGGTTGGCATCGATGAACAAAATGGGTTTTACACTCATTGTGAGGTGAAAAGTTATCTCAATAGGCGAAGATTTATTAGACTCGAGCCTCCTCTGTGTTTGCCTCCGAGCAGACTTAGAGTCCCCCCTAGTGGGACCTTCTACAATCATGTCAATCACCCCTCTGATGGGTGGGCGATCCTGCTAGGTGTGCTTTCTTCCTTTATCTTCTCCTTTAGGGCTAATGACTTTTCTCTATGGGGAGTCTGATCGATTTTTCCCCCTCCAGTTTGAGTGTCCATGGCTATGTATTTTTTAAGGTGGCCATGCCTGATTAGCCCCTTGATCTCGTCTTGGAGATTGAAGCACTCATCCGTATCATGCCCCTTCTGTTTGTGAAAGTGGTAGTATTTCTTTGATTTCTTAATGGCTTTAGTCTTAGTCAGCTTTTTAGGCTTTTTAAAGAGGTTACCATGCTAGATAGCATAAAGGACCTTCTTCTTCAGGATTTTCAATAGCATATAGTCATGAAAAAGCTTGATTGGAGATCGACCTCGATCCTTGTGTTTCTGGTTGTCTCTTTTCTTCTTTTTTTTCTCGACTTCGGAGGATCCAAACTTGAGCCTATTTATTTCTTTCTGTGTCATGTACTTCTCTGCCAGGCCGAGCAGCTCCACCATCAACCGGGGCTATTCTCGCACCAATGCATTGGCGCATTCTTTGTGTCTGAGCCCTAGAAACAACATGTCGATTAAGAACTCAATCCTGGGGTTATCTATTTTTAGGACCTTTATGTTAAATCTAGTAAAGAAATTATAGAAAGACTCCTCCTCGCCTTGCTTGATGGTGTGGAGGTGGGTATAGGGGAGCTTTATCTTTCTTCTGCTAGCAAATTAGTGCAAGAACTTGTCGCATAGCTGATCATAGGAATAAATCAATGATGGCTCAAGCTTCATGAACTAGTCCAGTGTGATGCCTTGGAAGGTGGTCACCAACATCTTGGCATGGATGTATTCATTATGTCCATGCAGTTGTATCATGTGCTTGAACTGCATAAGATGCTCATTGGGGTCGGTAGAGCCATTGTACCTCAACAAACTTGTTGGGACTTTGGCATCAATCATGATGCGCTCATCGTTGATGTCCTGAATGAATGGGGACCCTCTCTCACGATGAGATCTTTGAGGAGCATCCAAGTTTGGTGCTCTATTGGTATTTCTCCTCGAAATCTCATTGAGACGCTTGTTTAGCCGTTGGACTTGATAGGATACTTCTTTCTATTCATCTCGATCTGCCTAGGTGGTATTTCAGTTAAAACCCTGTCTAACACGCTCAGCCCTATTGTGCTGTGGGGCTCAAATGGGCTAAGGTGTAAAGTCTGTAGACTTTTCTTTTTCTTTGCGGTAGTCACACCTAGAGTGTTTGATCTTATCGTGCTGCATTACTCGATTAGGTCTGACATGATCTATCGAGTCCGCTATCTCTTCCTATATTTTTGGCTATCTTTTTTCTTTCTGAGGGAGTCTGGGACTGAACTCGCACCTGGTGGGTGGCTGGCTAGATTCTCGGCAGCCACAACTGTTCTTAGGAGACCTATTTTTCGACAGGAGCAGCTGTGGAGTTGCATTAGTGGCGGGAGCGGGCACTATAGTGTGCCTATTCAAAGCAGCAGATAGTTGGGCTGATATTTAAGCTAAAATTGGCTTACTTATCAGCTACATCAACTGGGGCATGGTGAGCATCACCACCTGCTCCTGAGGGGTGTTGGTGTTCGGAGCGTGTGTACCTTGCTGGGGGTTAGGAAAAGGCGAAGAAGTGGACCTCCTGTTCTCTTCCTTTTTGGATGCTGCTCTGCATGTGTTTTCCATTTTTCTCGCTGTAATCTCAATAGTTTCCCACATATGGTGCCAAAACTAAAGCGGCTGAAAGTCACTTATAGTGAAAAGGGTAGTGTTTAGGATGGATTCGACCAGAGAGGTCGAGTACTTAAAGCTGTATATCTCTTGAGGTCTGAGATCTGCAACCACAACATACATTAAACTAGTCGAGGTGCCCTTGGCTAAGGCACTTCAACACTCAAGTTAGTTCTAGTCGAGATATAGAGATCAAACAGAATATTGAAAATATATAAGGTTTATGGTGTATTGGGCATTACCTTGAGTGTGGTTGAGTAAGAAGTATTTATAGCTTTCTCTAGGCGTAATTTGACTATGGTGCCTTTATTAGGCGTACTGACTTTTGTCTTTACTGGGGGGTTGATGGTCATTACATGTCCAGATCCCAATACTATTTCAGGTGGCTGAATCTCCCATTTTCCTAGATAAATATACCTCTGGAGACGCCTCTCTACCAAAGGTAGTGGCAGGGTTGTTGGCAGCAACTGTACCGATTGTCACGTATCATTAATGCAGAGACATACTGCCTGTCAAACTAGTAAATACGGTGGAGATTTAAGTCAATGCTGGAGTGGGTCTTGAGGTCGATACATGCCGATTAGACTTGACTATTAGAACATTTGGAGTGGCCCTGAGGTCGATGTGGGTCGACCGTGGACCCCTGCCAAGTGAGGTTGATACAAGTCAACCACACAGACTGATACTAGGCCTCCTGGACTATCTCACTTGATGTTGGGCCTACTGAATTTTTCCATATCAGATATTAAACAGATCAGATACACATTCATCATATTTTTATTCATTTATAATTATATATCTACCAATCAAATACAGATAATATTTGCTTAAAACGGATGTGAATAAATTTTGTATAAATGAATACAAGTACAAATAGTAAATTAATTTTTGAATATGTATTATAGCTATAATCACCTGTAGGATTTCCACATTCTATCCTTATAATCTTGAGGAACTTTTAGCCAGTTTAAATATATAAGTCGTGAATTTTTTCCATTTCTTATCAAATTCTAATAAAATTAGATAGCTTCATTGCATTTTCATCATTTGTGATGCGGCTGAAAGCTGCTTATAGAGAAAGGGGGTTGTATTTTCGGATGAATCGACTAGAGAGGTCGAGTACTCAGAGTTGTATATATCTTAGGGCTTGAGATCTGCAACTACAACACACATTAAGCTAGCTGAGGTGCCCCTGACTAAGGCACTCTGATGTTTAAGTTAGGTTTGGTTGAGATGTGAAAATCGAACAGAATACAGAAAGTATATAAGACTTATAGCATATTGGGCATTGCCTTGAGCATAGTTGAGTCTAAAGTATTTATAGCCTTCTCCAGGTGTGATTTGACCTTGGTACCCTTATCAGATGTACTGACTGTTGTCTTTGCCAGGGGGTCAGTGGTCATTCCATGTTCAGATCTTGATACTATTTTAGGTGGCTAAATCTCCTATTTTCCTGGATGAACAGTACCTCTGGAGGCACCTCTCTGCCAAAGGTGATGGTAGGGTTGGCAAAGTTGGTGGCAGCAGTTGTACCTATTGTTATGCGTTATTAATGCAGAAGCATGCATCCTATCATGCTTATAGTTACGACAGAGATTTGAGTCAACGTCAAAGTGGGTCTTGAGGTCGATACATGTCAACCAAACTTGACTATTGGAACTTCTGGAGTGGCCCTGAGGTCGATGCAGGTCGACTGTAGACCCTACCAAGTGAGGTCGATACTGGTCGACAAAACAGACTTGATATTGGGCCTCTTGGGCTATTTCATTTGATATTGGGCCTGTTGGGCCTACTAGGTTATCTCATATCAATCTAGTTGCTCAAATTAGCTAGAACTAACTTCTAAAGGTTCTTTGCGTTCACGCTTATCCTAAATACCACATAATTGAGTAAAGCTTCTACACTTATTTCTTACAACTATTGCATCTGACAAACATTGTGGCATTATTAAAAGAATATATCATTAAAAAAATATTAATTAGTACGATATTTCAACCATTATATATTTTCAGCAATATTTCTATAGGACGATAGTTATGTCAATTGCAGCTACCTACAAGGCCATAATTTTTAACATGTATGTACTGTAGCATAAAATATTATTCAACAACCATTCTCATGTACAATAGAATTTTTCATGCAATTTCCAGCTAAGAGAGGTAAAATAACCTAGGTGTTGAGTCAAAAGTTAAACTCTCAAAATAAGATAGACAAGTTATATAAGCTCTTTTAAAAAAAGTAAAGAGTTCTTAATTTAATTTTAAAATCTTAATATACTTTTATATATTTTAACATAATTAATTTATTTACAATAATGTATTATAAGTTCTAACTTCTTTGTATATCAAAAAAATTCAAAATTTTATTTTAAATTAAATTCAACATCTTATAATCTCATTGTTTATTTCTCAATAAAGCAAAAGAAAACAATAAGAATTTATCCATTTGATGCAACTCGGAAATGGAGTTAGGGTCTTTTTCAAAACATAGCAGTGTGTTGATTCATTTTTCTCTAGAATGTTCGCAAAGATCTTTTCCTTTCCAAAGTTCTCCAACTTTGGGATTTTTTGCCAATGATTTTCTCCCCCCAAAGTTCTCACTGGGATTTGGTATTTATAGTTTTTAGTCTTGTTAAGTGTAAGCCTATTTGGTTTTTCTACTCTTTTTTTATGGGCTTAAGTTATCCTTTGGGCTCTCCAGCATTTTTACTTAGTTTACTATTTTTAGGTTTAATATCATTTTTAGTCAATTTACCAAATTGTCCTTATAGTCAATTTTTAACGGGATTACTTTTAACAGTATTGCCAAGTCCTCTATTTTTGATAGAAAAATTTTATTTTCATGTAAGAAATATAACATAAAGTTTTATTTTAATTTTTATCTTATGTTAATCCACAAAATTAATTTAATTAATGTAACACCTCTAGAATTTTATTGATTTTATTTATAATAAATGATTTTTGTCATTATTTGAAAATTTTATGAATTTCCTAATATTAATTATTTTAAAAAATTTTGTGGGTTAAATTATAATTTTTATAGACTTGATTGTGTGAAATTTTGAATAGTTTGGGGTTAATCACAATTCTCTAAAAATTTGGGGCAAGATTGCATAACTTAAAATTTTGAAGGACTAAATTGAAAAAAAATGAAAAAAAATGGAATTTCAAAAACTGACTGCTACCTCTTTTCCCCCCCATTTCTTTCTTTCCTTTTTCTCTTCACTTTTCTTTCCTTCTTCTTTCTTTTTCTTCATGGTTGAGACACCACCTTCGACCAAGCCCTCCAGCAACTAATCTCAACCATCTAAACGCTTTAGCTTGTTCTCCACACCATCACCCTTACTCCCGGCCACACAAACACCCACTCACAATAGTGGAGCAACGGCAGTAGAAAGACTCAGGAGAGAGAACTCATGGTGGCCAGTTGGGTTCTCCATTTTTTGGCGATCATCGATGGTTCTAAGGGGTGCATTACGCAGTACTCGACGTGGGGAGCGCAGCAAAAATGTTGCATGGTAGCTTCGACTACAGTGGAGTGATGATTGTAGAGTGGCAGTGGGAGAGAGAACTGCGATTGTTTTTAGCCTGTTCCAATGTTTATGTTGCTCAGAATTCAAAATTGAAGGTAGCATTAAAATCCTCTTGTTGAGAGGAATATTTCTGTGGCGGTGTTGAATTTTTCGGTGATGGTGGAGAGATATTTTATTCATCTCGATGTGATGATCGTTCCTATGTAATCGATTTGTGATTTTGGCCCTCGACAGTGAAATTTAGATTTTGATTGGTTGTTGCATGTTATACATATATATACATGCATGCATGCAAATATTGGATAATGTCCAGAATGAGCCTTTGAGTTGATATATGTACCTTTATGAACTATTTACCTATGTAAGGAATAGGGAGTTGGGAGATACAAACTTTGGATTCAAATTATGGTTGATACTAAGTTGAACTTAATTTTGATATCGGGAACTATTATAATTTAAATGGTGTTAAAATGGGAATTTGACTAAAGATTTATGCATACATATTGCTTAAGATTGTAATACCTTGATTTGTTATCATGAAAATTATGTTATTCTGGATTTAACCTAGACCGTCATAGATAATTTGGAAATGTTGATTCTAGAGAATTTTGTAAAGAAGGATATTAATCAGTATCATCCTGATGATAGATAAGGCATTAGAATGCTTGATGCATTTCTAGAAGACTACTAGGTTTAAACAAGAATTTTGATTCTTGGAATATTTTCCTGATTAGGTGACGATGAGCTGGGCACTGACTAGTAGTAGATTTAGATTTTGACTGTTGCTAATTGAAATTGCAAGAGTTGAGGGTTTCCCATTTTAGGTTATTACTTTATTTAAGCTTACTCATAAATTATTGCACTCTATGAGGGTCCGTCGGTCTGGCACTTCTTTTTCTCATTTGTGGTTGTAATAAGCCCCGATGTGGGTTTTACTGTTTTTGAACCGTACTCTAAACTATGATTGAAATATGTCTATTATCTGTTATCTGAGTTGGATACCCCTGTGAGGGTTATCTCTGATGTTGATTCCATTTTTGTCTATTCTGACGCCCAAAATCTCTGTCTATTATCTGTTATTCTAATATCTGTCTGTCTCATATTTATACTATTTGTACTATATTTGTGCCTTGTCGGTATATCTACTATCAATTCTATATTTATTAGCCATGTTGGCTTATCTGTGTTCTATTACTACTTTATGTTGCCTTGATGACATTTTTGTTCTATTCTGTTCTGGTCTGAAATGTTGATCTGAAACCAAAGGTATGCTAGGGATTTCTCCTTAGGCATTTGTGTTGGTGGTTATTTCAGTTATCTATATGATAATTATATGGGCTAAAGGCCATACTGGGCAATCTATTTGGTTATGCTAGGGCACGCTAGGGATTTTCCCTAGGTGTCAACGGTACGCTAGGATTTCCCCCAGGTGCCAACCATACGCTAGGGATTTTTCCCTGGGTAGAAGCAATATGCTAGGGATTTTTTCCTAGGTATCAGCGATATGCTATACAGTTCTGTATAGGCATCTTCCATATACCAAGCTGTTATGCTTAGGTGAAATATCTATCTGTCTGGTATAAGGTGAATTTGCAATACATGTCTTATATCTTTTTTCTTAGAATGCATATGTTTTAGGTTTGAATTGCCTAAATAATTTTTGTTTGCCTATAATATGTTCTTGGAGCAATAAGGTAGGAGAGTCTTCTGTTTCCTTCTCTGTACTGCCTGATTTCTGGATTTGTTATATTCAGCATGTTTAAATTATGTTTTATTGAGTTGAGTTTCTCCTCGATAAATCCTGCTATTACTTTTACTTATCCCTCACTAAGTCTTTAGACTTACCCCCCATGTATTTCATAATCTCTCAAACAGGGATAGGCTTTGATGGATGCTAGGTTTGGAACGAAGTGCGTGGTTGTTTTGTAATAGAACTATTGTCGTAGTTAAGTGTAGAACTTGTGAATGTTTTGTTTACCTTAGAGATGTTATAATGTGTAAATCTTATTTTGAAAGATTGTAGTATAAGATGGCATTGATGGCATGATCTGTCAAAGGTTTTAGCTTATCTAAGTTCCCTGAATGTCTTATGATATATCTATTTTGTGGCTTTATTTAGTCTTGTTGAGTGAATTGGTGTTTAACTTTGAGACGTTTGAATTTTATGGGCCTTTTGTTGAATCGTAACTCTGAGATTTAAGTCCAAGTTAGAGTATTACCTTAGCTTAGGTGCTATCTCAAGGTGGGGTGCTACAAGTAATTATTGTGAGTATAATTAATAAAGTATATTAGAAGACTTGGTGGCATCTAATCTGGCATTCATCTAATGACTTAGATAAATTTAATGTATTAGACATTTAAAAGCTTAAGAAGGTCTTGCGCCATAGTCATCTAGAGATTTAAATAAATTTTAGGTGTTTGATAACAAGGTGATGCGCTAGGGAGATGCATGATAGCGTGAGTTTTTAGGGCGAGCTCCTTTAGAAAGATGTGTTCATACTTGCATGAGAAAGCATGCGGGTGTCTTGCAGAAGTTTTCTTGTTATATTACTTAGTCATTCTTATGATGAGAGATAGTGTAATGTCATGGGAAGACTTAGAAAAATTTTGCGTTGCCATTGTCTGAGGGCTTAGGGAAATTTTGCATTGTAGTTGTCTTAGGACTTAGACAAATTTTCAAGTGGAATCGCCAAGATTAAAATGTTGAGAAGAAAGACTTGATTCAAGTTGCGATTGAGGTTGAGTTTAACTTTGAAAAGAGGAGTTGGATAAAGAATTTCAATGTCAGGTGCCTGTTGTTGGCATCCACTGTGTGCTAGCCTCGGCACCCAATGAGCACCTCTATTGGGTACCTGTGTTGGGCACTATTCTTGAATAGGACTTAGGTTTTTTTGCAAAGTTTTTTTTCTTTGAAAATTTTTTGGGATTATTGATAGCATTTTGCATTTAGTAGAGGACTTAGACATTTTTGTAAAGTTGCCTTGGGGACTAGGAAGTATTCTTAAGATAGCTTGCTATCCTTTGTTCCATATGCTTGTTTAAGCATTTATGAGTATTTGTGAAGTTTCTAAGGAACTTAGAAAGAATTTCTAGAGACTAAGTTTCGTATTGTTAACAATACCAAGGATACTCATCAAGAGTTTGCACTTTGTGCACGACTTAAATAATTCCTTTTAAGTTTTTCATGCTTAAAAGATCTTTCAAAGTTTAGAATCTCGTCAGTTACTCTTGCTTTCTTTAGAGAGTGCTTTACTTTTTAGTTATTCATGTAGATTTTGTTTAGTTTCAAGCCTCAACCTGTATTTAATGTCTATAGAAAGTAGGCCATTTCTATGGGACTTGGAATCATGTTGATTGTCCCCTATGTATGAAGTGATTTTGAAGTCATCCAGTGACTATGTATAGTTTGGATGTGAATGCATAGGCTTATGTATTGTAGTAAGGTAGAGGCATGTCTCATTCTGTATTCTACATAAGATATTTTTTATGAAGTTTTAGTCTTCCTCAATCGTTAAGGTTAATGGTGGAGTTATATATTCTTCGAAGTACTCAAGCATTTTTTGAAGCTTGCGAAGTTGTTTCTGCAATTAGGAGGGCAAGGAGAAGAGTGCACAAGATGTACATTTTGGAGGACCATCACAAAATGACATTACCTACTAGAAGTCGTTCATGCCTCTAGGTTGCTAAGGAACGTGCTCTACGACGTCTAGTGGCACAACTATGCACTACCATTGAAGTGTTCAGATTAGAGCCTTTTAGGCTCAATAGGAAGCATATGTGTGGATTGGTCACTTATCTTTACACAGCTTGACCTTTAATGATGTCGTGGATAAGGGACTTGTCTACTTGTGTTTATATTGAACTATAGCATAGATTTTTACTAGGAAGTAGATGAGGTATCTTTCAATAGGTGTTCGTATGTTAGGTGTAGCTAGTAAATACCATCAAGGGAAGTTGGCGTTATTCTCCTTTTGTTAGTTGACTAAGCTAGCTACTAGTGTCTTTATCCAAGGAAGTGTTTATTTCATTACTTTTATTTTATTTTTTTCATTCTTTTCTTTTCTTGGCACTATTACATAAATTTTGATTCCCACATATCTTTGCATCTTTGAGTGTTGGGCTAAAACTTTGTTGAGCAAGTGTCTTATCGAGTAAAGAAAGTTATGGCAATAATGAAGTACCTTAAGGAGGAGATTGCTGAAGTGGTTAAGCAATGGAGTTAGAAAGAAGAAGAGCCAACCAAAGTTGTTAAAAGAGCATGAGCACTGGAAGGTAAGGCGGTGAAGAGTATATAGAGAAGTTTATAGACTCTTTTGCTAGATGGACCCTCAAAAATGTTACTTAAGGGGATGTGGTCTAGGAGTTTAAGGGTTCTAAAAAGTTCTTTGAAGCAATTGAATCGAAAGGGATGGCAACCTATAAGCAGACTATCCAAAGTTGTCGTTGTACTTTGAGCGAGATTGAATAGTATCTCGCAAAAACTTATTGATGTTAGGCCCCAATATCCTAGTCAAGTTCATAATAGGAGAGCCTACAAAAGGTTCTGAAGTTGGGGGTAAAGACCACAAGATGGAGAAGCCAGCAAAAATAGCTCCATGAATGAAGATGTTTTGCTTAGCGTAATGCTAGTAAGTATAATTCACGTTTAGAACTTTGTCACTACTTAACATTTTTCAGTTAGCTAGAGTAGTGCTTCGCTATGTTTTTCCTTTTGTATTGTTATTTACTTTTAGAGGCCAAGTGTTGGGTGAACAACTTTTTATCTTTTTCATTTGGTTTTAGTGAAGTTCTTTTGCTTTTACTTATTTTGAATTTACGTAAGTACTTGGCTAATTGAATGACTATTGATACTACAAAAAACAATTAATTTTAGCGGGGGTTGAATTTAAATTTAGCGAGGGTTTTTGAGCAACCGCCATTACAACTCCCACTAATAATTGAGTGAATCTGCGAGGATCTTTTTTTAAATTAGCCCTGCTATAATTAAAAATTATTATCCAATAAAATTTTAGTGGGAGTTTTAAACCCCTACTATTAACAAGACATTGATTTTTTTGTAATTTTACAGGTGATTTTAAACTGCTACCACTAGTCAAATATATTATTTCATATAATTATAACAAGGGTTTGGAAACCCTTGCTACTAATAAATACTTTATTTGTAAGAGTTTTAGTGGGGGTTTTAAACCCTCACTATTATTTTGTATAATTTTAGTAGAGCTTTTTAAACCCCCACTTTTAGTAAAAGATACTGTTTTATATAAGTCTTGTAGGGGTTCTAAATTCCTGCTAGTATTAAAATGTATTTTTTTAACAGTTTTAGTGGGGGTTTCCATATCCCTGTATGTCATTCCATTTATGTATCAATAGAACTGCATTCTCAAAATGTAACATAATTCATTTGATTTTAAAATCAATTCATAGAACTAATTCTCAAAAGCATCAATATTCTCAAAAACATAAAGTTCATGATTCAAAGTACTAAAACAAATGTTTAATGCAGTTTTCACAAGCACATGAAAATGGATCGTATTGTGAAGCTACTAGAGAAGGAAAAAATTTACAAATAATTATCTTTATGGACTTGGACTCCATAACACTGTTTTTGCATCTATTAGGCAAAGCCTTTCCTTTTTTCCTAGTAAAATGTTCCTTTTCTACAAGCTCAAATATTCTAAAAATTTACCATGAATCAATAATGCCACTGGAAGAATATAGTTGATATGGATATATAAACTGGACACAATTCGTTTTGAAAAGATTTTTCTTCTTACATCTCTAATAGTTTACCTTTCACCATCTACCGTTAATCAGTTCATCTTAAACCTGATCAACTACCCTTTTCTTTAGCTCCTTTTTGTTCACCTAATATTAGAAACAAGAATACTACTTTGAGTATTTTGCCACACAACTAATATGGGGGTGGGAAGCAAACAAGTGGAGATCTTTCATCACCTTTCTTATAGCATTATGAGGCATTGACTCCCAGAGCAATAAACGGGTTAGTATCTAAAAATATTGCCATCCCATTAGCCAGTTTGGCAATTTTAACATTCATTTTTAGGAGCTAATACTTATCAATGCTCTCATATTGGTGAAATAAGTTGATATATCATAAATCGCCTTTGGTTTCGCATTAAAGTTTCGGTGACCTTAAAAGTCATAACTAATAGACTTAGTTTTACCACAATCATCTTATACCTCATTAACAATGAATTGCAGGAAAATGCAACAGAATTATGTCCTATAGAACTTATGGTAGAATTTAGTCCCATGTATTTTTGGTTTATGTTTCAACTATAACATATTCTTAATTTAAGATTCTATTGGGATTATGTGTGTCCAGTACCTAACTTGTCTAGGAAATTTTTATCAACCAATAAGTGAGAAATAATCAAGATTTACTTAGTTCTCTAGCTATTTCATCACGAACACTTCAAAGAAGTCAATGTCCAAGACCTTGTATGGCGCACGCTTTTCTTTAGCTCACGAGGAAAGTTTTTCAAAAGTTAGAGCTGGCTTCAACTCCTCTTCTTTTGTTCTTTTAATCTTTGAATCATGTATAACAATTGCACACATGGCTTTTCCCTAATCTCTATCGGGTAAACCCAACACACAATACTCTAAAATAGTTGGATGTTGCAAAAGTAGAGTCCATTAGGTGCCAAGTAACATTTTTGAAGCAACGTTTGTAGAGAACAAAATAAGCAAGAAAGAAAGTGGAAGCATTCTATAAATCTACCAGACCAGTGATAAAAAGGAAAGATGAGAAAACCAAACATCTAAAAAAACTGCTTTAATTTCTAGAGCAAATAATTTATATCCATCAACCTTTATAATATCAGCATTAGTACTTGAATTATGACATTATGTAATTAGGAAATGGTTTCTAGTAGAAAGAATGTAATAGAAATATTAATTTTTATTTTTAATTTCCAGCATAAAATGAGGTCCGAAGAATTCACAGCTAAGTTCTAAATTCGTGAAAAAAGAGTAAAGTTTAATAGAATGTGGGCCCATGTCATAGCTGCTATTACGACTATGAAATTTGGAAAATAGATGTAAAGATTGCTTATCTCAATAGAAATATTGATAAGGAAATTTAATTGGAGCAACCACAATGCTTTACATTCAAAGAAAGGAAGTGAAAAGTTTGCAAACTCCAAAAGTCCATTTATGGACTCAAGTAAGCATCCCAAAGTTGGAACATATGTTTTGATGAGATAGTCAAATTGTTTGGCTTCTTAAAAAATATATATGAACCTTATGTGTACAAAAAGGCTAGTGGGAGTTCAATATAGTTTATTGTGCTTTATATCGATAACATTTTTCTTATTGAGAATGCGAAAGAGACGTTATAGTGTACTAAAGTATAGTTATTTTCTCAATTCTCCATAAATGATTTAGGAGAAGGATCCTTTGTATTGGGAATATGGATCTATAGATATAGATCAAAGAGGATGTTGGGGCTCTCTTAATCTATGTATATTGATAAGATACTAAAGAGGTTTAGTATGGAGGAATTCAACAAGGGATACCTTCCAATGTGAAATGGCATTTGTCTCTCCAAGTTTATGACCCCTAAGACCAAGGAGTACAGACAAAGAATGTCCCACATACCTTATGCATTTGCCATAAGAAGCATAATATATGTCGTGTAATGTATGAGGCCAAATGTAACTCATGCTCTAAGTGTTATGAGCTGCTATTAATCCAATCTCGATGAGAATCGCTGAAAAGTTGTAAAAACAGTCCTAAAATACTTGAGAAAAACTAAGGGGTTTTTTTTCTTATATACGATAATGGAGAATTAAAACTTGAAGAGTTTTTGGATTCTAGTTTTCAATCCGATTAAGATGACTTTAATTCCACTTCTGGGTTTGTATTTTACTTCAATAGTAGTGCAGTAAGTTGGAAGAATTTCAAATAAGATACCACAATTAACTTTACCACTGAGGCAGAATGCATTGTGCCATTAAACACTGCAAAGGAAGGTGTTTGGATGAAAAACTTCATTCAAGAGTTGGATGTAGTGCCTAACATCGCCGAGCTAGTAGTTGTCTATTATGATAACAATGTAGTCATTGTGCAAGCAAAGAAACTAAGATCTCATTAGTGATCCAAGCATATTTTTGGAGGTGTTTTAATTTGATCTGAGAGATCAATGATATAGGCAACATTGTAGTGAAGATAGTTATCTTGGAAAAGAATATAACAGATCTACTTGCTAAACCCCTAGCACAAAATATTTTTGAAAGGCATCTTGAGAAGATGGGCTTAAAGGCTATAGGGAATTGGCTTTAGGACAAGTGGGAGATTATTGGAATAGTTCCCCACAAGCTAATTAGATTGGCTTGTAGAACTAATTCATGTAATAGTCTTGATTGAATGATATTAATAAAATGGTCATCTTAATCTTATACATTTATGATATTCTTCAAATGCATTTAGGTTGAGCCCTTAAATCATACAAGACTACAAAAGATGGCCATGCATATAATGGTGATCATGAAACAGGTCTCTATGGTCATAATTTTAAATATTCCAAGTTATAAAATCTTAAGAGATAGAGTGTCTAAAGTTTGGATAAACTTGTACTAACGATACATATTCTAAGGAGTTGGATGTTGCCCTATTATATGGGCAATCTATGTTAGACAAGGATGCATGTTAGTAAGTGCTTGTTAGAGAACAAGTTCACTAAAGACTCACCTAGAGAATCCATGAGGTAGTTGGAGTGGCACATCGATAGTGGAAAATTCTCTAAATTATAATGGTGCATATAATTAGTCCTTTGACTTGAGTTTCCATGGTGACCTTGTATTTTGGTCCTTATTCTTTGATTTTACTTTGACCACATAGTGGCTCGCCCGGGGCTTAGGTTGTGCACAAGCTACCTAAGTATGGAGGTTGCTAAGGTTCGAGATGGGATTCGTTTTGCCTTATAGTGAAGAATAGGTTGATCTCCTATGTATTTTATAATGATCAATCCCAAGAAATCCTTGTGCAAGGCAGTACAACAGTTTGGAAAAAGAATTTTTCAAAGTTGAGGTCATAATTAGGAATCGAATATTAAGAATAGATATATAGTTATCAAGGCTACTAAGGAATCGGTAAATATCTTACCATAGACCTCTTTCAGGAGATAGAAAATGGAAGGACCGTATTTGCATGGTAAGTGTAAACACTAATGGTTCATCCAAAATTAATTCATCTAATTGATTGAGCTCCATAGGCTTGTGCTTGACATCGACTATGGAGATTGAGTGCTCTTCAATTAATTGAAATTAATGGAAAGGGTGATTAGTTTAAGAGGGTTTAGACTAATTGTAATACTTGATATTATTAAATCACAAAGATTTGTGTGCCCATGTCTAATTAATTGGTGAATTTAAATAGTTAAAATTGGAGAAATTGAAGAAATTAGAATTGAAGAATTGAAGAAATTATCCAAGGAGTTAGATAATTTAATTGGTCAAGTTTGGAAGAGACCAAGTTGACTAATTAAGAGTTGTTAATAATGGCTTGGTTGTTAAATTAATTAAATAATTTAAGAAGTCAAATTATGTCAATTAAATTAAGGTGTTAGTTTAATTTGAGCTATGTGACAATTTAATTAGTCTAGTCAACTTAAAGAATTAAGTTGATTTTATTATATTAAGGGGTTAATTTAATTAATGAGAGATCTAATTTTGGAGGGAGAATTAAAATGGTTCATTTTAAAACTTGATGTGGCATTTTAATTTTAGAAATTAAAATCCAGCTAAGCATTCAAGTTGGCAAGTTGTAAGGATAGTGTGATGAATGCTTCTAGAAACATCCAACTCATAGTACAAACTCCTTATCCCCCACACCATGGCTGGCTACTTCACACCTTTCCCTCCCAAAATGTTACCTTATGTGTTGAGAAAAATAACCACCCCTCCTAGATTCTCTCCAAACCCTCTCTCTCTCTCTCTCTCTCTCTCTCTCTCTCCTGAGCTCCCTCAGACCGTCTCCACTTTCTTCCTCATTCTAATTCTAGCTAAAGAGTGAGAATCTAAAGTGTGATAGGCGTGTGGACACCTTTGGAGGCAGTAAAATTGGAGTGCTTGTTGTTGGTGAATAAAGTCTAGCATTTGAAGAAGAGTTCTTCAAAGATTGAAGAGGAGTTTCAAGGAGAATTTCCAATCGGTGGCTAGGTGCTTTGGAGCACAGAATTTGGTGTTGTTTTGCCACATTTTGGAGGTCATTTTAAGGCCAAATTTACTATCCTAGGTGACCAAAGGAGTGGAAGGAGTATCCAGGAGAAAGGAGGGAAAGATCCACTTTAGAAGAGTTTCTAGTGGAAGATCTCCAACTTGATTTGAAAAATTCTATCAGGGGTACTTTCTCTTGATCTAAAATCCTTAATTATGGCATAATCTAGATCCTTGGGTAAGGTGATGTAACTTACATTTTATGTTTTAATTTCCTATGATGAATGGATCAATGCTTGATGTAATGCCTTATAATTACATTATATTTAATTAATTACTTTACTCTATTTATTTTACTTGGTACATCGATTAAAGTCATAGGAAGGTATAAAATAAACTTTCGTTAGAAATTAGAAAAAAATTAAATTATCTTGAAAAATGTAATGAAAAATATTATTTTGTGTTTTATTATATATTCCATATTTTGGGGAATATAAAATTATAACTCTACTTGGATTAATGTTGTATTGTACAAGGAGTGAAATTATTGTGCCCTAGGCATTAATAATAATGATGCTAGGGTTAAAGTAGGATTAATATCCTAGTTCTAGGAGGAAAATAATTAGAATCTTATTAGGATTGAACCACTTCACTCATATATATATAATTCCTAGGAATAAAATCCTAATCCTATTAGACAAAAAAAAAAAAAAAAAGCAATGGGGGTGGGTGGGATGCAGAATGGAAGAAGAAAAAAAAAAAAGAGAAGCCCACAATTGAACAAGTCTAGTAGGAGGAATTGAGTCTTCTAGGTATACTTATTAGTGTTAATTTTGATTTGTTTGTTAGTAATTGATTTTATTAGTTGAAGAACTAGTGTGTACAGTGTGCCATGAATTTGGTTTCCCTAGATTTTGATTTCTCCTATTGATAGTGGTGGATTCGCTTGAGTGGAATGGGACAATGTTTGTGTTTAATACATGTAAGCCTTAGTTTTGTCTCTTTCTAATATTCAATCCTATTGTTATAGCCACACATGTGAAGTGGAATTGTGCATAGATTTTATTTGAGATCAACCCTATTTTTGATTCTCAAATTCAAAGTACGCACACTACATGATACACTTACATCATGTGATCTAGATCATTATGGAGGTTAAGTACTGAGAAGAATTCCTTTGTGATGTCTTTAATTAGAAGCATCAGCAGTAGATGATTAGAGAAACACCCTATTCATGATACCTAATTTATTATCGAACCACTCTTTGTCTCTCACATTTATTTTTCTTTACCTATTTGGCGTCCACACGTATAAATATAATGTATCTTATCTTCAATAGTTAATTTTGGCAATGTCTTGTTTTTTATTTGTTCACACAAGAGAATTGATCTCACATTTTCAATTTCTCCCTTTTGTTTCTATTCTCTATAATAATTTTTATCTTGATTGTTTTGGCTAGTTATACAATTAAGAACAAATATGACTAATGCATGCTTTGGATTTAAGATAGATGTATGTTGATCATTAACTATGGGATTAGTGTATAGGAACAAATATTTTTGTATTCATTGCCTTATTAATTCTTAATCAAGTTTAGTTTTCTAAATTGATTGGAGTGCAATTAAGGTTCTATAGTTAGATATTGAATTAAGTTAAATGCCACCATGGTTTCAACAGGTGTACAAGGACTTGACACGATAGAATCAAGTCTTGGTTCGATTGATAAGTATAGTGAGTGCCTAAAATTATATATTATATAGTACTATTTTTCAAAACCTAGAAGGTTATACCATATAACATAATCCTTTGATAATTTTTCCATTTTACACGGCACTATAATATTCCACTGTGCACATAAGTTCCTTTTATTTTATTTCATGATGCAAGAAAAATATGTTCTTTTATGATATTGTTCTTATAATATTTTAGACTAGTAGTTAAATTTGATGATCAACCGATGATTGAATTTACTGTTCTAATTCTTGTACGTTAGATCCAAATTAGTCTAGGTAAGTGAAGGATTTCACTGGGTGGAAGTAGGCTTGTTGGTTAAGTCCCAAGCCCCCATGACCTAATTCCCCTAACGCACTACAGAAGTCATTTACGGTTGAGGTAGCTTATAGAATTTCTTGAAGATCTAGGTTTGGCACTATTTTGGTAAGGTTGCATGTTGCTCGAAGCGATGAAGGACTGTTATAATGGGAGTCATAAGGTTGACTGAGTACAACAAACAATGTTTGATCATTGCATTTAAGTGTTAGTTTATAAAAATATTTACTGGAGTCTTTTTCATTACTATTTGACCATTTATTGCTTTCTACTGATATTTTTCTTGAACATTTTCACTGAACTAATCATTTTAAATTCATGAACTCACATTGCACACACTTGGCATCCACTGAGTCATTTACTCACACTCTATATTTTCTTTAATTTTCTTTTGACAAACCTAGACCCCAACCCTGATGAGGAGGTAGATTGTGTTTATGATGGGAATCAAGACTGAAGTTTTATTTTGGACCATTGCAATAGACTAGTTTTATTTTTTATTAGCTTATTAGTTTTATTATTATTATTATTATTATTATTATTTATTTTATTTTATTTTTCGTTGCGGTTTTGGCACTTTGAGTCTTTATGTTACAAGATTGGCTTAAATTAGTTGGAGTGCTTTGAGTTCTTATGTGTAACATTATGATTTTGGATAGATAAAATTATTTATTTGAGATTGAGTTTCACACTTCCATAATAAAATATATGATTTGATTTTGAAGTGTGATACTTCACCTCTACTTTCAAGTAGGTGTGGTTAGTTGGTCAACTCGATTGATAGGGAGGTAGATACTCCACATAACTAAGGTGCTTGGGGTTGAATTGTGAATAACGTTCTTTGTATTGCTTTGGTGATTCCTATTATGGAGACCAATATTGTGTTCAAAGGTAGTGCAAAACTCCATTTCTTGGTGCAGGTACTTCTCTCATGGGCTTTCTTTTTTTTCTTTATAAGACCACTCTCTAAGGGTGTTGTTTTGTTTAGTGATATATTTGTAGAGGTATCCTTTTGGGTTAATGCTTCGATCTTGTCTTTCAAGTTCTGGCATTGTTTTGTAGTGCGTCTATTGAAATTATAGGAATTACAATACTTTGAGGATCCGCGCTTCCTTCGACCTTTTGTATCCATTGGTGGGTACCCGATCAACTCTTGTAATGTGGAAACTCAAAGTATCTCTATCTTTTTGGCATTATGGAGTGCTGTCTATTTGGTCTATTATGCGCTTGCGACTTGCTTCCATTTAGGGCTGGCTCCTAAAATTAACACCTTATGTTTGCTAATATCTTGGGAAATCACTATTTCCTATCTCCTTATTCATCTGTGCTTTCGTGCTTGGAGTTTTTTCAAAGCTATATGAAAATTGCTATTTGTAGGTTTTTGTGGTACTGGGTGCCTTAAGTTTGTTGCTTGTTATTAGGTGTTGTCTTTCATAGGCACTTAGAGTAGGGTCAACGACTTAGGCTTGTGCACATGTTGATTTTTGTGCTATTACTCTCTTAATATTGGCGGGTCCTCCCAAGAGCATAGAGCAATAGCTCCAAACATTTGCATACTGTTGGTTGGTAAGCTCTATATCTTTGTTTAGCCATGGGTGGTAGGATTTGCTTTTCCTAACTTCAAAAGCATCTTTGCGACTACTTGGCTTCTGTAATACGTATTCCCTAACGTATTGTGATTAGATTAGCTTATCAATCTTGTTCTTCAGCTACCTATACCACTCAATGGTGTGTTTACAATGCTAGTGGAAGTGGCACCATTTGTTCAATTTCAGCTTCTTTGTGTTCTCTTACATCTTCTGAGAAGGGTGCTGAATAAGGTCACATCACATGGCTTCACGCAAAATCTCTTCTTGTCGAATGGTGATCTAGGTATAAGTGGTTAATGCTTGAGACTAGCTATGTCCACATGCTTTGAGCATCTTGTCATAGTCACTTTCTCCGCTAGGCAATCCGTACTCCTTAACCTTTAAGGCTATTGAAAGTAGGAGCAAACTCTTAACTACATTAGTAGGCCATCACTGGTACTTGAGTCCGCCATCCTAGAGTAGTAAGTATCGATTAGGAAAGATCACCTTGGGAGGAAGACCGAAATTCCACTCTGTGGAGATGGATGAGTTGGAGCAATGCCTCGCTCCGGACTAGTTTTCCAATCAGTTCACTCTAGGAAAGGAAAAGTTCCCTCCTTTCAATGAGAAGACTATTACAGCTCTTGGGGTGGCGCTCCTTTATATATTAGGCGATTTTGTTGTAGCTTGAGTAGTAGCGTGCTTTAGTATGGTCTTAAGCATCTTCTATGTCATGAGTAGAAAAAGATATGTGGAAGGAGGTGCTTGTTGTGTAGGCATCACCTCTAGTGTAGGTTGTGTGTTAGGAGTTGGCCTCAACTCCAATCAATGCGATGCTATCTGTTGGTGACTCTCCACATTCTCCGATGTTAGGGCCACCTCGTTGTTGGAGTTGTGAACTCTTGATATCATCTGTATCCTTAGCATTCCTTCTTCTTACTTTGAGTTTTCACATATGGTGCAAAATGATGTTGCTTGAAAATGGAGTTAGAGTCCTTTCCAAAAGATAGCAATATGTCAATTCATTTTTTTGTAGAATGCATGGAGAGATGTCTTTTCCTCTCTAACGTTCTTTGACTTTGGGATTTTTTTGCACACATTTTCTCCCATAAAATTTTTTTTGGGACTCGGCATTTACAATTTTTAGTTTTAATGTATTTAGACGCATTAGGGTTTTTCTGTTCTTCATTATGGGCTTATCTTGTCCTTTGAATTTTTCAATCCATTTACTTAGTTAATTAATTTTAGGTTTAATGTTATTGTAGTCAATTTTTCAAATTGTCCTTAAAGTCAATTTTTAGCATTATCACCATTCTTTTATGCAAACATCTACTACTTATAATGAAAATTTCCCAAAAAACAAAAATTATTTTAAAAACCATATACCTGCATTGATATTTATAACATGTTGCTCAAAATCTTTTTCCGTTTCTGATTTAATCAATACATTCTCACTTAGACAAAATTGGACGTAGGGATCCATTCAATCCTGTAGAAGATGCATAAAAAAGAAATGAAAATATAATCAAATAAATACTTAACAGGTTAGGACATTAATGTATCATCAAGATTGGGTAATTTATTTAGGCTTTGAAAAAGGTTAACTTCTTATCAAAATAATTCATGAATAACCTTGCCTTCTATGTTGAAACGATCAATTTTTATAAATAATTAAATAATAGTTATTAATTTATTGTTATTAATATTTAATTAAAATAATATACTTAATCATTTTATGCATAAAAATAAAAAAGAATAACAAACAAAGTAGCTGAAATTAACAAAAGGTGTAGAGAAGGAAAAACTTGATAAGGTATTTATTGGGTAAAACAAAAGAATCCTATTACAATATATATCATAAATTATATATTTAAGGGAAAGCTTAAGGATTAAATATATCTACAACTTCAAAACAACGAAAAATTGCAATACATTAACAATAATCTAAATGATCCTAGTTTTTTTACGAATAATTTAATAATAACTATCAATTTATTTATAATTAATATTTAAATATAATATTATATTGGAAAAATTAGCTTAAAAGGTGTAAAAATTTTGCGAAATTGAAATACACTAACAATAGATTTGCTCACAACTGCCTATTCAGAAGAAAAACTATGTTACCAAGCCTAAGTTCTATGTATTCCCTACTTTCCATCATTACATCGAACATCTTCACAAATTTTGTAATTATGACATACATATGATTGTTATATATTATTTCTTCTATCGTAACATCAAATTCCAAAAAAAGATAATGATATTACCAAAAAAAAAAAAAGAGACTATCATCAAATGAGAAACCCCATACCATCAAGAAATAGTTGAAGACTTCAAATTTGAGTACGTATGATTAAAACTTACAAGAACCTTGGATTAAAAACTGTGCTTTTCCTCTAATTTTATTTTTATTATCCCTCCAACAATTTGGATGGTCTCTTTCTAATTTTGTTTTTTGGGGAGAATTTATCACATTATCATAATTGATGATTGAGTTTAGGGAAAAAGAAATCAAAATTTTATTAATTATTATACACTTACACACTGGAAAGAGATTAAAATGGAACATCACACCAATGTTAATTTGCACTACGTTAAAGATTAAGTTGTTAAATATGAAAGTATTTTAGCAAATTATTAATTAAAAATATGATTATATTCAAATTCTCTGGGTTGTGAACACAATTAGGAAAAAAAGGAAGAAGAAAAGAAATAGGAAAAGAAACCCACTTCATTCTGCGTTATGAATTGGCTATACATATGAATCTCAAGCTTATGCCATTAAGTCGACTCTCAAGAAGGAAACCCAACTAATTTGGCTTTATATGACACTAACTGAAGTCAACATATCTCCAAGTCCTCATTGCTCAATCAGCAATACATGTGCATGTTTGGAGTCCAGACTGGAGTGGAGCATTTTGGAAGAAAATGCTAACTCGTGGTAATGAGGTGCCCAAACACAGCATATAATTTGGTTTGAGTCTGCGTTCCAGCATGTTCAAGGTAAGTCCTAATCGAGGTGCCCATAGGCCCCATACATAGCAAACCTGGTTTGAAGCCCACGTTCCAACATTTTTGAAATTAAATTTTGGCCCAAACGAATTAGGCACCTATGGGCTATACACCACAAAAACAAATACTCCCCAACCTCACTGCTTGGATGGCATGTACCAAATCAAACAGTTTCAGCAAGAAACAGCAAAAATATCAAAAAGCAATTCTATAAACTTGCAGCAAAATTAACCATGCGTCCTTATCCCACTAATAATTCAAACCATCCCACTTATCACCATTTATCCAATTTATCTTTTTTAAAATTCTAAACAACAACAACAACAACAATTACTTTGAGCATTAGGTTATTCTGACCGCGTCTGAATCATAAAAAAACTGTACAGCAACACCGAATCAAAGAAACAAAATTCCCTTGTCAAAAAAAGGCTCTCATGCCAAAATCCCATGAACCAGTAGCGTTCTCCCAAAACCATTTCAGAAATTAACTCCATATCATAACAGCAGCTTAGAATTTGTACTCACAGTTGACAGTTGTATGCATTAAAATGGAACTATGCAAAAAGGGGGGCAAAATCATCACCAGCAAGTAACTCCGAAAAATGACCAGAATTCAAGCTCCAAAACATTTTAAAAAGTGCAAATCCAACTTTTCAGCATCATAATTAATCAGTTCATACTTTCTTCTTTTAAATCAAAAATTCTGAATTACAACCAGAACCGTTTCCAGCATTAACATTTAGTGTAGTATGTCATACTTGAACTCTGCTGCTGAAATGTGTTCTATATTCCTGATCATGTGTTTTTTGTACAATTCATACTAGCAGCTTGCTACTACATCAGTTCAATGACTTGCATAAGTTGAATAATACAGCATTCAATAAGATCCTGGTTAACTGGTGGCTCATCTTATAATTAGGCCGTGTGAGATATTTGAAATCCAGAGCTTGTTAGAAGTTTTGTTAGGATGCAAACTCTCACATCATTCGTATCTCTAAATGCCGGGATTGTCCAGCAAACCATAACCAATCAAAGAAAGTATAATCAACATTATTCACACACAATTCTCTATGCTAGTCACAGTTTCAGCAAGGTCATGGCAATTCATATCAACATTCTCAACAGTTTCAGCACATATATTCTCATCAACATTCTCTGGAATCTCAGAACAAGCATTCACAATATCATTCTCTGCAACTTTAAGGGAATTATTCACACTATCAACAACATTGCCAACAATTGTATCATTATTCCCAACTAGTTCTTTGGAAAAATGCAAAGTATGAGTCCCCCCTACAACTAGGGCTCAATACAGATTCCTTTAGTACAACACATGAGGAATACAGTTTATCACCAGCAAATAATTTAAATGAGCATATATAGACTCTCCTGTGCCATCACGAAGTTCAGGTGGCTAGGGAATCTCAAAGATAGGCTGTACTACTCATAGTTTCAGAGATAAAATGGTTCAAATTACCAAAGCTTCGGAGTGCTGAGCTTTGAAGTCCTCAAGACAAAATGTTTCACTCCACCATTCCCAGAATAGTTTGCATCATATGTTTCACATACAAAAGATCAAAAGTCTAGTTCAATGAACTCACTGTTTTAGAATTTATGGGATTCATCTCGTTGAGTTTTTACTCACGATTTTTATTATCTAGATAAAAGATATTCCCGATAAAGTTATAGACATCAACCAAAATCTGGAGTACCTAAAATTTAAAACACAACCCATGATACACTATATATATCAATCAAGTTACATGTAAGTCCTATTACTCCAACTAGTGAAAAGAAAAATGAGTATAGCCACACATGTTCAACTCTTCTGGAAATCGTCAAAGTAGGTCATAATGATGCACAACGCATTCCTAACTATATTCTATACATACATGAAGAAAGAGTAGAGGGACTAATATAAAGCCAATAAGATAAATACACAGCGGATAACAATTAAAAGGGAATGATGTAAAAGTATTACCACCTAATTCTCAAAAGAGTAGATTTAAGTCTTCATTCTCGTCAATAACGCACCCATCATTGTTAGTATCTGTCTCAAATTAATCCTTCTTGTGGTGGTGTGTCAACAATTATAGGTGGCGTGTTTGGCCTAACCAAATTTGTGTCACTGCAATCATCTAAATTAATTGTACTAAGTGCTACACTCTCCAGATAATTATCAACATTATCAATAGATGATTGTACAGTCATATCATAATCTCTAGGAGTTATATTGACTGTAACATGCCAATCTTTGTGCTCGAGGTTTTGGACATACATGACTTGCTTAGCCTGAGAAACCAAAATGAAAAGATCTTCATCAGACATCAAGTAGTTGAAGTTAACATGTATGCAATCTGTCTCTTTTATTTCCTCTTCTTGATACCCTTCACACTTAAACAAGACAACTCTCTTGACAAACAAATAATCTAACTCTTACAGGATTGTCATCTCTCCAACTAGAAAAACTTTGTGTTTTTGTATTTAAAATAATTCCACTATTTTGAGTTTTTCGTTAGTTTCAATCACCATTATGTGAAACCTACATCCATTTAGGAGAAACTTTTTACAATTTTTGAAAACTTTTGATGATATTGAGCCAAAACAAATTCTCTTAAGATCTAAAAATTTTGGCTCAAGGTCATCAAAAAGTTACCTTTTGAGCATAGCATGTTTATGTGAATTTTAGTCATAACAAGTGCATGTGTTGACTAACATTATATATAAAATTACAATGAGCTTCATTTAAGAAATGTACATGATGTTCAAACCATACTGGAAACAGTTTTATTGTGAATGTTATATTTTTCCCAATCACTTAAATTGGGATTTGTTCACAAATAAGTTTCAAGTGCCCTCAAAAAATAAAGTATGTTGATACTAACACTCAAAAAATACTTATAAAATATAAAATAGATGCAGCTCATTTTGATTGCTCTTTGTATGCCTCAACAACTTGATAGATCAACAAAACAGATCGATGTGCTTTAACTCTTGTAGTTATTCAATATTTTTGTTTGTCCTTCTCCCAGTGGTCGGCCAAGAATTGAAAAAATTAGTTGGACATTTTCTATAGCACTGCCATCGTCACTATTGCAAAAAACTTGATTTAGCCTTGTATGTACACTCTCCATGTAATGGGAGCAAAATGCTAAAACATTAATCCGCGACATGTGCTTCAGTAATGTAGCCTTCTGGATAACTTCTACTCTTCATGTATTACTTTAGTTTGAGAAGATACTTGTATTTATGTAAGTTAAAGAAGTGAAAATATAGATATGATGGTTGAGTATTAATAAGCCAATCACTACACTGCTTCAAATCAATATAGTAGACTTACAATATACCTTTCAATCGGATACATGTGTCGATATGTATTGGACCTACAAGTCTTGCCTTGGAAAATGAACTAGTAGGTGTACAATAATGTAAAAAAATGCTGGGAACAGATCTGCTCTAATTTACACAAAGTGATGAAAATATCATGTTCTAGACACACAAAGTTCTATGGCTTTTTGACTTTAGAATATCTTCCTAAAGAAATTGCTTAGCATAACCAAACAAGATTATACATGGGGTCTCAAAATCCTCTCACAGCTAGAGGAAGTGGTTGTTGCATTAAGATATAACAATCATGCTTTTTTAGACCATAGATTTTCTTATATTTAATGTTGAGACACTTTGATATATTTGCAACATAACCATCAAGTACTTTCGTACTTTTCAAAAACTTGCAAAATGTTATTTTCTCTCCCCTCTTTAATGAGAAGCAAGCAAGAGGCAGCAAGATTTTGTTACTTGGGCCTTTCCTCATATGAAGTTCAACCTCACCCATAAATTGTAAGTTTGAATGTGCATTCGACCCATCCTTTGTTTTCCTCTCCAAATTTAACAATGTTCTAATTATGCTTTCACATGTATTATTCTTAATATGCATAACATTAAGATTATGACGAATTTGGTTTTCCTTCCAATATGGCAACTTAAAGAATATACTTTTCTTTTTCCAATTGTACAAGAACTTTCGATTGACATTGGTTTTCCCAAATTTAACTTGAAAGCCATCTAACATTTCCAATATCATAGAGCTATGTAGAGGTATTTGTGCTGATCTTGTCTCTTTTTTCACCATTAAAATGAGTTCTTATCATCTTGAAAAGCATGTCTTTTGTCTAAAAATTGTTTGTGGCCCATATAACAAAATTTTCTTATAAATGTTTAAGCCATTCTAAACATGATCCTTTGTGGCAGCATATACATTAGGATTTTCCCTTCATGCTCCACCCAAAAACATATGCAAGTGCAGAAAGATCACTAATTGTCCAATATAATGATGCACCATCTAAAAAGTAGTCTATGCGGAAATATCTAATGTTTGAACCCTAAGGTCCCTCAACAACTTCAATTCATCTATCAGAGTTATAGGTACACATCATTGTTCTTACCTAGTGATCAAGGACCACATATATCATAGGCAAAATTAAGTTATCTAGATCCATGTACATTCAAGGAGCTAAGTTATTTGCCATTAAAATAATAGACCATATGCTGTTCATGGTCCTAAAAGGGTCCATGCAATCACACCCTAAACTTGTCTAATATTTTGAGGCTGCATTGAGAATGTTGGATTCTTATGACCTCATGATGGAGAATCAGCAAGATGACTCATGTAAACATGTTTTATACACTCTTCACTGTGCCACCTCATAAATAAAGCAGTTTTGGATACTTAAATATTCTCTATAATCTAGGTATTAAGGGAAAATATCACAACACCTTGGCTAGAATCTTAGAGTTTGCAATATGCGAAGAATATGCACTCCTCGAATCATTTTCTAGCCTCATGTATTTGGATGTATGACATTTGGAACATTTTGTCTTATCTTGGAATTTCTTTCGCTACAATATGCAATCATTTGGGCACGCATGTATCCTTTCTTAACCAAGGGCTAATTATTTAATTATCCTTTTCATTTCATCACAAAACTTTGGTAATGTTATCCCTTTAGGAAAAGTATACTTTAGCAAATCATGTAATAGGGTAAAACAATTTTTGCTTCATCCTCCAAGGCACTTGAATTAAAATAGTCTAACAGTGAACAAAAGCTTCATGAAATTCTCACAACCAAGATAGGGTTCCTTTTTTGCATCCTCAATAGAGCAATAAAATGTTGTAGCTTCCCCATGTGGCTCATCTTCAAATTCTACATGAATATCATTCTCACCTTGACATTGTGAACTTGAAACATGTAAACACATCATGCAATAAGTTCTCGATGTCAGTGTACATATTTGCATTGGTAGGAAGTGGAACGTCATTGCTAGGTGTAGAAGAGGATTTGATTTCTTAATGAAAAATCTAAGTAGTGTAGTTCTCTAGAAAACCAAAAACTATCAAATTCTCATATGCTACTTCTAGGATACTAGCAATTCTACACTTTTTGCAAGGAGAAACAATTTTTTCCTCAAAACTTGCATTTTCAAATACAAAGTCAGGAAAATTCTCAATATCATACCATTACTTGCTTTGATTGTTTTATTTAAGTCCTATCCATCTCTTGTTCGTTTAATTACCTATCAAATCAATCTAATATAAACTTGCAATTCAATCCAATATACTAGTGTAAGAATAACTTTTATCTGACATGTTATATTTTGCAAAATGATTTTTCATGTGAAAGAAGAACAAATTATGCATATATTCAGAAAAGTTGTCAATAATTTAGCAAATTTCATAAATTTACATATAGAAAGTACTTATAAAAACAACCCATTAATAATCCTATCAAATTCAAATGTTTGCTTACAGACTTAACCAAAAGAAATATTAATCAATTTCACATAAGTGAACCAATCCTAAAGAAAATCTAATCTATACTTAGTCTGAGAGATGAAACGAAAATTTCAATATGCTAAAATTAGAGTAATTTATTTCTCATAACTACAAAGTTACCCATAAATTTCAGACTATATAAGCAAGATCCTTTGTTCAAGCATTTAATTAGAAAAATTTCATAGGCTATGTTTGGTTACATTCTCCCAGAACAAAATTGTTCTGGGAGAATGTAATCAAACATGTGATTTTCTTTTCTCCCAAAATGAGGTCCTAAAATGGACAGATTATCCTTGCAATTTAATTGGCAAATGACCAAAAATTCCATACTCGTTCTATCATAATCATTACCAATAACATATATATATACTTACCTATCACAATATTTTATTACTATATCATAATAAAAAAATACTATTAAAATCTATTTGCACCCTCAAAACTCAACAAAAAGACATTGATTTGACTGTTATAGTAGAATTTGTCTCCTTTCAAAATATAAACAAACATACCAAATTTTTCCAAAGCAATTTTCTTACTATTTCTAAATCATAAACAAACATACATAACATTCCCCAATACAAATTTTACATTCCCCAACTCCCACTTTTAAAACTCATTCTCCCAAAACATATAATCCAAAACAAATAATTTGTGAACAAACATTATCATAATTTTTATAACAGTTACAACATATTTTTGTGATAGCAAAACAAATATAATCAAACATCAGCAAACACTAAAATACAAAAGAATAAATAAATTCAGATAAGAAATGAGAGGAAACAAACAAAGACCCACAAATGTGGAGCAGAAATATGTATTTTTACTATATTAAATTAACCTGCCACATTTAAAAATAAAAGCATGAATCAAATTAGTTAAAGTAATAAACAGTTCCGAGAGTTGAATAATTTGAAGAAAAAAACACAGCTTTTAGTTATTTACTGGGGTTTTTGTGGAGAGGAAAAACAAAAGAGAGAGAAGTTGAATGAAGAATAGGCCTTTTTTATGTTTATGTAAAAATCTAGGGAATGTTCGGTTATGTTTTTTTATTTGAATATATTATGTGTTTATTATGCGTTTTGAGAAAATCAATTAATGGAGAATGTGAAAGTTGTATTTTGGTATGTTTGTTTATGTTTTGGGAGAGACAATTTTAACTGTAACGGTTAAATTAATACTTTTTTTGTTGGATTTTTGGAGTAAAAATGAAATTGAGTGATTTTTTTTATTATTAGAATAATAATAAAAAATATATAATATATAATATATAATATATAATATATATGTATATATTGGAAAATGAAAAATTTGAAGGAAAAATGAGGATATGTTTGGTTACGTTTCCCCAAAATAAATAGTAATTTATTACTTTAAACTTGTGTCTAGCCATTAGGTGGTTGTTAGTTTAATTTAGTAAATACATAATTAAAATATGATTAATTTAGTACTTAATATTTAAGAAATACATTAAGTTGTTAATTTAATTAATATATTAATGACACGACATATATAAATTTATACTTTTTATAGTTATTACTTGTAACTATATTTTATCTATATGTGGTATTTTTTAAACGACATCTTAACTAAATATGAGTGACATTTTAAAGAAAATATTGATGGCACTAATTAATCGCCTATTGAAATATAGTTATGTTGTCATGTCAAATCCCATTAAATATAATATTATAGTGATATATATTTTATAACTATTACGATATTACTTTATTTAGAGCTGTAAATGGATATTCAAAAATTCGTTTATTTATATTCATTTATACAAAATTTATCCACATTTGTTTAAAGCGAATATTATCCATATTTGATTAGTAGATATCTGATTATGAATGAATACGGATATGATAAATGCGTATCCGATCCGTTTAATATACGCTTCGAATATATATATTTATTAAATAATATATTATTTATATTCGTCAATAAAAATCTCATAATCTATGTATGTATATATAAATTATAATTGAAAAATAAAGTAAATCAACACAATTATTGTTGGTTACTTTATAATTAATATACTTAAATGCCATTATTATTAATTAATAATAATTAATTATAAAGTTAATTATTAATTAAAAATTATGCTACTTGTTTGATTGCTTTCTTTTTAATGAAATTGCATCATTCCTTTTATTAATTAAAATATGTATTTGTTATATGTTTATAGATTCACGTATTTGGATATTTATAAGTAGATATCTAGATAATTATTATCAAATATGAATATTAAAAAAATAATTCGAATACGAATAAGTTTAGTCAAATATGAATGCATTTGTATAACTATAATCAAATATGGATATATTCGAATTTGATCGATATCTGACGAATATGAATTCGGATATCATTTTTAAATATCCGTCAAAATTCATATCTGTATTTGAATATTCAAAAAGTTAAACGGATACAAATATAAAAACAGTGTATTCGATCTGTTTAATACCCATTTACACCTCTAACTTTATTATGTCGCTATATTATAAAATACCATTAAGTTAATGTCATTAAATATTTTGTGGCTTTTGTTTTTTTAAAATGACACTGCAACCAAAAATAAGTGGCATTTCTAATAACAATTGATAGTACTAGTTCAGTGCCTTTAAACCAATTATGTTAGCTTGTTCAATCAAATGCCAACATTTTATTTTATATTTATTAATTAAACGCCACAAAATATTACCTTCAATGTCATTTTTTAACTAATATTACTATATTGTGTGTCATTGCGTTATAAAATGACACCAAATAAGTGCCATTAAATACTTTATGACATTTCTTTCAAATGAAACTATAACTAACTATGAGTTACATATTTTAAGAAAAAAATTAGTGATACAAATTAAATGCCTTTAAAATACATTTATATTGGCATTTATAATTAAATGCCATCATTTTATTTGTCATTCATTAATCAAATGCCATTAAATATGATGTTATAGTGTCATTTTTCCAATAATTATCACCACATTACTTTTGTGTGGCATTACTTTATAAAGCGACACTAAGTTAGTGCCAATAAAGGCTATTTTTCTTATAGTGGCTTAAGGATGATGATTGGAATAGCAAATATTTGATTTAGCAAAACAACACTTTATCTAATTTTGTGTTAAGACTATCAAATCAATTTTTAAGAACCAAAATAAACACGTGAGCTTAGCTATGAGCAAATACACTTTTGAAAGTACAATTTTTATTTTTGCTTCCATTTTTCAGAGTTTTCTTGCTTTATTTATTTATTTATTTTTTATAAGAGGTGTTAAAAGTAAGGAAATACCTTTAAATCTGGTAAGGTCTGCATATTTTTACTGGCAAGTTAGGTTCAACCTAGATGACTTGAACCTAGCCAATTTTTTTTTTTTTACAATATTGAATTGACACCATGTGTGAGGTCAAGAAGCTACCACATAACTAGGGAGTGGTAGCTAGATGTCAATAGCTAGAAATAACCCATGCCACAATACTTTGCAGGTAACACTTTTTTGCCATATTTACTCTTTATCTCTTCCTTTCACTCTACCCTCTATCCTTCTATATTATTCCCTAGCCTTACGATTTGACTTGAGCATCGGAGAGTTTTTGTTGGGACTTCCTAGCGACCCTAACACTCTTGTTGTGGTTTTAGGTCTAATCTTAGGTACCGTGAGCCCAAACCTTGACCTGGATCCAAAAGTAGCTAACTCCCACAAAGAATCAACCCAACCCCTATAAAATCTTGGCAAGCTTGAGATAAAAGAGATATGGCTTTTATGAGAAGTCTTAAGATGAGTTTCTAAAAGAACTTCTTCTATTATTTGTCTATTCCCTATTTTTTATTTATCTCATTCTTCTTGAATTTTTACCCAACTTCTTATAGTCAATAAAATCTTTATATCTATCAAATCGAGTCCTATCATGTGTTGTGAACAAGATGTTAGGAAGTAGGATTCAATTCAAATAAGAGATCTAAAATGACTCAAAATCCACAAAAGTGAGAGACAGTGTGGTACTGCTCATCGTAGCTGATTGAGTGCCCACAGAGCTTGGGATGGGCACTAAAGTGCGAGCAGCTAATATACGTGGTCATCATGGCATGCGTTAGTTCGTGTAGTCATAGACTATCCAACATTATTTGAGTTTGTAGGGGTTGTCCTCCTTATGGTGTCACCATATTTTCTGAGTTTGTGAGCCATCCTTTGAACACGTCGTCTAATTTGTTATTTGTTCTTGAAATTTAGTCACAAAAGTTAGAAGATCATCTCACAATTCTTAAATCATTTTCTACATCAGAGTGTAGAGTGGAAGATTCTTCCAACTAGGGGTCAAGGCTGCTCCTATCATTATTAATAATTTTGTTACAGTTGTAGGAATTTCTAGTTCACTTTTGTCTGAAGTGTTAGAACATTTGAGGCGTAGGATTTGCATTTATGATGAATTCAATTTTCTAGTCTCTTCATCAAAGGATAATATAATGTTACGTCTTAAAGTTTATTTCAAGTTTTTAGTAGTTATTTTAATTGTGGGTTGTCCCTACAACTTAATCCTTTGTTGTTAGATATAGTCAAGAGTTATGGAGTCCATTTGAGTTAGTTTGTCCCCAATTATTTGCATACTTTATAGGGTTTTAGCACCATTGGGCAAATTTGGATCTTTCTATCTCCTTAGATAGCTTTCATTATTTGTTTAGGGCTGTACAAGGTGCATAATAAACATACTTTCATGTCTTACCTAAATCTAATAGTAGGTTTTCAAGTAGTTTGCCACCTCGAGAAGGCCTTAAAATGAGAGATTTTGCTTCATGCTAGATGAGGATTAGGGTGTTCTTTGTGGGTGGTGTAGTTGACCATTAGCAATGCATTTAGGCAATGTTTATCATAACCTTCACCAGAGTTTCAAGGAGATAGGTTTACTTGAGTTTCCCTTTGATGTAACTTACTTGTTTCTTGTAGATACTTAGTTTATTTTCTTCTCTGTTGGATGTTGTTGCTTGTGTTTTTGTTACTATTTTTTCACATTATCCTTCGCACTTATGCTTGTTTTGGTTTTCTTTATTCTTTAACAGATAAGAAATTGTCTTAGTTGGGTTAGCATAAGAGACATGCAGCAAAGCTGCATAGTAAGAAGTATTGTTAGCTGGGCAACATGTGAGCCCCTCTCGTTGGTAATAGAGTAAGGTACAAACTTAATCATTTTTGGTAGCGTGTCATGCTAGTGCAGGTTAAGATTCTGAGGTGGTGATCTCTCAGCTAATTGAGAAGCACCGGCGAGGATCAGTTACAAGAGATATTTATCTATAGCTTTCTTGTCCTTTCTATATTGACGAGGGCAAATGACTGTTTCGCTATGGTTGACACCAGAGTTGCAGTGTTGACTTATATTAGGATATGGATTAGACTGCTTTCAATATTGATAGCTTGCAAGGTGGAGTGAGTAAGTGTGATTAGGGAAAGTTAAAGATATTCTCTTATTTTAAGTTAACTGAGATTGCCTTGTAAGACTTTGTTCAGCTAAGTATTCATTTCACCACTTAGTCTGTTATGCATGTGCATTTTTCTTATAGTTATGTATAGTTATTTGCTCATCATGTTGTATGCTCCTTAGGTTGTAGGTGTTGAGCAGGGGGACAGGAAAGATTATTTTGTGACTCAAGGAAAAGGCCACTTGATTTGCTTAATAGTAGTCCCAAAAGAAAAAGGAGTACGCAAAGCTGTTGAAGGAGCATAAGTAGCTAAAGATGCATCACATGAAAGACATGAAGACTAGGAGGAAGTTTTTAGAGTCCTCTATTGGCAAGACGCTCATGATTACTGCTTGCAAGAATGTAGTAAATAAATTTAAGGGTTTAAATACTTCCTTTGAGGTAGTAGAGGTAGAGGAGATAGTGATCTATAATACTATCCGGGATTGTCGCTATGTGTTTAGCGAGATTGGCGATATCTTGCTAAGGACTTGTTATTGTTTGAACCTAGGATTCTAGTTAAACTTTCTATTGGAGAGTTAGATAAGGCTTTAGAGGCTGGCGCTGACGCTATGGTGGAGGATCTGATTTATGCAGCTCTACAGGAATAAATAACGACTTAGAATAAGAGCTTTTGTTTAATTATTGTTTTTCTTTTGTTTATGGCGGCTCTATGTTTTTACTTGGGCATAAATAGTAGTTTAGCTTGCTCTTAGTTTTATTTCCATTATGAGGCCAAATGTTGGTCGGATGGTTTGCATGTGCTTTAATGTTATTGAATTTCACACCCTTGTACTTAAGGAATTTTTTTTTCATGTAGCTATGTTTGTACACTTAGTCAAGTGAATGAATTTTGTGTGTTGATGTGTTCTTGATGTTGATTGTCACATAGAAGGGGTGTGTAAGTAAGGTGTTTATATCTTTTTTATCAACTTAATTGCAAGCCCTTCTTGAGGGGTCTTACCAAAATTTTTGATCTTGATGAGTCACCCTTGACTGTTATTGCTGCAATTGTGTGATGCCACGTGTAAGCATAATTGTGAGCCTATTTTGGAAGGTCCTACCACAATAGTTTGTTATTTGGATTGAATTTAATTGCGAGCCTTGTTGGAGAAGTCTTAATGTAGATGTTTGATGTTATGACAACGTCCAACTGCAAGGTTCATTTAGGAGGTCTTAACATAGATACTTGATCAATTGGTCACATACCCCTTGAGGGACTTAATAATGGGCTTTGGTGGTACGGCCATGTAGCCCGTGGAGGTATTATAGTATGCCTACATTGAGATGATTCCATTGAGGGTGTAGCCACATACCCCCTATGGGGCTTGTAGTTGGCTTAAGCATGGTGACCACGTATCCTTGGGAGGGCCCTATAGCAAGTTTATGTAGAGAGATGCCATTGATGATGTAGCTAGATACTCCCTGGGGGCTTTATAGTGGGCTTACATATGGTGATCATGTACTCCTTAGGAGGCCTTATAGTGGGCATATGCTAAGACAATGTTGGTTGATAGGATTTGAGTTTGGCATGAGGTATTAACTAGGGTGCATGCCTCAAGGATTTTATCGTGTAAGTTATCATTCTGCACAAATCAAGATTCAAGCAAGAGATAATGTAAAAAGGCAATTCACTAAAATCATCAAGCATGAAACAATAGGTGTCATTCCTAGTATGAATTGACTTTGTTCAACTCTAATTGGCATGACTCTTAACTAAATGAAAATAGTACATCAAGACTTGAAAGAAACATTCCTAGATACTATCATAATCTTGCTAAGGAAAAGAGAGAACTCATACAGTCGTCATTTGATCTTTAAAAACTAATTTCAGGCATACCTCATTATTTATTTATTTGACAAATATATTAATTCAGTTTTTCTATTTATACTTTTGAATATATCAAATTGCAAATATAAATAATTATTTTAATTAATATTTCTAATATTTATTTTATTAATAAATTAAATATAGCATAATGTAAGGTTAGAATATTCCAACCAATGCAATGGTATCCTATGGTTTAATAAAATAATTATTAACCAAGTTTCTCTATTAAATAAAGAAATTGATAATTTCTCTTTGATATCACATGTCTATTGATAATATAATATTAAAGATATTTAAATAGATTAAGATTGTTCTACTCTTTATATGCGTATACAAAGGGATGAAGTTCAAACATAATCTGAAGAATGAAAACATATCCAAGTCCCAAATCACTCTCATCAAGTCTTCCAAATTTCACAACTTAAAAATGGAGAAATCACCAAGTATCGCTATAAATACTTTTCCAAATAAGAAAAGCAGATTGTTATTTAATCACATTCTTTTTATTTAATTTATTGCTAAAGTTTGATATTGTGTAGTTTTATATTTTGTTTATTACATGAATTTGATTGGTTTTTTATATGTAACTCATATACAAAAGTGACAAAAAATTGACAAAAATAATAAAATTACGAAAAAAAACATTGCATATTTACAGCCGGTTTGCATTGCATATCACGAGGTTTATTCTCTTTATGTAATTATGTACCTCTACTTTTGTTGATTTTGTTGCTAAAGTTTAGCGTATAATTTTATCTTTTTTTATTATTTAAATGCAAATTCCATGTCCATTTAGGAGTAAACGAGAACAGCGCTACGGTAAATTCGACGATGTTGAATAAATAAGCCAACTATATATTTCGCAGCGAAGTTGTACTTCAAAAGTCTGCAAAAAAAAGGTATTATTTCAATTATATTTCCTAGAAAAATAATATTTCAAACATACTAAGAAGAAGTTTGATACAACAATGGTATTATAAGAAAAATGGTAGAAAATTATTGCAAGAGCACATCCATTCTTTCCAAAATTGTACATTCACATCTATCCTTCCTATGTCATCAAAGTTTGCAAAGCCAAATGTTCGTTGTTAGTGAATTTTATTTTAAGTGTTGATTAATCTTAAGAGTGTTTCTACCTTTCAAAGATATTACTTCTTTCAGACACGTAAAATATAAATAGAATTAAACTTCAAATTGTACTCGAAGATATGAAATATATTTTTCTTAAAGAAAATATTGACTTTAACACTGCAAATTAATATTTACATGCGACTTATTGTCAATTATTTTTGTTAAAATAATGATGATGGAACTTTTGTTATTAAGCTTTTTCTTATTTACACGTGTCTTCATAGAAGTTATGATGATATAGTGACTGGTAAAGAATTTTCATTTTCTTGCATTGAGATTTGATAGAAAATATAGTCAGTTTTATACTAATTATATAATTCAAAAATATTTTATAAATTAAAACTCACTTTTGCAGAAAATGAGAATAATTTTATATAAATTATATTTAATTTGATTTGTGCACAGCACGAGTACGTATTATTTATTATTTATACTATTGTACGTATGAAGGGGTCAGGTTTCTTAAATGAAAAACTTAAAATGGTTGCATCACCAAAAGTTTCAAGTAAAATGACATCAACTATATGAAAAGATTTAAAAAGGGATTATAAATTAATAAAAAACTTGATGTCAGAATTAAGAAGTTATTAAGAAATTTTATATACACATATATGTAATTCAACAATGGTTTACATAAGTGCAAAAGTGACCTACTTATAATTGAATTATCATCTCGATAATATTTCAGTCTTAAATTTGTTAATGCTTTGGTGCTCAATCGTCAAGCTTAATGCGTTAATAACCACTTAATCTCAATTCATTTTATTCCCTCGAAAACTTATCGTGAAATTATAAGTTTCTAGCTGACCTCTATTAACATTGATATTAACCTTTGCATATTAAAAAACTCATAGATGTGGCGCACATATGAAATATGATTACTGTCATGAAATATATTGAAAATACTGCACTAGAATGCTACTTAAAAACAAATACAAACAATTGCATGCATGAACAAACTTTTTATATCAGATAAAAATATTAAATATCAATTAACACAACAACTAGATAGAAAACTTGATGAACAAAAATTCCTAATTGTTCCGATATTAAACTTTTGGAAAAATAATTATAAATTATATGTACTATTAATTATTTAAATTAGAGATAGTTGAATCACTTTCAAGGATAAGATAAAAATATATATTATTCATTACATTCATATTCTAATTCATCAAATACAAATCATTTAACGCAATCAAATATACAAACACTATTGTGTGGCTTGGAAAGAATTTTTCAATAAAACGAAATAAGGAAGACGATTACATTTAGAAAATAATTTCACATTACATAATGTATAGATAAATTATATTTTTAAATAATCATACACAGCACAAGGTACACTATATATTATTAGGCTGCTTGCTTTGTGGAATGGGATATAATGTGATGGGATAAATTAGGATAATTTAATTCATGAGAAATTATATTTACTTTGTGTGGTAAAATAAACTATAAAGATGGATATTTTTATTAGCTGTTTACTTATACAGATGATAAACTAGGGATAAATATTGAATTGATCATAATGCCCTTATATAAAAAGGAGAGAAATATATTTGCTTTTTACTCTTATTTTTTGAAACAATTTCTTTTTTGGCACCACTAATTATATTGCTTATGATGTTGTAGCATGAAGAAAAATTATAAAACTATTTGTTGAGCATTATGCCCATAAGCAATATAAGACTGCGACACAAGCATACATTATCCACAATTTTAAATCTGGACGTTTGTTGTTGTGGCAATATTCTACCAAAATATCCTTAATCTTGAAATTTGAAGAATTAGTATATTTGCATTGTTGTTCAATTTTTTGTTTTTGTTTTTCTAAAATATAGTTGAATATTTTATATAGAAATAAAAAATTTCTAATCAATTTGAATCATTACTTCAATTAAAATTATATATTTATATATATTTTTTAATATAAATATATTTTTTAATTACTATGTTGGTATTAAAATATATAATAATATAAAATCTTAATATGATGTCATTAATAAGATAAAATTTACATGAAAATGTTTTTACAATAAAATTTATTTTTCTCAAAAATAATACCAAATATAGCAATTAATACATTTTCTTTGGACCCAACAAGTTGATTCAGTCCTAACTTTAGGTTAATAATGTATTCTATAGTTTATATGTATCTACTTATATTATTTATTAAACAAAAGGAACATAGAGTTAATATATTCTATGGCCACATTTGATACAAGAGATTACGTTGATTTTCCCTTCCAATCTCTACTAATAGCTTGTTTGATATAGGACATTATGGTGACGACCTAAGTTGACATTGGCTCCAAGCCCTTACTATTTATGCAGTTGATGCTAATTGTCATCTCATGGTTAGACTAGAGAATATAATCTTACCAGGTCAATTAAAATATAAATGATAGAATCATCCCTCTTATTAACATACTATATTACTATCTTGCCCCTCATTTTAGTGTTCCCGCAACTTACAATTATTTTCCCTTTTTATTCAACATTTGAAGACAGTCTGCACACATTTTACTTCATTGAAAACCCTAATCTCCATTCCCTCCACCGTGTTGCTTTCTCCGCATGATACGATTGGCTTATGTGAGTTTTAGGTGTTCCTTCTTGTGATTTTGATTATGCTTTTGATTTTCATAGATATATGCTTATATCTTTCATTTTTTTTTTCTAACTTGAACTTCCCTTTTTTTGTTGCTATGACAAGAAGAGGGTTGATCTGTTGGGTCTCCCTTCACTGGTGCTTTCATAGTACAAGCTAGAATCGATGAGCATTAATTCACTGGTTTGAATAAATTTATTTATTTTTTTTGTGATTTTTCTCATTCTATATTTCTCAATTTGTGTATATCCTTATTTAACTTATATGAGTGATTCATTTGGTTTTAATTTGTAATATTTGAAATGGGATATTTTTTCCTTTTAGGTTTTGGGTTTGATTGTTGGTGGGAGTAAAGCTATGTGGGAAGATAAAAATGTGGTTGATAGGGTTGATCTAGTTTACAAGTGGTGTGAGATTGAGATTGGGAATAGTGGATAGAATGAAATGTGAGCAAGAGGGAAGTGGTTGGGTGGGTAGGGAGGAAAGAGAAGTAAAATTAATAGGAAGAATTGAAGGAAGTTGGTGGGTGGACTGAGTTTGGATGCTATGTTTGGTTGAGAGGTTCAATTTGAAAAGAATGGATGAGGGTTTGGTATTATCTTAATATTTTAAACATTTTCATGTGAGGACCAAATGGGAGTAAAATGCTTATTTTGTTTTCTTTATGAGGTTTATTTCCATGTAAGTATGTTTTAGTACTTTTATTTGTTGACTTGTTATCTTTTGTAATAATATTGCTACTTGGAGACTAGAGTTTGCGACTTGTGTTAGTTGAGGCATCTTTGAGGTTTGTTTGAAGATAGATAGATTTAATCTAGATTGATTTGTACATTGTCACGTCTTTTTGCCCATTTATGTGTATAGTTAATCATTTACTAAGAGGTGTATGGCTGTCTTATAAGATGTTTTTTGAATTTATAAGATGTTAAATTTTATGTTGGAAATGAACTCTTTGAAATATTTGGTAAGAATAAGATTTTGGAGTTTGTATATTGTTTGTAAGGATAATATGATAATTCATTTGGTTAAAATTAAAATAATTTGTTAAAATCTTGTCTGGTCATTGGCTACAAGATCTTGTAATAAAATACAAAGAAAGTTTTAAGAAGTTAAAGCAAGAAAATAAATGCTATAAAGAAATTCTTAAATTGTTTTTAAAATTTTGAAAAGATGCTTAAATTTTAATCATATTAATACTAAGTTGTTTTTGCTAGCATTTTTATACATTGCAAGATCACACTTCAATAAAACGTATTCAAAAAGGATTAAAAGAAGACAATTATAAGGTCCAAAAATATTATTTGTTGCTTACTAAATCTTTGATTAGTGCTACTTAAATGCTTCTTCTATAAGGAAAATATAAAACTTGGTATACTTTTGCTTAATAGTTTAAATCTAAATAGTAATTTAAATCAATGAAAATTTTGATTAACATTTCGACTATATAGGTAGGTATAGTTTTGTTTAAGATTTTAAAGTTAAATAGTTTTGCTACTATTATTTTGACTATTCTCATGATTATCTTGACTAATGTCTTGAGCACCAATTGTACTTGATCGTAGTGTATTAGGAAACCGAATTCATTGATAAGATATCATAAGAAATTTAGTATATTAACCTTTTTATGCTTGCTAATGAATCAGATTACTTGAAAATTTTTTAGGAGTACCTGCAATATAAACACATGAATAGGAGTGATAGAATTCATGTTTTGATATGATTTCATGCATTTATATTATCAACCATAGCATGCATGTTTTTTCTTTATCATGCATATCATATGTAGGTTTTGAGGTGGGTTCAAGGAAGATTTAGAGGCCTTATGAGGTAGAGTGTCATTACAAAAATAGCCAACCAACTAAAATACTTGGGAGAAATTATCAAGAAAAGTGATCAAGCTTGTATTCAGAATATAGAGATGGATAGAAATTTATGTTGGAGGCTATGTTACTTATTAGAGAACATAGGTAGTTTGTGTGGAGAAAAATTTGTTATTATCCCTGAGAAGGTAGCATTTTTCTATCCATTCTTGTCTATAACAAGAAAAATATGATTGTGAAGCATGATTTCAAAAGATTGGTCCACACTGTGAGCAAGTACTTCAAATAGACTCTTAAAGTAGTTTTGAAATGTGGCCCATAGGTACTAGCAAAGCCACATCCAATCAGTGATGATTGCACTAATGACACTAGGAGTTGTTTTAAGGTACTAATGACATTGTTATGTTTCTTTATATTATTTATGATGTAATATGACATTGTTCAAGGTTCACTATCTGGCCATTTTTCAATCTTTTTTCTCAACTTCATTGTATTTTGATATGATAGTGTTGCCTTGGAATGCTAGATGGCACTTATATCAACATACATCAAGCCACTTGTGAACAAGTACATTACATGTCAAGGAAAGATGATATCATTGTAAATACTCTTGGTGTGTGCATTTATGACATGAACTTCACATATTTTCTTGCTAGTTGGGAAGGTTCAACATTAGATTAATAGAGTATTGCATACGAGCTAGCCCAAAACCTAAGGAAAAAACATAAATTTCCCTCAAGCTGAAATGTAGCCACAAGACATCACATCTAAAAAATTACGTGATCCACCACCATGGAAAACCTTTGTAGAAGTTGTCTTGTCAATGACTAATGATCCTTTTCATGATTCTCTATGAGCTTTGAAGAAAATATTTAACTTATATCCATAGAATATTTTTGGACAGACTAGTATGCATTGTGAAAAGAATGCCCTAAGATTTTCTTAGGATGAATTAGCTTTTTTTGTATAACTTTATAGATTTACGTTGATTGGGAAGTATTCTCATGGCTTCCCAAAATTCTCTCAACTTCGTACGAGGTTTGCAAAGATAGGGGTGAAGGGATCCTATGAGACTAGAGTTTTGGATTTGAAACATCTTCTTATTCATTTAACCAATGAAGAAGATTATATAAGGATATAGATAAAGAGACCATGGGTATTTGATGGCTATCCCATGAGGGTTTTGAAGTGGACTCTAGATTTTAACCCTAAGATGAAATCACCTATTACACCTTGGATTCAATTTCCAAACTTTCCAATTCATCTATTCCATAAGCAAACCATATTCGCAATTGTAGGATTGATTGGAAACCACTTAGAATAGATGAACCAACAGTAGATAGAACAAAACCAAGTGTAGCTAGGGTTTGTGTTGAGATTAACTTAACAGTTGCAAAGGAGACAGAAATTTGGATTGGTTAAGCCTGTTCCATGAGATTGCAGAAGGTGATCTATGAAAACTATTTAGATTATTGTTCTATTTGCAAACATATTAGACATGTTGCAAATATATGTAATGACAATCCATTTTGAAAACAAATTGTAAAACCTTCTAAACAAGCTTTTCAAGGAGATTTAAGAAATAAACTGAATGCACAAAGACAAAAGCAAATTGATGATAAGCAAAAGATATCTAAGGGAAGAAATTAAGTTATTGAGGAAATGATGATGGAAAAATAGATTAAAAAACCCTAACATTAACAATAAAGGAAAGATAGTTATTGTGGATTCTCTTTCTGAGGTGGCGCAAAAGGAAATATACAATACACATATTCAATACTTGGGACTAAGTAATGTGTAAACTGATTGTAGAGGCTAAACTTGAAATAAATTTGCAAAATTAAGGAATACTGTTGTTGAGAAAGGTGAGTTTATCAATAATTATGTTGACAATATTGTAAACAATCTTTATTTGAATGTTGAATCTAGTGACTTGAATGAAACAAAACACCAAATCAGTAATGATCAACAAGTCAATATAGCTACACCGATTCTTCATAATCATGAAGGTTCAATGGCTTGTGGAAAAAATAAGGCTGGATGTTCAACAACCAATTCTAGTTCTTGTGACAAAGGTAGTCTGAGATCATATTCTAAGCATGCAAATGGTCAAGAACATGATTCTCATAGTCATTGTCAATCAGCTTCGTTTATGAAGAGACAGGAGCAATAGAAGGAAATATTTGAGGAAGCAACGGTTACATAGAGAAGAACTTTATCATTTGGAAATAATCCACATAATACTTCATTTCTATGCAAAAAAAATGAAACCATTTGAAACATATAGAGTTCAAATCCTTAGCTTATCAAGGTCTACTTTAGAATTAAACAATTGTCAGTGCTAATTATGAGTTTTATGAATACGACGATTTGGAATATAAGGGGAACAAAGGATATGAAAACTCAGAAATACATATGTGATGAGCTTAGAAAAAAGAAGTTGAAAATGCTTGTCATTTTAGAGCCTATGATAATACTAGATTCTTAATCTATGCTAGAAGATTTGGCTTTGATAGTGTGTTTGCTAATTTTTCAAACTGAATTTGGTGCTTCTTTGATATAAATTTGTGAGTAGAAGTTTTGATTGATTGTATTTAGGTTTTGCATGTCAAAGTAGCATCTACTTTATTGTCGTCACCTCTTTTTGGTAGCTTTATCTACGCTTTGTGTACTAAAGTAGAGAGGCGTGTGCTATGGAATGACTTGAGTACTGTGGCTACAACAAATCTTGGATTCTTAGTGGTTATTTTAATGTAATTTTGAACATTTCAGAGAGAAAAAAAGTGTTGCACCAAAGTTAAGATCTATTGAAGAATTTGGTGGTATGATACAAGATTATGGTTTATCAAATGCTAGATTTGTGGGAAAACCATTTACACAGACAAATAAATGGTTATGACAAAGATTAGATAAAGTTTTGGTATCTCCTGGATGGAATGAACCTTTTAATAGTATTAAAGTCCGTCATATAGTGAGACATTATTTAGATCACTCCCAATTTCTTATAGTGTTGGAAAATCAAAATCTCAAAGGCTCATCTTCATTTCACTTTCAGCACATGTGGTGTAAACACCATGAGTTTATGAAGACTATTAAGGAAAACTAGGATATGACTTCAGTAGAAACAAGCAAGGTCAGATTGCAGCAAAAATTATACAGACTTAAAAGGTATTGCAAGTGATAGAATACACAAGTGCTTGTTAACATTTTTTATGCTATCAAACAAGCTGAAGATGAGATAAAATATTGGGATAAGGAGTTTGATCAAAACCCTTCATATCATAATTTGATAAAGATAATAGAAGTAATGCTAATCTTACTAGGGCCCTTAGCATTGAACAGACATATTGGAAGCAAAAAGCAGTAGTAAGATGATTTGCTGAGGAAAAAAGGGACACTAGATTCTTTCATTCCCTTGTTAAAAGAAAAAGAAATCAGTTAGCTTTTCATCAGATCATTGATGGGGACAAAACTTTGAAAAAAAAAAAAAAGAGCACATAAAAACATTTGATGCACTATTTTTCAAGAATTTATTAAGCAGTGAGAATGAAGCTATTCAACTTGTCGACTTCTCTCATGTGCCAAGACTTGTGAGTGAAGAGGCCTTAGTTGCTTTGTGTACTATTCCTAGGGGTGAGCATTAGTTGACTCGGTAAAATTTTGGTTAATTTACTGAAGTGTATAACATTTATAACCATTTATTGCAGTAAATTTTTGGTTAATCGGTAGAATTGACTAAAACATTTTGGTTTGCTTCGGATAATTCACCAATTGACTATTTTCTTTTTTTGAGTTTCTTTCTCAACATTGTTATTTAGCAAACATACTTTCTATTTCTTTTTAGTATTACTAGTAATATTTTCCAACCTTTATTGACTAAGAAAAGTGCGTATAGTACAAAATATTTAATGTGCGAAGCAAAAATATAATAAGTATATCAAGATACTAAACAAAAAATTGTCATTGGAGAAGGTGAAAAATTTCCTCTAAAGCAACTAGAGAAAAATAAGCCAAAAAAACTAGAAAAGAATAGAGAAAGCTTAAGTAAAAATCAACTAAAATCTAAAGGATATTAATAAGAAATTCTATATTTCCAACAAGGTTTTAACAAATAGCAAGTTAATAAGCATCCAATAAACAAACTTCATCCAACAAAACAACTCCAATTTAAAGTTTTGAGTCAAAACATATATCAATACAATCCTAACTTAATTCAATCCCTCCACCAAATATTCATAACTAAAGTTCATAATTCCTTGCGCTAAATACCCATTAGAATGATAAAATCATCTCCAAATCCTTTGTAGGTCTAATGGTTTATTGTTGAGAGCCAAACAATGGATATGAAAGGTGTTGTTCTTGAAGGAACCATGCCTTTGATCACTTTGAAAAAGAAAGTTGATTTGACGCAAAAAAATCCAATCAATACTAATAACACAACATAAGAAAAAACATATATATTGATTATTACTAATTAAAACAAGAATTGCACCAAACTAAGATATAATTTTAACATAAATCAAACACTTGAATAAATAGAGAGTACTAGATCAACGGCTCCCACTTAGGCCACTTCTATCAAATCCAATAATTGGCAAATCTGAATTATCAAAATAAGTTATTTAATTACTAAGTGCACATAAAACTAAATAGAAATTTAAATGATACGTAAAAAAAGATTATAACATACCATTCTCAAACTTCTCAACTTTCTCTAAATCTTCCTCAACATTTAATTGATGAGACTGTTGAAGCCAATCTTGTGCAAAAGATTCAAAAGCTACGGTGGAGATAGGAATAGCTAAAATATCTTGATCCATGTGTGAAAGAATTGGAAATCACTCAAAATTGAGTTTCCACCACTTTAGAATATCGAAATCATCTTTATCACCTTGCAAAGCCTCATCCAAATACAAATCAAGCTTGGATTTTCTATCAAAACCACTTCTACTCTCTATTTTTTGTTTCTTGGCCATTAACTTATAATGTCCTCTTGGCTTCCCAATACCCATTGATTCACTACTCAAAGTTGCACTTGATTGACTTGTTTCATTTGAATGGCCACTCTCAAGTTGAAACATCTTCTTATATTCCGTAAATAAATCATAAAGTGCCACTTTCGCTCTCTCAAACAAATTGCTACCATCATCGATACCATAAAAATCATGAAAAGAAACTTCCATTGCCATAAATTTTTCATGAGGATCAAGTACAACAACAAAAAAAATAATTTTTTTCATTCTCTCAATATTTCCCCAATGTTTGCCAAACTTTGTCTTTATTCTTATACCCATTCCCCTCAAATGCAAATCATCACTTTATGTCTATTCTAGGATTGCACCAAATATATCACTAATTTTAGTCCAAATGTATTAGATATTACATACAATGATCCAAAAATGTGCAATGTGGCATCATAAAAAAGATGCAACATACTGGTCATTCTTCTCACAACATCCCAATCTATGAAACCCTTTGAACTTGCATCAACCGCAACTTTGAAGTATAGATCTATTAACTCAAATATTTCAAATTCTCTCTTATACTTCTCAGCTACACTCAACATTAAATAAGTAGAATTCCACTTGGTGCACACATCTAAACACAATGAACTCTTACATTGAATTTGCACTTACTTGGCACACTTGTTGAATTTCTTAAGTCTACTAGGAGATTGTCTAATATATTTCATTGCCTCCTTAACCCATTTGATTGATGAATCCAAATCCTTTAAACCATCAAGCACAATTAGGTTTATTATTTGAGCAATGCACCTCATGTGTAAGTATTTGCAATTTCCAATACTAATTCCCTGATTAATAAATTTCTTTTTTAATTGATTAATTGCAGCATCATTTGAGCTAGCATTGTCCACCATAATAGTAAATACCTTATCTATCCCCTAGTCAAATAAGCATGTCTCAATTGCCCTACCAATCAATTAATCCCTTATGACTAGAAATTTGACAAAAATTCAAGATTTTCTTATGCGACTTCCAATCCTTATCAATGAAATGAGTAGTGATGCACATGCAATTAATTTTCCGAATGGATGTCCATGTGTCAGTAGTTATAGAAATCCCTTGCTCATTCTTTTTCAAATAATTTTTCAAAACCAACCTCCCATCCATGTACAACTAAAAATAATCACATGAAACAATCCATATAGAAGGAATTTTAAACCTAAGGCATGCATCATGCATAAACTATTTAAACTTTTCTGCTTCAACAAATTTAAATGGCAGCTCATTAGACCATAATAATCATGCGTGCAAGATTGTGTCTAATAGCCACTTGATCAAACTTCCAATTAGACAATGTATCAGTATTCTCACAATCCCCCAACGGTAGCAAAGATAAGTATTTTTGTTTCCCATCTTCATTATCTGGCATTTTCTTACATGCTTTCATGTGATAGTTAAGTGCATTGGTACCATTCTCCTAGTATTAGCAACATATTCTTTTCGATAATACTTGCATTTTCCTTTCATGAAATCTGTTTCATTATCAACAACTACCCCAAAATGTTCCCATACTTTTGACCTTTGTTTTAGGAGCTTCCCTAATTTTTTAGTTTCATCACTTTTAGGTATAGATATTGAATTTGAATTCTCCTCTTCTTGAGTGCCTTGTGGGCATTTGATAGGGTTCTTGAGAATCTAAAAACATCTAAAAAATACCAAACAATCCACAAATCAACATGAATTAGTTTTCCATATTTGAATTAGTTTAATGAATCTAATAATATTTCATTAAACTTGGTGAGTGTACATATCTCGCAGATTTAGAAAATATATAAAAGAAAATCACAATTAATATATTAGTGTAAAAAGAATCTCCCTAGTATCCATAATATAGTTACTAAAGTTAATGAGAGCAGTTTAATAAACCTCAACTAAAACAATCAAAACTATATGAAAGCCTCAACTCCAAATTGATTTCCACCAATTAATGATGTAAAAGACATTAGAAATTATTTGAAAACTCCAAGCCCTGAATTTCATAAAATCCACTCAAAAAGAAAGAAAAGAACATCTAAGAACATGTCTTTTTACAATCTTTATATACCAATCTATAATCAATATTTCTAAAAATATGAATTGTTCTCGATGTAGAAACAGAACAAGGCCAAGGAATAGTCTAGCTTTCATAATGGCATTGCTATCAAAAAATCTGAGAATGATTTCTCTACAACTATAATTTGAGTTTGAATTTTATCGAATCATTCCTATTTATTTTTGAAGGCTTAGGATAATGAAATAAAGCCCAAAATTTGAAGGCTTAGGACTATGAAATAAAGCCCAAAATACTATTTTCTCAAGGCCTTAATTAACACCCTTTGTTCATAAAAAAGCTTTAAAATTTTCATAAATTAACAAATAAAATGCATAATGCTAAGATAAATTAACCAAGCAATGTTAGCCTAGAACTAAAATTACTGACAAGATTTGATAACCTCAACCCTTTGCTACACAAGGGCTTCCTACTTTGCACTACTGTAGCGGCTGCAACAGAGGTTTGATTCTCTACTACCCCTACAAGTATAGAAAACAAGAATAAAAAAAAGGAAAAATTTGAGAGAAAAAAGAGAAATAAAGTACTCACTTCGTAGCTTCTTCTCCCCTAATTGTGTGCTCCAAACTACTACAGAAGTGAAAAACTAAAAATTATCTTTCAACCTCTAGAAAAGGGGTTGAAGTTTGATATCTAACCTAATGGAAAAGGAGATTGAGAACTGAGAAGTGAGAAAATTATTGACAAATAAATCAAAATAAGAGATTGAAGTTGAGATAGAGTGGTGAACGGTGGCGGCGAAGACTAAAGAAAAAAGCCAAGAGGCGAGATCATTGGTGACGATGGATGACAATGTGGCATAAGAGAAGTTAAGGACTAGTTGAGGAGTTGGGACAAAGGATAACTAAGTAAGAAGTAAGAACTGAGTGTGAGAAATGGGAATTATAAACCCCAGTTTAAAATGACGTCATTTTGTTTCGGTCAACTCAATTTTTAACCAATTTTTTCTAAAAATTAACCGCACCTCACCTAAAATTGAAAACTTATAAAAAAAATTACCATTAACCAAATTGAAAATAAATTGGATAAAACAGTTTGATGGATTTGGTTTCAGTTTGGTCGATTGATCATTTTTTCCAATTAATGGATAATTTTGCTCCAATCTAGATAGTGTTGTTGGTTTGGATGGGTTTTCAGCTTATTTTTATTAGGTATGTTGGGATATTATTTTTCCTAATGTAAAATGATAGTGAAATACCTCTTTCACAATGGTTCTATGTCTAGAAGCTTTATTGTTCATCCTTAGTTTTAATTTCAAAGGTTGGGGCTTCTAAAACTTGGTCAGATTTTAAACCTATTAGTTTGTGCAAAGTGACAAACAAAATTATGTCTAAATTGATTATAAAAGGCTTAACTCCATTTTGTCTTATCTTATTTCTCCATCATAAAGTGGTTTTGATGCTGGGAGTTTCATTGCAGATAATATCCTTCTTGCATAGGAATTGGTTCATACACTAAATCATAGATATAGAGGTGATAAGGTGATTTTTAAATTGGATATGGCAAATGCTTTTGATAAGGTGTATTGGAATTTTCTATATCAAATATTGTTGCATATGGGATTTTCGAATGCATAGATTTCATTGATCAAAACATGTATTGAGAATTGCTAGTTTTCTATCTTAATAAATGGATCACATGCTGGCTTCTTTAAATCCAATAGAGGATTAGGACAAGATGATCCATTAGCACCATCGTTTTTTCATTCTTGCAACATAATTGTTATCTAGAGGTTTGAATCAATTATATAGAAGAATGCCTTTACTTAGATATGATAATAAATCCAGCATACTTATTTGTCACCTTGCATACGCAGATGACATTATTATATTTACTAGAGTTATGGGTAGAAATATTAATAAACTCATGGAGCTTCTTCATCAATATGAACAAGTGTTTGGTGAGTGGATTAACTATTAACAAAGTGCTTTTATGGTGAGCAAGAGATGCAGTCTCCACAGACAAAGATACATTAAGAATTTAATAGGTTTTACTCTTAAACAATTGCCTATAACATATTTGGGAGCTTCATTAGGTGTTGGAAATAAGAAGGAGATCTTATTTACTACATTAATTGATAAGATGAGAGCTAAGTTATTAGGATAAGAGAAGCTACTATTATCATATGGAAGTAGACTTACACTAATTAAAAGTGTGCTTAATTCCATGCCTCTTTATCTTATTAAAGTAGTCCACCCTCCAAAAATCTACTATTTATCAAATGGAAAAAATTATGAATAAATTTTTCTAGGGAGACTATGGTGATCAAAAGAAAATACATTAGGCAGCTTGGTAAAATTTATGCTATCTGCAAGCAAAGAGTGGGTTAGGAGTAACAAATTTACATGATGTTGTTAATTGTTTTTCTTGGAAGCTATGGTGGAACTTTTGGAATCAAAAAATCCTTATGGGCTTAGTTTATGAAGGAGAAAAATGTCAAAGGACTCTTTTCTGGAGATGTTGGCCCCAACAAAAATTATTCACCACTATGGAAAAGAATGAGCAAAGTTAGAGCACATATTGAACAACATTTATTTTGGAGTCTAGAAGTTGGAAAGGTTTTTTTTTTTTTTGGCATGATCATTGGTTTGGTGAGAAGCCTTTATGTCAAATTGTTGATAAAAAATTGTGTACATCAGAACATGTGGGTCAATACTCGAAAAATAGAGCTTGGAATGTCTAGAAGCTATCTCAAATGCTGTCAATAATTTGGTAGAGGAGATCAGTGTAGTACGTTTTGAAACAAGCAAAGAAGATATTCTCTTATTGAAGCTCACTAAAACAGGTTGTTTCTTTTAAATGCGTAAATGGATATTAAATGCATTAGATATAATGCTTTGATATTTGTATCCATTTAACTTTTTGAATATTCGGATACAAATAGAGATTTGACAGATATTTAAAAATGATATCCGAATTCATATCCATCAGATATCAGTCGAATTTGGATATATCTATATTTGATTATAATTATTCATATGCATTCAAATTTGATTAACTTATCCATATTTGAATTAATTTTTTGATATTCATATTCGATGATAATTATTTAGATATCTATTTACGAATATCTAAATACGTGAATCTATTAACTTATTACAAATACATATTTTAATTAAAAGAATGAACTATACAATTTTATTAAAAAAAAACAATCAAACAAATGGCATAATTTTTAATTAATATTTGACTTTATAATTGATTATTAATACTAATTAATAATAATGATATTTAAGTATATTAATTATAAAGTCGCCAACAATAATTATATTGATTAACTTTATTCTTCAATTTTCTCTCTATATTACAATAATTTTTTAAATTTATTCTTTTTTTTCCAATTCTTCAATTATAATTTTTATATATACATATACATATTATGAGATTTTTATTGAAAAATATAAATAATATATTATTTAATAAATATATATTCAGAGTGGATATTAAATGAATTAGATATACATTTACCATATCTGTATTTATTTACAATTAGATATCTACTAATCAAATACGAATAATATCCGCTATGCAGATAAATTTTATATAAATGGATATGGATGCGAGTGGTAAATGAATTTTTGAATATTCACTTACAACCCTAGTTTATATATTAAATCCGTATGGAATATTAGCATAAAATTTGAACCAGTCCAAGGATTAATAGAACAAATATGTATGACATCTTTGCCACCTAGTATTTCAGTGCTTATATGGAGGTTGTTGCATAATTGGACTCCACTAGATGAAAGGATGTGACAAAAAAGAGTACAAATTGTATCTAAATGTGTATGCTACAAAGAAATTAAAACACGACAACATTTATTTATAAATAGTGAAAAGCTAAAGCAAGTGTGGAAATGTTTTGCAAAATTGTTCTATTTCACTCTCCCAAATACTCAAAATGTTTCATTGATGATTTAGTTATGGATGATTTTAGTTAGAGGAGTAGTTCATGGTCATGTTGGAAATATTATACCTATCTTGATCTTATGGCACATATGGGAAGCAAGAAATGATAGCAAGCATAGAAATAAACCATTTATGTGCAACAAAATTACTTGGAAGATACTTCATTCTATGCATACAATATACAGTGCTAATGGATTTAAATTTGAACAATGGAGAAGAGATATTCAGTTGAATAGGCTGTTGGGATGTTATTTTTGAAATCATAAGCAGCAGCAAGTGATTTGTGTGCATTGGTTGAAGCCTAAATATCCATGGCATAAGTTGAATATTGATGTGACAGCAAAAGAAAATCCAAGGCTAGTTGGTATGGGTGGTTTGCTTAGAGATTTTCATGATAATATGATATTTGCTTATTATACTTTTTTGGGAGATCAAAAACTAACATGTATGCAGAGTTGTATGAAATATAGCAAGGCTTTCAATTATTTGCTAGAAAAGGTTTTTAGCAGGTTTGGGTGGAGATAGATACACAAGCATCTATTCAACTTATTTGTTCAAAAACTTCAGGATCATGGTGAAGCTACCATGATCTTGAAGCTACTATCATCACTAATGGTACACATATCTCATATCTATCGAGAAGGTAATCAAGTAATGGATCTCTTGGCAAATATTGCATGCAAGAATCAATAATCAAAGAAATTGGAACCACATCAAATTCAAGGAAAAGTCAAAGGGTGTATTAGGCTAGACAAATTGGATTTCCCATCATTTAAAGTTAAACTCTCATAGTTTGGTTGGTTGAGATTGTTTCTTGATTGTTTATTTGATTTTCAATTAATAAACATGTAGGTGTCTAACTAACCCCCTACCAAGACACTAGCAATATTTGAAAAAAAACAGAGAGAGAGAAAAGAAAAAAAGATTAGTAAAGTATAGCGATATGTGCCAAACAAGTCATATGGATTTAAAGTACCCGCCAATATGTTGTGTTTAACGTTAATAGTCCTTATAGTTCGTTCTATATTATGTTTGAATTGTATTAATGTAATTTTTGTGCTTTATTTTATATTTTAAGGGAATTACTACTTGTGTGACTATGGTTACATAAATTACAAGGGTTTTCTCACTCCATATTGTGGCATGAGGTACCACTTCCATGACTGGCATGATAGATCTTTGGCACCATTGAATGTACCTAAATATTTCAACATAAAGCATTATAAGGTGTGAAATGTCATTGAAAGGGCTTTTGGGTTATTAAAAGGTCGATAGGCTATCTCGAGGAACATTACTTACTATTCAATCAAGGTATAGAACATAAGAATTCTAGTTTGTGCACCAATGCAAAATTTTGTCCAAACACAAATGGAAGTTGATCCATTGAAGGCAAATGAAATGTTGACTAGCTTTGAATACCATGATGAAATGGACGTTGATATGAGATAGCCTAATAGACCCAACCGAACAAGTTTTTGATCTCAAAAAAGGCCCATAAGTCCACTTAACATACATGACCCAACGTCACTCTTGGAGCTAACTGAGCCGAAATCACTCAACCACAGTTATCTAGTTGAGCAGATAGCCCTCGACCACACTTAACAAGATGCTTTGAACCACTTTATTTATGCAACCATTCCTTTGGTCGACCCCCTTATCTGTTCAATAGTTGTTGACCAAAGTGCTCACTTCAGCATTGACTCATATCCTTGCCGCAATTATTGTTCTAACAAACAACATGCATCCACATTAATTACGCATGCCACCCGATACAATCTTTACCACCAACTTTAGCAGGAAAGCGCTTGCCCAGAGTACTATTGTTCCTAAAAACTAGGAGATGATGCCACCTGGGATAGTACTCAAATTGGAAATGACCAATAACACCTAGGCAAGGACAAAAGCCCTCTACACTTGATAGAGGACATATTAAACATATCATTCACCAGGAGAAGGCTATAAATGCCTCACTGCCAGCCAGTCTTTAGGTAATGCCAAATATACTATAAGCTACTAATCTTCTATTCGATTACCTTCTTTCAACCATAACTAACTTGAGCATTGGAGTGCCTTCGTTGAGGGCACCTTAATTAGTTTGATGTTTGCTGTTGTTGCAAATCTCAAACCTCCAGAAAGTTGATGTTGGATTATTTGACCTCCCTGGTCTAATTAGTCCAAACACAATCCAATTCACTAAATATAACTTTCAACCACATCATTTTGGCACTGTTTGTGGAAAAAGTCGGCAAAGGATACTGGCTGGTTGAACAAGTGCATCAACATAGGAAAGCATATATGGTGGTGAGATAGTTGAGAAGGAGTTAGGTTATGTAGACCTCGAGGCCTACTAGGAGGTCGACTATTTCTTGGGTTAAAGAAAACCCAAGGCCACACCTTAACCCCTCATCGAACACCATTATGCATCATTTAGGAGGTTAATGCATTCTACCCCGAGTCCCAGGCACCAAAAGCTCTATTCTTTAGGGATATGGTACATCTCCCTAATTCACACTAGATCAATTGGAGATATCTTAAAGACTATTTTGGTATAGAGGTTTGGTGTGAATAGTCAATTGCATGATGCAGGCACCTCACTCAGGCCAATCTTGCCCCTGGAGGCATCCCTCTCAGTGCTCGAGCTCGAGCGATCACTTGATGAACTATCAGAACTACTCTCACGAGTTGTTTCGAACACATTTCCAACCCTAATTTTCCCTAAAACACTACACCCTTGGACCTGGTGTTTTTGCTATCTAAAGCACTAGACATCTTTATATAGAAAAATGAAAGAAAAGATTAGATGGGTAGAAGAACTTATAGCAGATATCTTAAAACCTCTAAGCACATGAAAGATTTAAAAAGATTAGAAAGAAAGAAGTTGACTAGAGATGATCTCAGCAAAAATGTAAATAGATGTATCCACCCCCTATATTTATAAGTATCTGGATGTGGGAACCCGAGCAACAGTAATAATTGCACTATCGTCCCTTGGCGCTTCATATTCTATGATGTAACCAGCGCATTAAGTACGTAAAAAATAACCGTCGTTCAGTTGTCTACTCTCTACTTCTACTCATCGATAAGCTCGATTAGGACCGTGAGTGAGGGGGCTTATAATATGAGATAGCCCAACATTCCTAACCCAATACGTTTTCGACCTCAAAGAAAGCCCCCAAACCCACTTAACATGCATGGCTTAACATCGCTCTTGGAGCCAGCTAGGCCAAAATCACTCGACCACAGTCATCTGGTCGAGCAGATAACTCTTGACCACACTTAAGGAAAGGCTTCAAACCACTTCATCCATGCAATCATCCTTCTGGTGGACCCCCTTATCTGTTCGATGGTTGTCGACTAAAATGCCCATCCATCATTAACTTATATCCTTGCTGTATTTAATATTCTAACAAACAACGTGTCTCTATAGTAATAGTGCGTGCCACCCAGTATAATCTTTATCATCAACTCTGTCACCAATTTTGGTAAGGAAGCGCCTACCTAGAGTATTGTTCTTTTTGGAAACCAAGAGATAATGCCACTTAGAATACTACCCAAATTGAAAATGACCAATAACACCCAGTTAAGGATAAGAGCCCTCTGTACTTAATAGAGGGGCATATTAGACATATCATTCATCAGAAAAACGTTATAAATGCCTCACTACTAGTCAGTCTCCAAGTAATGCCAAATACACTATAAGCTCTTATTTTCTATTCGATTACTTTCTTTCGACCAAAATTAACTTGAACATCAAAGTGCCTTTGTTGGGGGCACCTTAGCTAGTTTGACATTTGTGGTTGTTGTAGATCTTAGACCTGGAGAAAGATCGTTGTTGGATCATTCGACCTTCTTAATCAAATTAACCCAAACACAACTCAATTTACTAAATATGACTTTTAATCTCATCAGATGTAAAGAATCTTGAAACCATTGAGAGCTCATCTCAGTGGAACAATTGGTGGGATAACTTAGCTAGTCAAACATTTAATGCATGGCAAGCATGGCAGCATTCATTATAATATTCACCAAATCATAATTGTAAAAAATAATATGAAAGTATCCACATAAATTATGAGATGCAACAAGATTGTTTGGAGAATGCTATTGTACCTTTGTATCTAGTATTTGATTCAATCAAAGATGGAGTCTTGTGCATGTTGAATTGATAAAGTTTGCTTATTGTGTTTTTTTTTGCTTTAAATGCTATAGTTTGGAATTGAAATTTTCTATCTAATATTCATGATTAATGTATTGAATATTTTGAATTTGATCCTATGTTATTATTTACACAAAGCTAATAGAAACATGTGTAGTAAATTTGATTGGTGCAGTCGTTAACTTTTATGAATATATATGTACTAACTATTTTTTTTCATCAAATGATGGCACAGTTAGGATGCTCTACTTGATCTACCGATAGGTCTACTAAAAGCCCTTCAACTTAGTAATGTTTTTGCATCCACTAGGAAGAGGTCACTTTAGCTGTTACTGTAAAGGATTTGCTTCCAACATGTTGGAAATGTGATGGCTCCCTCAAGGGTAGATACATGGTAAAGCTGGAGTTAATGATGGTAGAGAAGTTTTCAAGTAGTGGCATAATCATTAAGCATATAAAGTCGAAGCTACAATTTGAAATAAAAGACATATTTTCTGCATTTAGGTTTCATAAGTGATTTTGGTTGGTGCAATGCTCATATTTGTTTGATCACACACACGATACTATTGAGGATGAAAATGTTTCGTCTGAGTACATTAAGGTACATTAAACTTACATAGTATGATTTGTAACATTTTGCAATACCTATTTATTTGTTGGATGTGATTTCCATGATGTATGAATTTTTTTCTATCTTTAAGTTTTGATCAGGTTATTTATGGTATTTTTGAAAGTACACCTCAAAACAGCAAAATTGAAAGAAAAAACCACATCTATGGTTCGATAATTGGGTTGAGAATTTTGGAAATGATGGGGAGACTAGAGTTAGATCAATTCATTTTAGGGATATCGTTCATGAGTTATTCAATGGAAAACTAAGTGAAAAACACAGCAACAAAGATGTGGATAATGATTGTGGCACTCTATCTAAATTTAATGCAGTTAACATGGGTAATGACAAGTCCATGTCAATTAATCTACCTTCTTTAAAAGTTTCAAAGAAAAATCAGTCTCCTTGGGTAAGAGAAAGGCTAGAAAACTTAAGCATACTAGATTTGAATCCATGATGGGTACATGGATAGAAGAGACAAAGGTTGCTCTTGGAAATCTGGCTGACAAACTTTTTCAACCTGTAGCACTAAAGCCCAATATGGATTCATCTATGAGGATAGCTATGTTTGATGCACTCACCAACATCCCAGATCTTACATTGGACAATCAAATTTGTGCTATCCATCACCCCACATATAACAAGTCGGATATGTATGATTTTAGGAGATATACCACTAAAGGCAAGTGCTTGATTTTGTACAATTGTTACCATTCAATAAATTACATTTCTATGTTTCACAAGTGCTCTTCAAGTAGCAATTGACAAGCAGATGATGGATAACACTTCTTGAAATTGATTGGGCTAGTTGTACACTTTTTGCCACTTTAACTTCATGATGTGTGGTTAGCTAACACTGTGGTTTGTGGTTTTGTGGTGTTGTTGGCTATACTATCCATGTTTTGGTAATTTTGGTCAGGGTGTATGTCAAATTACATATGGGCTCGTAGGAATATAATATTGTTAACTTGTACCAATATCATTTGTTGTCGTTTTATCCCTGGAGTTTTATCTATTCTTAACTGTGCATTAGGATCTTTGTTTTGTGAAGAGTTTATATGGTGATATAGGACTTTATGGGGCAGCCTGATACATGCCAAACTTATGTACTAGCAGCAATCTGCTGTTGTTGGAGCAATAAGTAGCAATCTATTTTTGCTGAAGCTGTTTATGAGTGAGTTTTCTTCTTGCAGCATATGTGTATTTTCTAGTTCATGTATTTTCTCTCACTTAAAATTTTCCCTGCTTTCTCTCTTCCCCTTCTTCTCAGTCAAACTCACTGTTCATCACAGAAATTTATTTCCCACCTAAACTTTTCACCCGTCTTTCTTCTCCGGTGACCGCCGCCCCTGTTGCCGCCTAGGTGGTGGCGGAGATCCCTTTTCTTTCATAAACATGGAAGACCACTTTCCCCATCTCCCTCCAGTTAAAACTTGCCCACACTCTTCTGTTTCTAAACCTTCAACTGACCATGGGCAGACTGAATCTGGGCCCTCAGATTCTTCATCGCCTAGTTCAGATTCACCCTCATCCAGCAGCGTAAGCTCGAGCCCAACAACTAAAAAGTCCTCCCCTCCCATCCCATGCCTTGTCTAAGGTATTTTTTCCAAATTGTTTGCTTAAATCGTGCGACAGCACTGTTTGGATCCGCTGTCTTCTAGCGCGAGTTCTGACTCAATTTTCTTAGACCCAGATGGCCCCAAATCTGGGGAAGTTCGTGTTCAGAATGGTCAAACCACGATTTACCTGTCCAGATCGGAAGTCAAGGAAATGGCTAATGTTTTTCCATATGCCTTGGTGGGGAAATTTTCCTTTGGTCTTCCCAAACTCTCAATGATTGAGCAACATTTTGAAAAGATGAATCTAATGGGAGGTTTCTCGGTAAGACTTCTAAACTCTAAACATATCATTATTGTGCTTTCTAAGGTTGAAGATTATTTAGTCATTCAAATGAAAAGGGAGTGGATTATTGATGGTTTGCCAATGAGAACACTTATTTAGACCCCTGATTTTGATCCAACACATGAACCGTCGGTTGCCCCTGTTTGGGTTTGGTTATCTGGGCTTCCCTTTCATCTCTTCAACAAAAAGTTCCTCTGTATAGTGGCTAAAACCATTGGGCGTCCACTTAAAACTGATGAAGCAACATTGAATCGAACAAGGGTGAACTTTGCGAGGGTGTGTGTGGAGGTTGATCTGACCAAACCCAGATTGGAGGAAATTGTTATTGATCAAGAGACCTCCAAATACAGTGTTAAGGTAGTGTATGAAAGAGTTCCGAGTTACTGTTCGTATTGTAAGCATATTGGACATGGTATTGAGCAGTGTTATGTAAAAGGGAATGCTCCGAGACCGACTCAACGCACGCCGGTTGCCAAGCAAAATCTGGTATCTAAGGACATGAAGGGAAAATGAGTTATGCCGCACTTGTTGACCATCTGGAGGCAGGTCCTAGCTGTACCAAGGAAGCACCAAACATACAGATGAGCAACAAATTTAAGCTATTACCGAACAGTGGGGATGAGGTGAATGGTATGGAGAAAAACAGTGGGGACATTGCTTGTAAGAATAACATGGTTGCGATAGAAGTTGAGGTAGATAGAGGAGGTGTTGGGAACTCTGAATCGAAACTAAACCTACCTAAAACACCCAAAAAACCAAGAAACAAAGTGAAGAAACAAACCCAGATTGAACCTAACCCTATCCAAAACCATAGCCCAAAAATTGATAATCATCGAGAGATAGATTTTGAGGATGCCCAAGATCGTTCCTTGGCCCCAATTTCTAAATCTGATGGTGAACCTCATATAACCAAAACGCCTTTGAAACCTAGCCTTAGAACCACAAAAAAACCAAAAAAACCCAAACCACCTAATCTTATATGACCAAAATCCTTGTGTGGAATGTTCGAGGGGTTGGCAATAAAAAAACACAAAGAGATATTCACAATTTAGTTAGAGAGCACAATATTAAATTGATGGTAATATTGGAACCGAAGGTGAATCTTGATGAGAATTTCATGGCGAGAAGGTTGGGCCTTCACTATAGCATAGCAAATTGTAATAGCAAAATTTGGTGCATTTTTGATAAGGAATTAGAAGTTGAGGTGTTAATTAACTCGGATCAAGTGCTGCATACTAAGATAACATGTGTTACTTGGCCGTCTCCAATTATGGGCTCTTTCATATATGCTAAAGGTTCAAAATTGGAAAGGAGACCTCTCTGGGATTTGTTGTGAAATGTGGCTGGGTCAAACTTGCCTTGGTGTGTTAGTGGGGATTTTAATATAATTTTGAACGCGAGCAAGCGTCTTGGGGGGGTGGACCCTAATCTCGGTGCTATGGAGGATTTTGCTAATATGATAATGGATTGCAAATTGGAGGATGCCGGTTTTGAGGGACCTCCTTTCACCTGGACTAATAATGTTCTATGGGAAAGGCTGGATAGAGTTTTGTTTTCAGCTGAATGGATGGAACATTTTGGTCAATTAAAGGTTAAACATCTCCCCAGGCACTTCTCTGATCACCATGCTTTGCTTCTTACTTTCAGGTATGCGGAAACCACTTCGGTTGCTTCTAGCTTTCGATTTCAAAATATGTGGGTAAGACACAAAAAGTTTTTAGAAGTAATGTATTCTTGCTGGAATGACCCAATTGAGGCTGGAGGCATGACCAAATTTTATCTCAAGCTCTTGCATCTAAAAAAAATGCTCAAAATTTGGAATAAGGAGGTTTTTGGTAACATTCATACAAGGGTCCAAGAAGCTAGGGAGGCTGCTACGATGGCTGAACAGAAATATGATAGTGACCCAAGTGAGGGTAACCTTATTGAGCTGAAAAGATCCAATGCAATTTTGGCTTGTGTCTTGGCAATGGAGGAGGAATTTTGGAAGCAAAAGACTGCTTCTAAATGGATTATTAAGGGGGAACGTAACACAAGTTTCTTCCATAGCATTGCCAAAAAGAGACAAAGCAAAGGGAGGATTAATGCAATTATTGAGAATGAGATGAGGATCACTAATGATGAGGAGATCCGTGCCTCGGCAGTTAGATATTTCAAGCAATTTCTTTCGAGTAGTGAGGAAATTATTGAAAATGAATTGCTTGACAATATTCCCTGCATCTTGAATGATGAAGATAGAACTTTGCTCAATATGGTGCCGACGACAGAGGAGATAAAAAGAGCAGTTTTCAGTATTCCGGCTGAGAGTACTGCGGGCCCTGATGGGTTTGGTGCCAAGTTTTTCCAAGTATGCTGGAATGTCATTCAGGATGATTTAGTGGCTGCTGTTTTGGATTTCTTTGCTGGAGTTGCCCTACCGAGAGGTGTTCTGGCCACTTCCATAACTCTGATTCCGAAAAATGAGGCTCCCCGATCCTAGAAGGAATTTCGGCATATCAACTTTTGTAACTCCACAAGTAAGATCATATCAAAGGTAATGGCTCACTGCCTTGCTGAAATTCTTCCTAAAATTATCTCCCCTAATCAGAGTGCATTTGTTAAAGGAAGAATTATTTTTGATAATATTCTGGTGGCACAAGAAGTGGTGCATGGGATGGGTCGCAACAAAGACAATCTTATCCTCAAGTTAGATATGCAGAAAGCATATGACAGAGTGAATTGGGATATTCTTCTCACGGTACTCAATCGATTTGGATTCCCTCCTCGATGGGTCTTCTTGATTAGTAATATTATTAAAAATTGTTGGTTTACAATTCTGGTTAATGGTCAGGGGGTGGGTTTCTTCCAATCGAGCAGAGGTTTGAGACAAGGGGATCCTCTCTCCCCTGGACTTTTTATTATCTATGCAAAACTTCTCTCTCGTAGCCTGGATTGGCTCATTCTTAAGCATCTTTGCCTTGGTATGGATTTGGGCAGAAATATCAAAATCTCACACTTAGCTTATGCAGATGATGTTATGATCTTCTCAAGGAGGAATGTAACTGGTCTTCAAATCATCAAATGGTTTCTGAATAAATATGAGGAGGTTACGGGGCAGATTTTGAACTCCTCTAAAAGTTCATTCCTTCTTAGCCAAGATGATAGTAGTACTGCCGATGTGGTTAGGGAGATCTTCGGCTTCTCGCAAGCTTTCCTCCCCCTCATTTATTTGGGTGCTCCTCTTCATAAAGTGCCATCATGTATGATTTTATTCTAGAAAAAATGAAGAAAAAACTTCTCGGGTGGGAGCATTCCCAAATTCTTATTGGAGGTCAGCCGACTTTGATCAAAAGCACACTATACTCGATTCCGTTATACACTCTGCAGGTTATGAATCCTCCTAATAATATGCTTATGAAGTTTGAAAGATTGTTTAACTGATATCTCTGGGGTTCCAAGCCGGAAAAGAAAAAAATGCATTGGCGTTCGTAGGATAAAATGTGCTTTCCTTTCAGTGAGGGTGGGCTGAATATCAGAAGCTTGGCTGACTTGGTTAAAGTTTTTACCAGGAAATTGTGGTGGAGATTCAGGCAACGTAACTCAATTTGGGCTAATTTTATGCATGACATATATTGTGGTGATAGGCATCCGATGACGGTAAAAATCATTACTAAACACTCGCCTCTTTGGAAACAGCTTTGTGCCATTCGGGATGAGATGGAAAAGAATATATTTTGGTCTGTTGGTGAAGGCAATCTCTCTTTTTGGCATGATAATTGGCTGGGTGAAGGCTCTTTGAGTAACCGACTTGGCTATAACTATACTTGTTTTAAGCCGATAAGGAAATATTAGGATAATGGAACTTGGAGCATCGAAAAATTGAAGAATGTGCTTCCAGCAAAAGTGGCTGAACATATCTGTTGTATCCCCATCCTTCATGAGGAGTGGGACAATCCCTTTTGGATGGCCTCGACCGACGGCACATTTAACACAAAAGAGGTTTGGAATTTGATAAGGCAGAAAAAGTAGCGGAATGGGTTGATGGAATATTGCTGGAACTTATTTCTTAAACCAACCATTTCTATCTTTTGCTAGAGAGTGCTGAATGACATTATTCCAATAGATGAGAAACTACAAAAGAAAGGATTCGCTTCTCGGTCATCTCTTCATCAAATGCCCTGTGGCCACTAAGGTCTGGAAATACTTTGCGGAGTTATTTAATGTCGGCATGCCTCAAACTGAACAAATTCAGTTGCTGATTCAAAAGTGGAAAAAATCGGCCCCTAGTCAGAAGGAAATTCACATTCAAGGCATTATGCCTTTCTTGATCATTTGGTTCATTTGGTGTGGGCGTAATGATACGAAGCATAAAGCCCTGGCTTCGCCACCACAAAGGATAATTTGGAGAGTTAACAACTATGTTTTTGTTGTGACCAAAGCTGGAATTCTCAAACCAATACATTGGCGGGGTAACTCAAATATTGGTGACGAGTTTCAGATGCCAAAGGTTTGTACTACTCAACCCAAACCAATCATAGTGAGATGGATTAACCCGCCCAGGGGTAGGCTAAAGCTGAACACGGATGGGTCATCCTTGGGAAACCCCGATCAGGCTGGTGCGGCTGGAATTATTAGAGATGAGAATGGCTCGGTCTTATTCGCATTTGCATCCCCAATTTGGATACAAAACCAATACCTTTGCGGAAATTTTTGCAATTAAGAAAGGGCATGATTTGTGTGCCGAGAAGGGGCTATCCAATATTATTGTTCAACTTGACGCTAAGGTTGCTATCCACTTAATTCTCGAGGCTAGAAATTATCATTGGTCTTTTGCTCACCTTATCGGAAGCATTAGGAGGTACATCCATTCTCTCTTGGTCACATTTGAACATATCTACCGGGAAGGAAATTATGTTGCGGATTTCTTAGCTAAACAGGCGGCTGCCTTGTGGTGTGAAAAACTATGGCTTAGGCATGAGCTCCCGAGTAAGGCAAAGCAGCTACTGGAACTTGAGGATAGATCTATCCCCTACATCCGTTTCAAGTAGTGATAGTTGGTTGCATAGTTTAGGTTGAATTTTGTATAGGTTGAAGGATATTTGACTTTGGAAGTTGTATCTTCCTCCTATTTTGAATCTTATGGTTGATAGTTGTAATCCTTGTAACTATCTTTTATTCTAATCTACAGGTAGGGGTCTTGCCAAACCCCCCGTTGCGACACTAACGGCTTTTTGAAAAAAAAAAAAAAGAGTTTTCTTCTTGTAGTTAAAGGGGAACCAAACTTTTGAGTCTGTATGAGCTTGTTGAAATGCATTGTGAATACATGTGGCGGAATATGTTGAATATAATCAGTGTAGGAATATATTGTGCACTTGAGCAGGTTACATGAAGAGGATGCTCATAAATTCTTTCAGCAGGTAACATGATTGTTGTTAGCACCTTATGTTGTAGATTTTCCTTTCTAGAAGTAATTGCCTGCTAGTAATCTTATTCCCTTATTCTTTTGATGATTCGTTAGAGATATTACTATGGTTGTTGCTTGCATTTTCTTTCTTATCTTCAACATCTTGATTTCTTAGCTCTACGTTTGGTGATTCATTGGAGTAGTATTATAATTGTTGGATTGTAATTATTCATTTCCTTCTTTATTAACATATATATGTATATATATTATAAAGTAGCATTGTAATGACTCGAGAGTCTAATTCTATTTCAATTAATGATAGTAGTGAACAAGAAGGCAAGAAAATATTTTCTATCCCTTTTCTTAAAACTATATTTTGGGTTTTTCATTTACTAAAAGTTTTTCTTTGTCCTTTTTTTTTTCATGTGTTGGTGATTTCATACTGCAAAGTGGAAAATCAAGACTAGACCAATGTTCTGTAGAAGCATCTCATGTTCTTTAATCGAAATAATGATGTGATTGTTTATCTCTCTCAAAATTGTTTAGGCTTATTTATGTTTTTTTATGTTTTCTTTTTGCTATTTTTGTTTTTTTTGAAAAAAAATAACTTTTTTAGGTGAAATTCATGCCCCAAACTGAAACTTTTATTTATTTTGCTTATTTTGGTTGGATTGGGTTATTGATTTTTAAGTTTCTGAGCAATTGGATGTGGAATTTGATTGTCTTCCTTTGCCACCACCTTCATTAACATTGGTCTCAGTCAAAAAATAAGACCTGCAACTCACTTATTCTACATTTGATCTTTTAATATATTAGATTAAGAAAGTCTAAAAGATGTTAATTATGTCCAATGGTATGTTCTAAATTTGGGTATGGTGGTAGGCAAAATTAATTAATGCATCGTACTTAGCTAATTTTTATTAGAATTTTCCTATACCATAGGAGGGTAGCATTTTCTTTCTCAATAGTCTTACAATTATACCAAAATTTTAAATTTTATCTCATATTTTATTACTAGAGAAACTTCTTATGCATCCACTCATAAGACGAAGAAAAATTGAAAGTTTAAAGTAAAAAGTAACAAAACTCATGGGATTTTTTTACCACAAGAAATCAAGCAAAAAGATAGTATGGACTAGTGCTCTCCTCTCTCTCATTTTTTCAGTATCAAAATTACATGTCAACATATATTAAGAGAGATATCTGTGTCGCTAGAGATTATAGCCACATGGTAGGTACTGTTATGGATGCCTATGGACAATAAATAATCCAAACAAATATTTAACTATTCAAATATTCATTTGCCCTTCTATTTGATTCAAATTTTTTAAGATTAGTTACTATTCAATTTAACTTGGTCGATCTGTAAGATTTATCTATATTTATTTTCTATTTTATTTGTATTCTATATTAAACTGTGAACTCTTCTCTTTTTTGTATGCACTGATTTGTTGGAACAGTTATAATGAGATTTTAGTCACACAAACAGCAATACTATACATTAGTTGTTCGGTACTAGAATATGCAAAATACAAATTGACAATATTACCATAATAGACATGATAAATAATGCCTATCACGTGACATTAACTAGAACACAACATACTAAATATAAAATGACAATATCACCATAATGAAAATGACAAGTAATGTCTAAAACATGACATATTAATGAAAAACTAATAAACCACATATCCCATGGTACCATATGTCACAAGTGCTCAGGAACATGATAAAATATCCCACGGTACCATACATCGCTAGTGCTTAGGAACATGATAATACACAAACAACAAAATTACTTCCACAATAGGTATCCATTACTACCATTCAACAATCTATATTCAATCTCACTAATTCATGAATTTATTGGGAATGTTTGATCATGATGCATGAGTGTTTGCTGGACTGGCACCTAATGATGAAAGGTGGAGGAATCCAAATAATTCATAGTTATCTTCTTCAGTCTAGAGATTGCCATAAAATTCACTTGGATCACATGGATAGGGTGCATTGGTTACAGGAGTAAACTTAACTGAATTTTGACTGGCATCATCATGGCCATAAATCTTCCCCAAGTTATTCTAGAAAAAGGTTGACAAAGGTTTATTTTCATGTCGTCCGTTCATATATTATAACACGGTTTGATTATTCTAATGTTGTTACTTAGAATAGTTACATCATCTAAAATTTGGATATTTTCTAGCTCACCATAAAAGTCAGGAGATTTTGGTTAATCAAATATCTCGCACATCTTAGTCCACAACTCCTTCCCATTTTTTCATATAAGCTTCTGCGATTAGGCATTTCTACAGAAGAGTGTTGAAATTATAAATATTGATATAAAATACATTACTAAAAAAACTTTAGCTTGCTAATGCTATTACATATATGAAGTAAAATTAGTTATCATAATATTTACCGTGCGTAAGTCCCAAATATAGCCATATGCTATTACGGCATTGTTTATAATATGAGAGGTGATAGGAGTAAGTAAAATAAAAAACCAAACACCTTGTATCCATGTTGCAGCTTCTTGAATAGGAAGATTGCAACTTTATGCATGAATTTGGTCATGAACATATAGTTGATGGAGCTAGTTAATGAATGCATTGCAATAGTATTGGAGCAAGTGATAAAATTCCCATCTTCATAGGCAAACTTAACAGGTTACGTGATGGACTCTTTGTCATATTCATAGACCTATGGTGCTGTGTACAAGATATCATATTGGCTGCATGGATTTTTTGGAGCCGTTGGTAGGAGGTGGATTAGCAAAAAAGTTCAATAAATACATGTATGCAAAAAGCTTAAATGTTGGTATGTTATACAAGGCAGATCATGTGGAGGAAGTTTCATTTATGGGTAGTAGAATATATAGGATGAAAAACATTTATAAGTTGATTTCTATAAATTAACTCAAATCACTAAGTTTGATCAGAGAAATATATTTGAAAAATATAATCAGAATGAAATGTCACACTATGCATGCATAATTTATGGTCCAACTACATTGTCAATATTACTGAGTGAAAGATGTATCCTTGCTTTTTTAAAACTAGCATGCAGAGATAAGTCATTTGATTAAAAAAATTCTGCAGAGATGGATAATTTACCATTCCTTATCTTACAAATGCCTATGCTCTAGGATGTCCACTTTCTTCAAAATTTCAATGCATAAATTATGCATTGATAAGAATTTTCTTTCTTGTTCAAGCTGCCATGCAACTTTTTAATTTTGTATAGAATTTATTACTTTTTGAAAAACAAAGCTTGAAAATGTCACATGCTAGTCAAGAAAGCAATATTTTTTTAACATTTATTCTCACTCTTTTTTTGTCCTATTAGTTTATCCATCAACTTACAATTTCATTTTTCACAACTAACCCACATAGTAGCTCTGTTGCTGCCATAAATTTGTTGGTTGACCAATATTGAGGAGAATTTATTTACTCATGAAGAGACCATTGTAACAAACCTTTGTGCTTCCAAAAAGTACATTGGTATACATATATGTGATGATGATAAGTTGTCTTTTATTTCCTTCCAAATTAAATTCCAACACACCAATGACAAATAAACTCATTTATATAAATAATTACTTTGCTTGAATGAAAAACAATTAACATCCAGTAATGAAAAAGCAGATAATAACTTACATTTGAGTGGTAGGGAAACATTATAAGACATACATATACTACATCAAAATGTTGTTACAACAATACATGATGATGCTTTGATACAATATTGATTAAAATACTCAAGTCACAGGAGCCTTCAAAGTATGAACCTATGGCAATAATAAGGATTCCACAAACGGTACATGCAACAAGCATTAATGAAGTGTTACAACCAACACTAGAAACATGAGATGGTTCGACAATAAAGCCATGCACTCTATATGTTGATGAACCAACATTTGAAGTTTTACATTGGTGAGGTGAATTGACATTAGCACACTCTTGAAATGAATTACTGTGTACACCTGTTGACTGGTATAAGATAAATGAGGTGCCCAACCAACTAGAGCATTATTCGTGAGTACCAAACTCAAAATTAAAAGGGTGCCAAAGTACTTCATTGTGCTTATCCCACCAGATAAAGCAGTCATCATGATCCACTTCCTTCGAACATCTCTAAAATCACCTCGTGGGGTTTTTATTGGTTTAGGACTATCAAAGGACCATTTGATCACCATCACAACTTCATAATGATGGTGGTTTTTCAATCATATTCTCCTGCATGTAAATAAATAATTATTTTATTAAAAAAATAGGTATCAAGAATTTGAGTAAAGATACATAATGAATCAAGCACACCCATCTCTCACTTTGTTAGATTATGATTAAAAATGAATTTAAACTTAAAAAAACTATGTAAGATATGCAAACAATTTAATGCGAAGAATTGATGTAAAATTTCAGAAATGATTTGTCTATAAATAGATTATCATCATACTTTAATTAGCAATATCCCCACAAACAATTTATCTTCATACCTAATTATGAATATCCTCGTAGAAGAAATATGTGTTTTCTTCTCAGACTTAATTTCCTTTTAGAAATGAAAGGTAATACCATGGGAGGAAAGTTCCAATTCAATTTTGTTTAGGTAGCCAACCAGTGCACTAAAATCCAAATTCTAAAAGTTGAACAATTGAAGGCAATAATGAAATTTATGAAAATAGTATTGTACCATCTATCAAATCTAAAAAAAATGCAAGATTGTAGTTTTTATAATATAAACCATAGTCTCTTATTTCAAACAAGTATATCAATCTATTCAAATAGATCTCACCAGACAAAATTAGGTATGATTATTAATCTTCTATCTCAAACGTGGCCTACATTATTTAATGTGGTAATGGGAGTAATCTCGTTCAATGAGATAATATTAAGATTGTTTTGTTCCATTTCTCCTTGTATTTGTTTTTCTCAAAATTATTCTCTCTCTCTCTCTCTCTCTCTCTCTCTCTCTCTCTCTCTCTTAATTTTTAAAAATATCAATTCATCTTAAGCTAAATAATTTGTCTTTTCATTTACAGATGTCCAGAATAAATATAGTGATATAACTAAAAAGGTAAATTATCATGCAATACAAATTAATATATATTTGAAATTGGGATAAAAATACTTTGCCATCCTAACTATGCGCATACATTTATTTACCTAGCTAAACTTCTTTCACCTTGCCATATCTGAACCAATTTTGGTGAAATATTTCATGGTATTCCATCACAATATCATATGAGTCTATTCTAAAGGTATTTTTCATCACTTTATTAAAATACTACATTTTTTAAAATTGAATTATCATAGGATATGCTCCTAAAATTACACTGAAAATTTTTTATTGCATTTTGCAATTTAATGAGGATGGACCAAGGAGATGACTATTATACCACAAAATTAGAAGATTTGACTATAATACCCTAAAAAGAAGACCCCTACTCTTGATCTGATGAAATTCTCCCATAATATTCCACTAAAAATTTATATGTATATGGCAAGGTGCAAAAAACGTATAATTTAGATAGTAAAATGTTATAAAAAGAGGTTTAGTTAGTGAAGTGTAAAAGCATGTATAATTCGGATGGCAAGTTGTTTTTATCCCTTTTAAATTTTATATTTTAAAAATCTAAATACACACATTGACTATGTCATCATTTCTAGTCTACATAATTAATTGATTACATCTTACCAATTAGCAATATCCTCTCAAAGTTTTTTTCAAAAGTATATATAATTTTCTTAAAAAAGAAAAATGTACGAATAATTGATCCTAACATAACTCATTTGCATTTGATGTTGCATGGAATAGAGTAGGGCCTTTTTCAGAAGACAGCAATGTGTCAATTTGTTTTCTTTTGCAATGTGTGCAAAGAGATCTTTTTTCCTCGAAAGTTCTCTGAGTTGTGATTTTTTGGAAATGTTTTTTTGTTTTCCAAGTTCTTTTTAGAACTTGGTACTTAAGGATTTTAGTCTTGATGGGTTTAGTAGTATTGATGTTGTATCCTTAGAATAGTAACTTAGATAACCCAGGACATGCAAGGATTACTTCTACATTAAAATTGGATTATCATTCACTCATTATATAAAATGTAGCAATAAGATATTAGTTGTCATAATAATTATTATTATAAATTTTAATGGCAATAAAAAATTACATTTAAATTATAATTATAAATTATTAGTGATAAGCATATATGTTGTTGATAATTTTTCATTGTTACTTGATTGTTTTTATACATGCATAACTAATAGCAACCAAATATCAGTTCTTGTTATTTTTAAATTTTTATATGAATTAGTGTTATAAAAAGATAAAAATTAGAATCATTATCATTAGTAATTATTGACATATTTTTATGGTTGTCAATTTTTCAACTAGATAAAAATGTCTAAATAAATGTTTACTTAAATTTAAGATAAAGACACATCACGAAATTAAGCTAAATACAATTATTAATTTATTGATATGCACAAATGATTCTTACTTGGATAGGTTGAATTTTAGACATCAATAAAATTTGTTTAAGATATTGATTTTAATAAGACGATAATGGAATATTAAATCACTTGAGCAGTATTATTATTTACACCACTCATAAATACAAATGGGGCATGGACCGTGGGTAGGTATGGAAATAGGTTAGATTAGGCTAGACTTTGGCTTAAATAGGCCAAGCTTGTTATATAAATAATAAGCCTAAACCTAGCCTATTATTTATGATAAGCATTTTTTTAAGGCCAGGCCTAGCTTTTTTAATAAAATCAAAAGCCTATGTAAAAGCCTATTTTTTTTGGTTAAGATTCCAATTAGGCTTAAACATTATATAAGTTTAGGCTTTTAATAGGTTTAAATTAGTAATAAACCTTAATATATCTAGTTATTTAATAAGCCTAAAGGTTATGTAAATTATGAAAAGGTGTATAAGCGATAGCCCAAAAAAATAAAAAATAGATATATTATTATGAAAGTATAAAATTGGTGTATACAAGTAAAAGATCTAAAGGTAAACTAAACTACTTTCATCAAATGTTGATTAAATAATAAAAATTATATTATCATAACTCATTAAATATATAATATAAATCACTACACAAAATTGCTGATTTTTTGGTTGAACTTTTTTGTTGGATTTTTATGGCATTTTGGCAAATTTCTGATGGTATGGATTGATGTCAAAAATTCACGATATATTTGATGGAAAACTGGATACATTTGGGGCATTTCTCGCGCCAAATTTTCTGATGGAATTTTCGTCTAAAAAATTCATCAAAGAAGTTTTCCGACAGAATTTTTGATGAATTTCTCGTTAGAATATCTAAAAAAAATATTTAATAGTAAATAATTGATCTACTAAGGGAAATCTTTAATAGAATTTTATCGAAAATCCTTTGGAAAATTAAAAATTTTGGCCCTAATAGATCCTCTTTTCTTCCCTTCTTCCCTTATTTTCTCTGCTTCTCTCTTTGCTACCAATTCCCTTTGCCATGCAAGCCACCACCGTCACACTATCGCTACACCAACCACCGATTTCTTTGGTTTAATTATGACTTATTATATATATATATGTATGTATTCATATATATGTGGATGTACTTGTATATATGTATTTATATTGTTTGGAAATTAATTGTGTTTTTAATATGTCAAGGTTTTAGTTCATAGATTAGATTATCTTGTTGATATTTTATGATATTTTATGGTTATATATTTATAATTATTGAAAATGATTTTAGTCATTATGCTTTAAAGTTTTAATTTTGTAGAAATTAGATACTAACTTAGGGCTTACATTTGTTTTTGTTATTTTAATTCATTTAAAGTTTTAGATGTTGATACTTTAGGGTTTGTTCAATTTAGGATTTAATTAGTAAGTTTATATAATTTAATGTCAATTTATGATTTAATTGACCATTTTATATTAATTTAAAATCTTATTAGTTATTATATCTTAGTTAAATTACAATACATATGCAACTATGCATCATTATTTTTTTATACTTAGAATTTTTCATTGAATTAATTTATAACTATTCTTTTTAATTGTAATATACATGTGCTAGTTGTTGATATCCAGCAATTTTGTATGTTCATTCCCTCAAGTGTTTATATTTTATATATTTTGATAAGGTAAGTGCATTTTTATTTTATGTATATGGATTGGTCTTATGGACATTTTATATCTTTATGAATAGTAGTTGTGTGCTAAGTATAGAATTTAGAATTGGTGGTTTAGGGTGGAGGACAGGCTTTGGGGGAAGGGATGGATTGGTCCCATTTGTAGCTATTGAATTATTGTTTGCTTGTATGTGTATGAAGTAATAAAGAGTTGCAATATTAAATGGTTTATAACTTATGGTGTTATGTAATGTATGCCTTCATGAATATGCCTAGGTATACCTAACTAGTAATGAAGTATTTGAATCTTTTGTTTCTAGTTATAATATAAAATCAAGCAATCCTTAATTTTCATAATACTAAAAAACACCCTACTTATAATGACAAAAAAATATGAGTAATTAATCCGTCATACATTAACACTCTATTAATATTAGTAACATAATTTTTCTAATGATATAGTTGGATATTATTCCCCTCACACACAATTTAGATGTATAATAGGTTGTATCCAGTTCGTATTGGAAATAGGCAGAAGTTTATAGATGGGACTCAAGAATTTATTAATGATGCATGCAATTTGCCTTAGTTTATGAGAAATGGGAAATTAGGTGCCCTTACAAATTGTGTGAAAAGAAATGCTAATTGCTAAAACTCAATGAAGTTAAGATACACTTATATTAGATAGGGCTTCGAGAAAATTACTGCAACTGGACAGACTATAGAGAGTGAGATCCTTATGTACAAACTTATAATTATACATTTGATTATGGTGCATCAACTAACGAACAATAGGATCAATATCCTAGTGAGCTGCATAGATATATAGAAATAGTATATGATGCAACCGAGATTAATTAAGGATATGAAGGTATGCCATTTCAATTTAACTATGGTGAAGAACCTAATGAAGATGCTCAAAGGTATTATAACTTGCTACCCGAGTACAATCAACCATTGTGGAATGATTGTGAAATGCACTATCCTTTGCCCATAGTTGTGAGAATGCTCAGCATTAAAAGTGACTATAGTCTACTTTATAATGCCATGGATGATGTGCTATAATTAATATATGAGGCCACACCACGAGGGAATGGTATGCCTACTAATTACTGGAAAGCATGAAAGCTAGTCAATAAGCTTTGCATGGTCACAAAAAAAATTAATTTTGGCATTAATAGATGCATGTTGCATTACAAAGAAGATGAAAATCACAATCAATATAAGTTTTATGGAGCACCAAAGTACAAACCCAAGATCAGACAAGGGGTAAAAGAAAGCTCCAAGAAGTGGCAATGAAAATAATGCACTATTTGCCTCTGATTCCTAGGTTGCAAAGATTATATGCATCAATAAGTTTAGTACCTCACATGAGATGGCATCAAGAGAATCACCAAGTATATGGTGTCATGTGTCATCCATCAGAAAAGAATGCTTGGAAATTGTTTGATCTAATACATCGTGACTTTGCAAGTGATCTTAAAAATGTGAGGTTTAGTTTGTGTATTGATGGATTTACCCCTTTCACCTAATTTGCATCACTATATTTATATTGGTCTATCAAGTAACACCATATGATTTTCCTTCTGAAGTATGTATAACATCGCCATATATGTTTTTGATATACATTATTCCTAGACTAAGAAATACAAAAGCCAGAATAAATTTATACCTATAGCCTTTAATTGAGGTACCCATGCTATTAGAGGAGATAGGGAAAGCTAAAAATGGAAAGCTTCCATGCAATCAAAATAAAAGCTAGTGAAAACTTATGTATAGTACATTGAATGTATGAACAGTACATTTATTGCATTTAGCTAATTCCCTAACTACTTAACGAACCAAGCACACTAGTTACAACTAACCACAACTAATTAAATAACAAAAAATTAATTATTGTACAACTTTTACACCTTAATACATCTGGAAACCCTGAGAAGCTAATCACTCAGGTATGCCTAAAAGGTGGTCATAGGAGATTTTTCATGGCCAACTTGGAGACCATAGGATAAAGGGATGCAACAGGTCGAGTCTTTGTGAAAATATTAGCAAGCTCAAGGTCCGATTGGATTGGCATGAGTTTGAGGGTTTTGACTGCCACTTTATCGTGGACAAAGTGGCAATCAATCTCAATGTGCTTGGTCCACTTGTGGAAGGTAGGATTTGAGGTGATGTAGAGGGCATCCTGGTTGCCATAGAATAGAAGAGGTGGTCCGATGGTGGCCACCTAAAAGTCTTTTAGGAGCTAATGTATCCATATGATTTTGCAAGATATGGTAGCCAAAGCAGGGTATTCAACTCTAATTGAAGGTACTGCAAAAAACAAAGCTATTTGTTGCTCATCCCTTCTAGTTACCTTACTAAACTTGACATAGGGGGATCATTCCCACCTACTTTATTCACCTAAAGAGATCTATTTAGCAAGTGGATCTTTGGATAGATAATGTTAGCCTTCTTTTTCCCTTCCTTAAGACTGACTTATACATTTAGACCACTTGTTTTTAGTAAAGTTTCCCTAGAATCTCTAGAAACCTAAACTCCAAAACTATGGTTTGCTTCTTTGATTTTCATGAGATGAATAGTTGGCTAGAAAAATATAGAATCATGCTTTGGGACGTCTAGTGTTCTTGCAACCTCCTACGTCTATGTCTAAAAAAATATTGAGCTGCAATGTGACTAAGAGCAAAAAAAGATACCTTGGCTTAGAATTATTTTCAAGTAGTGTAGTAGATTGTAGGCTACTTAGAGGTGTGCAGTGCAAGGTTGGGAAATAAATTGGCTCAGTTTTTGCACGGAAAAAGGTAATGTCTGGCTTGAAAAAGTAAGGTAGATGAGATGGATAATAAGTGTTCTATACTAAGATGGATTAGTGAGAGGAGTACTATTAGTTAAGCAGTATTAGGATCCAAGGGTGTGGAGCCTGGCTTTGCTAGGAGTAGACATATTTCTTCAAGAAGCTGTAGAGTGTAACGGCACTGAAAGAGTATAATCCCAGATTGTGAATGGGCGATTTCTAGTCTAAGGAGTAATTGAGATGTCCAAGCTCTTTCAATTTGAACCTCTGTTGTAGGGCACTTTTGATTTTGTTGATAAGTTGTTGGGAATGCTTTGTCAATATGATATCATCTATATAGACAAGTAATGTTGTGAAAGAGTTAATAGAACTATATGTAAATAGATTGCAATTAGATTTTGATTGGCAAAATCCAATCTAGAGAAGAACTTGATTGAGCTTTGAAAACCATTGTCTAGAGGCTTGTTCAAGGCTATATAAGGACCTATGAAACTTGCAAATAAGTTTGTGAGATTGAGGAATTTATGTATGACGGAGAGGGTATCTTGGTGGAAAATCCATGTACACTTCTTCAAATAATTCACCATTTAGAAACGCATTATTAACATCCAATTGAACTAAGTGCTATTGTTTAATTGCAATAATAGCCAGGAGAAGTTTGGAGAGAAAGTGTCTATGTAACCAATGCCATGTTGTTGCGTGATTCTTCTAGCTACTAACTCAGTTTTATGTCTTTTTATTGATCCACATTGTATTTTATTTCAAAATTCCATCTATATCCTATAGAATGTTTGTGTGTGGGAAGTGGAACAACTGACCATGTTTTGTTGGCCTTCAAAGCTTCCAGTTTAGTTTGCATAACTACTTTCCACTCAAGGAGTTGGATAGTTTGTTGGAAAGTTCGAGGTCAAACTAACTACAAATGTTGACAAGCAAATGTCTTTGGGAGTTGTATAATAGAATCATATAACATGTATTACAATATAAGGAATGCAGTAGCATTGGAATCAAGATGCTTATCAATTTGAAGGAGGCTGCAGTGGAACTCTTTAAGGTAGGAGAGGGCCTAGAGACTCTAGGGGGAGTTTTGATTGAGTATTACTTGTTTAACTAATAGGAAAAGGAGTAGTGAGTTGGTAGGGAAGAATTGGTTCAATTTGAGATAAGGGAATGACCAAGTTGGGAAAGAAATCAATACTGAAGTCAGTTTGAGGAAGGCGAAGAAATGGGAAGATATTTTCATTAAAGATGAAATTCCTAGAGATGATGAACTTGTGAGTTTTAATATTAGGGTAAATGTGTATAGCCTCCCTGTGAAATTCGAAATTACCACGAAACCCCCTATGTAAAAAATAGAGTCTAATTACCACAATGTGTTTTGTCAAAATTGCCACCATACCCCAAGTGGTGGTCACCCTCTAAGTGTGCAGGTAGGATAGCAATTTTGTCTATGAATTGTCCAAAATGCCCTCAAGGATCTAGTTGGCCCTTTTTTAATTTGAAGTTTAAAAACTAAAAAATAAAATTAAACATGCAAAAAATGCATAAAGATTATATATATAATGTGTATATATAAATATAAATATGTATACTATATATTATATGCTATATATTATATAATATATAAATACATATATATAATATATAAATATAAATATGTATATGTACTACCCCCAACAGCCAACGCCAACCACCTCCACACCCTACCCTCGACTACAGCCATTGCCAGCACATCTAGCCATGGCAAATCTGCCATGGCCATGCTGCTAGGCATGATCGTCAATTCAAGCGGGCGGCCGCTTTGGCGGTGGTGGTTGGCTAGCGGCCATGTTGGGGTTGAATGTTTGGTTGGGGGAAGAGAAAGGGTTGTGTATATATATATGTGTTTATATATTATTTAAATTAATAGATAAATTTATTTAAATTGAATTGAATTAAATTAGACCTATTCATAAATTTAATATTCTTAGGTAAAACTAAAAAATAAATTAAAAATTAAAAAACTTAAAAATCTATGGGAATGTTTGGTTATGTTTTTTGTGTGAATCAATACTTTTCGTTGGGTTTTTGGAATGAAAATAAAATTGAGTGATTTTTTTATTGTTAGAATAATAATAAAATATATACGATATCTATATATAATATCTGTGAGTATATTTTGAAAAATGGAAGTTTCAGAGGGAAAATGAAGATATGTTTAGTTATGTTTATCCAAAACAATTTTAGGGTTTAGGGTTTTTAATTTTTAATTTTAAAATTTAATTTAAATTTTATGTATTTTAAATTAAAATTTAATTTTTTTAATTTTAATTCAATTAATTTTTTAAAAATTAATTAAATTAAATTACTTTAGAATTTATTTTTAATTTATTTTTAATTTACAATAAATATATCAAAGTGTGTGTAAATTAAAAAATATGTACGTTTATAAAAGAATTAAAAAATATGTGATTTTACAAAATAAATTTTGATTTAAAATTTCTAAGTGTGTACAAAAAATATTTTTAATTTTACAATAAAATGTGTATGCTTATTTTTAATTATACAAAATATGTAATTACAATTAAAAATAAATTATATTTTTAGATATATTTAATTAAATTATTTTAGATATATTTATTGTAAGATTGGCCAAATCTTCCTCAACGCATGTAAGCGCAATTTGGGTATTTTCTTTTCTCTTTTTAAACCAAAAAATGAACATAGGGAGAGTGAGGTAATTTTGAACAAACACATTATGGTAATTAAACTCCATTTTTTACACCGGGGATTTTGTGGCAATTTTGAATTTCACAAGAAAGTTATGCGTATTTAACCCATTAATATTGTACAATCTTTATCCTTTGGTGCCATTTGGATAGCCCAAGAAGATGCAGGGAGTGGCTCTAGCTTGAAACTTAGTTCTACAAGACTATAACGTTGAAGCCTAGGCTAAGCAGCGAAAAACTTTGAAGTGGGAATAATCAATGGCTGTTTTATATAGCAAACTGAAGAGGATTGATTATGGAGGAGTTTGGATGGGGTTTTGTTGATGAGATATGATGGTGTTAGGATATAGTCAGACCATAAGAATAAAGGGACTCTTGATTGAAAGTACAATATCATGGCCACGTTTAAGAGATGCTAGTGTTTTCTCTCCAATACAAAGTTTTGTTGTGGGGTTTTAGTTTAGGAAAGCTGGTGAAGTATGCCCTGTTGAGTGAAAAACTCATGCAATGCAAACTCTTTGGCATTATTTGTTCTAAGATGTTTAGCGTGCGCATTAAACTAGTGATAATCATATGGAATCTGGGAATGACTTTGGATATTTCAAACTTGTTTTGAAGAATAAAAACCCAAGTAAACCTTGTATGGTCATCTACGAGGGTGAGGAAAAACTTGTGATTATTGTGAAAAGCTTGGTGAAATGGTCCCCATATATCTGCATGTATAAGGTCAAAGGGAAGCTTGGATGCGATTGTGGGATGGAAATGGTAACTTCTGTTTTGCTAAAGAGCATATTAAACAAGGTTCATTTGAAGAAACATCACACTATAATTGGGTCTTTATTGCAGTGAGTTGTTTGAAAGAAGAATGGCCAAATCTTTGATGCCATACATGAGCAGAAGTACTACTTAAATGACTAGTAATTTGAGTATAAGAAGTAAAAGTACTCTTATTTCTTACAGTATCAATTGGGATCCATATTAAGGAGATATAAGCCATCAATCGATTACCTTGGCCAATCATAGTCTGGGATCTTGGATTATGAAAGAATCAAGAAAGAAATGCATAGTGAGAGAAGAATTTCTTAGTAAAGAGCTAATTGACATAAGATTAAATTTGAAAATTGGGACATAGGATTTTTCTAAATGTTAGAGATGAGTTAAAGCTTGATAGCGCCTATGAAGTGGATAAGAAAGCTAGTTGCATTGGGAAGGGAAATTGTACAATGATGGATGGGTTGTACCCGAGAAAATAGACCTTGATTTGAGCATATGTGGCTTGATGCTCCAAAGTTTATGATTCAGGAGTTAGATGACTAGAATTTAGAGAAGATGTAGTAGCATATACCTGTAGTTATAGAGGACTCTAGTTTAGTGGGAAGTTTAACAATGGTGGTTGTCTGGAGATGATTGCTGAGAAGGTGAAATATTGACTGCATTGATTTGGATTAAGAGTACTAAAGAAATTAAGATCATCAACACTATTTGATTGATTAGAAATTTGATGAATAGTTGTAAATTGTGAAGGTGGCTGAGGTTGAGCAGTGATGTGAGGATTGGAATTCTCGTGGAGTTGACTGTTGAACCCGAAGTTAGGGGGATATCCATGTATCTTATAACAAGTGTCCACTGTATGGCCAAAATAGTTGCAGTGGGCGTTGAACGGCTGTTCTCCTCTGGCTCCTTTCTATATATTCTAATTGTTGTCATTATTATGTCTCTCACTGGATTTTGCTGGTGGTTCAGCGATATCAATTTTGGAGGTGAAGGCTAACTGAGTAACTGAATCACTGGAGGATGTTCCAGAGATCTTTTGCATTCTTCTTGAGTCACTAATGAAAAAATTTTGCTGATTGAAGGAAATGTATCCAACATGCGGATCTGACCACCAATTTATGAGAAGGAATCATGGAGCCCCACGGGAAATGCCTTGGAATACTATCTCTGACAGTGATCACTAAGATCTTTAACAATGCAACAGGTACAAATTCTGTATGAGCATGACGGTCTGTAACTGATAAGTTCTTCCCAAATCGTTTTCATCTTAGTGAAGTACGATTGACAGAGTTTGTTCCTTGATTCAGATTAATCTGCTCGCGATGGAGTTGGAAGATTCTCGAACTATTGCTTTGTTAGAATCTCTTTTTGAGATCATTCCAAATGTCTGCAGCAGGATCAGCATAGATGATACTTATTGAGATTTCCATCAAGACCGAGTTGATGAACCACATATTACCATATTATTATTATTATTATGAATCCAAGCATTAAGCAAGTTTCCATCATCAGTCCATGGTTCGGGAAAAGATCCATTGATGAAACAGAGTTTGTTTTTGACTAATAAGGCGATGGACATGGAGATGGCTCTGCTCCAAGATAAGTAGTTATCTCTGACTGAGGAAAGAGGAGTGAAGAGATGGATTATACCAGAGATAAATCCGGAAGGGGAAAAGAAGGATCTGGAGAGTGCAGAGATACCTTTCGATACCATATTAGGGGAGATACAGACAGTTAAAAATAGAAACTTGCCAGGCAATCAGAACGAATGCTGGAGAATACTTTGCATAGTGCATTGAAGGAATGAACAGTGCATTTTTAGGGTTGGGACCCGGTTTTGCATTTAGCTACTTCCCTAACTACTTAACTAACCAAACACTCTAATTATAACTAATCGCAACTAATTAACTAACAAAAAAATTAATTACTGTACAACTTTCACACCTTGATACATCTGGAAACCCTAAGAAGCTACTAACTTTGATACATGCTGAAGAGTTAATTGCCTTTTTAGTTCTGCGAAGCACACTTCATATACAAAGCAAGGTTACCATCTTCTAAATGTTGAATATAACAATGTATATGAATTGTGCAACAATTGAAAAAGGAAAAGGAACTAGTCTCTTTTAAACTAAAAAATGAGAAATTCTAAGTATTATATGCTCCTTAAAAAATGTCGAGGTATTAGCTATTTATGCTTTTATTGCCCTTTTGTGGTCAAGATTTTGTGGTTAAAGTTGGGAGCTTTTAGTCTTTTATGTATTGTAAAATCATTTCTGTTGTATAGCTTTACTTAGAGAAAAATTAAATTTTGCGGAGCAATGAATAAGTAGAATCCCATGGTGTACTCTATTATTGCTAGCAAAGTTAATTAAAGGCACAAGCCTTAGGTGGCAAGAGCCTCTGGCACCACATACTGGCTGAGGCGAGAAGCCAATCGAGAGACACCCTAAGGCGGGTGGCCACAAACTGCCTTCCCCGCCTTACTTGAATGTAATATTTATGGTAATATGTTTATAAAAAAATCTTAACTTCAACTTATCACCAAACTGCCCTGGTCCACCCACTATCCATCGCCCAATTCCATTGCGGCCACAACGCTTGCCGCCCCGAGTCACCATGTGAGATATGATTTTGCTTCTTTTTGTTTTATTTCTTTTTTGTTTTCTCTAAAAACGTTAACTTTTGTATTTTTTTTTAATTTATTTTGTATGGACTTTTTTTAAAATTTAAAATTTTCTGTTTTTTCTATTTTATATAATTTTTTTGTTGTTTTTATTTTTATTACCTTTTCTTTTGCTTTTTTTTTTGGCTTTTTTTTGTTATGTTTGCTTTTTTATACTTTTTGCTTTTCTATTCTAATATTTTTCTTTCGGTTTTTCTTTTCTAATTTTTACTATTTTTATTTTTTTTGTTTGTTTATTAGGATTTTTTGAACTCTATTTTAAAGTTTTAAACATAATTAATTTTTCAATTATTGTTTTGGCATTTATAACATATTTTTGGAATTTTTGCATTTTATATATATTTGATATATTCTTTTTAAATAATCACCTTCTTCGCTTTTTCATTGCCTACCTCTTGCCTTGCCTCTTGTCTTAAAAATGGACCTCTTGCACACCTCTCACCTCATGCCTTTCGTAACTATGATTGTTAGTAGCCTAATCTTGAACTTGGACATTTTAATACAACTATATATCATAAATAATAATAAGAGGGTGGTTGGATGAGCATATAAACTTCTCAAAGCATCTTATAAAATGATTTAGAGTTTTTAAGATGTTAGAAGTGTTTAATTTTATTTTTTTTAAAGAATATATAAGATCCTAAAATCAGGTAAACTCTTTAAAAAAAAGTAAGAAAATCCTAACATAGAGGATATTTGGCTAAACTTATTTAAAATATCCTATAAGCACATATATCTTGTATAAAATGTTACATCTTATTTTAAAAATAAGTTCTTGGATTGTTTGCACAAAATAAGATTTTAGAATCCATAAAATATAATGACAGTTTTGTAGTAAACATTGTTAAAAGTACACAAGTTTGTTAAGGTCTTAAAAATGAATTAGAAACTCCTTCATAAAAAAAATAATTATAAAACTCTAATGCCTTATCTTGGGAGCATATAAGATCTTTTTATGAAAAAACTTATCAAATGCTTTATAACATCTCATAAACTTCTAAACATCTTATAAAATATTTTGAAAAGTTTATAAACTAACCAAAACAACCTCTTATCTTCAAGATCTTAAAAAAATCTTTTAATTTTATTCATTTTAATTATAAAATTGTCATTACAAACATGTTATAAGCCCTAAGATCTATTTTGTCCAAAGACTTCAATATTTGGTTTTAAAAATAAGATTTAACATACATAAGCTCCACAAATATTTTAAATCTTCTTTACTAGATTAATGTCTTCTAATTAAATTCTCAATTAGTTTTAGAACACAACAATTGAAAAAAAATTGCACATTTAGTAATAGAAACTATTCTGTAAAAAGATGTATTAATTTGAAGTTGGCATAATTTGATTACTAGTTAATAGACTTTGCAAGTATAAATTTAATCGATTTGACAAAGTAAATAAGATTAATAGCAAGATGATATTTGCATAATGTACAATGTGCAAATTAAATTACAAGTTAATTCTTAAATTATGCACAAACTATTTTCTATTTTGTTGCTTTATATTTGTTAAAATTCTTATAAGAAGGTAACTTATATATTAAACGTTATATAACAAACAAAATTTATAAATAATTGTTATTACATTAAATTATAAAAAGAATAATATTATTGTAAGGTAAGAACAAGAAAAAATTAAAGGGTTGTTGGTAGAGCAAAACAAAAGCTACCTAACTATTCTCTTGATGTGTGGTCTAATGTTGCATTAATTATTGATTATGAGCATATAAATTTTTATGTTAATTTCTTTGAATAGACATAAAGAAATTATGAGTAGATAGTGACAAGGAAATATGGAATAAGAACTAAATTAGCCCTCAAGATGAATAAGTATTCTAAGGGATAGTAATGTTTGAATGTAAGTAGGAGCCTTAATCATCATTGTACACCCTAACTCTCATTATCTCTCCAGTTGTGTATATATTATTTTACACTTAATGACAGTGTGAGTTGAGATTCTGTTACATGGTATCTGGGTTTAAATTAGGCTTGAAAATTTTATATCCAATTTTCTCATCATAAGTGGCACATTGTTAGCCACTGCCACCATCAGCTTCACCATTACTAGTACTTCAAGTGCTACTTTGCCGACCGCTTCAATGTCAATAGCTCGTTTCCCTATGCCCAATATCCCCCATCAATTACCCCTTAAAGTTCACCTCAACAAATTTTCTGCTATGAAAGACATGACTCTTTCATACGCTGTGTAGCTGTGGCTTGATAGTCATCTATTTAATGGTACTTCAGTTCTTGATAAATTATTACAAGCGGTAATCCGAATTCAATATATTAACTTTGGGAATGTCAAGAGAAAATAGTTCTTAATTGGATAGTAGCATTAGGTTATGAGAACATGCCACCGCAGATTGTGGGTGCTAATATTGCATGTGCCAAAATGGACCAAATTGATTGCTACATGTGCATTTACTTCAAAACCCCTAATTGTGAATTGGAGGCTCAATTAGACAATCAGCACGGGGAAATAAATAAATTGAAACTTATATGCTTAAGGTAAAAGTTTGCTTGATCATTTGTCTGTCTTCTAGCATTCGGCTTCAAGCCAAGATTTGGTTGAATTCGTATTGACGAGTTCAGGCCTTGCATACTACCACTTCACTTGCACACTAAAAACATGTCTTGAAAATATTGGTTTCGAGAACTTGTATGGATTTCTCTTGAATGAAGAAAGATGGTTTAAAATTGATGATGGACAGTCTTCAATTCTACTAACTACAATGTATGTGCAATTCGGTCAAGTAAAGGATGCAATAGAGGTCGCAATGGTCATGGGCACAACAGGTATACCACTGCTCAATCTCAAATACACTAGAATCAATCATAGCTCGTTCTGCACGGACTCTTACATAGTATTCCAACTGCTAGACATTGTAGACTACTTTGCACTGTTGGACACTTCAAGCATGACTTGCCACAATTGCCAAGGTCATGGACATAGTGCCCTCGTATGCTCGACTCCATGTGTTGGTACTTAGAGGGTGTTTGGCTAAACTTATTTTAAGATATTGTATTTTATTTTTAAAATAAGTTGTTAAAATGATTTGATAAAATAAGATTTTGAAACTTATAAGATATTAATAATGAAAATTTTGTAATTAAAACAGCTAAAAATAAAGAAGCTTGTTAAGATTTTCAAAATAAATTAGGATCTCCTTAAGTTTTTTAAAAAAACTTATAAGTTACTAACATTTTATTTTAAAATCTCATAAGCTCTTTTTTAAAAAAAATTACCAAACACTTATAATCAACTTATAAGTTCTTAAACATCTTATAAGATGTTATAAGAAACTTATAAGCATGCCCATACACCCTCTTACTCATGTGTATCCAGTAAACCTACCTTAAATATTACCACTACCTCCCACCAGGTTATGTTTTGGTTCATTATAGTGGTATTACGCTTCACCTAAGAGTTGGCTTTGACGTGACAATCTGGTCACTCACTCTGAATATATTGGCGCGGAGATAGAAATAATAGGCAATGGTTTTGAACTTCCTATTTAGTGTTGGTTCGTTTAGCTTGTAGGCCTCGAGTTGTAAGTTTTTCACTGATTGATATTTTACATGTAATTGCAGTTGATCAAAATTTACTTTCCGATAGTTTATATTTTCATTCTAACAATATATTTGTTGAATTTTTCCTCATTGTTTTCTTATTAAGCATTTGGCAACAAAATAAATTATGTATTGCAGATCGAGTAACAGCGAACGCTATTCTTTTTCTTCATTGTCAGGTCGGTCTGCTATTGTTTTTCTCCATTGTCAGGGTTTTCCTCACTAGTACAATCCTATTCTATGAGTGTCTACTTGGCATGCTCAGTTCTGCATACCTCTTTAGGTACTATTAGGAAAAGATGCAATACCCAACATTATTCCTTCTATTAGTCCACCACAAGATATTTCACCAACCGCAGGAAAGATACGCAACACTTTTCCTCTGTTGGTCCACCATAAGCTACTTATGTTTTATCACAGCAACATCTGTACGTCACCATCTTATGGTTACATGGGCACAAATTAGTTCATTGAAGCTCAAGTCATTTGATATCTCTATAGTTGAGGATTATGTTCCAACATCTTACTCTCAAACTATTAAACATCCTCATTGTGCGCAAGACAATGCAAGAAGAGTATAATGCCCTGATTGCCAATGACATATGGTAGTTGGTTCACTCCTTTCGTGCTCCGCAAGTGATTGGTTGTAAGTGGGTCTTCAAGACTAAAAGATAGATCATTCAAAAGGAATGGTACAAAGCACGGTTAGTTGCCAAGGGTTTCCATCAATGCCTTGGTCTTGTTTTTGATGACCCCTTCAATCCAGAGGTGAAGCTTCCCACTCTCAATTGCTGTGTTTAACGATTGGTCAGTTTCTCAACTTGACATTTCTAATGCAATTTTACATGGTACATTGGATGAGCTAGTGTTTATGCTGCAGTCCTCAGGCTTTGTTGACTCTAGTAAGCCTGATTATATATGTTAACTAATAGTAACATTTATGGGTTGAAGCATATGTGAAACAAGAGTCTTACGGGAGCCGTAATTTAATTTAGCTTCTATGATTTTAAGATGGAAACTTCCTTATTTTTCTATCAATCTAAGCCTAGTGCTCGATTAATCAGTCCTATTTGCGTCATTGACATTTTGGTGTAAGGTTCAAATCTGCATCTTGTTAGTACATTGATTAAGCAACTTTAGTATAAGTTTCCAATTAGGGACTTAGGCAGTCTCCTACTTTTTAGGTATTGAAACTACTAGAAATTCAAACAATATACTATTATCAAAATCTGAGTATGTTAAAAGATCTTTTGCGTCGAACACGCATGGAGACCTCTTGTGCATTGTTCGCTCTTGTCACTTCTATAGACAAGTTGGTAGCTGATTCAGGACTGTCATTTTATTATCATACTTTGTACCATAGTGTCTTGAGTTGATTGGAATATATCACTTTCACTGGACCTGATATAGCTTTCTGTATTAACAAAGTCTCTCAGTTAATAGACAATCCCATTAAGTCACATTGGGCAGCGGTTAAACGCGTCTTGTACTACTTATGTGTTGCATCAGCATGGGCTCTGCATTTCTTGGAAGTCTAGTCATTATATACACGGTCATTTGAATAGTAATTGGGCCAGTTCTTTGGATAATTGCAAGATGGCTGCAAATCAACCACTTGCTTCAGTCTATTTTGGCTATAATTTGGTGTCTTGGGTTTCGAGCAAGCAACAGGCAATATCTCACTCCTCTACTAAGGTCGAGTGTGAAGCTCTTGCTTCTTTGGCTTCTGCCTGGCTATCGTCCTCCTTACTTGAGAAGATCGATTATCCAACTATGTAGCCCTCTGTTGTGGTGTGGTTATTCGTCCAGCACTTATCTTACAACAAATCTAATGTTTCATTTGCCTACTAAGCATATGTAGATTGACTTTCATTTTGTTCAGAATAAAGTTTGCGAGAAGTCATTAACTTTTGTTAGATTTATACGTACTCGTGATCAGGTAGTAAGTCTTCTCACCAAATCGTTGCTCAAAATCCAATTTCAAATATGCCCCCATCCAACTTGAGGGGAGGTGCAAGGGATATTAGTATTTGAACGTGAGTAGGAGTCCTACACATTGTTGTGTGGCCTAATCCTAATTGTCTCTCCACTTGTATGTACACTTATTTTATACTAATGATGATGATATTGTGGGTTGAGATTCTATTATAACCATCACAAAGTTAAAATTTACAGATTGTTATGCTTTCTAATAAATTAACATTGTGAGAATAAATTAAAAATAGGTGCAACTAATAAAGAGTTTGGTATATTCTACTATTGATCTTATTATGTTCTCATTTTAAATTCCATAACATCAACAAAAAAATCTATTTTTCTAATAAGGCATTATTCTAAATTTAAATTTATGATTTGGGTATCATTTAAAATATTTCGTAGAGAAATTAATAATTTTAATATCAAAAATCTTTAAGATGCACAAGTAAGATCATTTGAAGCATGTTTAACTACTTCAGTAAATATATTGGCTCGACAGAACCTAAATTCAAGCGGCACAATCCATCATCATCTCAAAAGTTTTTAAATGAACTACTTACATTTTCAAAACTATAAAACACAATATGTAAATATTAAACGATTGTTAAAATTGGAGAATTTGTCGAGTTACAAGGTGTGATCAATCTGTTTCATTTTTTGCAATAATGAAGGGATATGTTTTTTGCTTCGTTTAGAAAATTTATTTGAGGGGGGCGTGGACAAACTTCATTTATTTTTTGAATTATACTCTTTATATTTTTCAAGTATTATGACTAGGGGATAATCCATGCATCAAATTATAGTTTTTCTAAAATTTTGAAAGGTGTAATTTTATTTTTTATATAATTTGTATGATTTTTTTAATATTATTAGAAAATATATATGAATAAGTCTGTGTTTTTAAAATGAGAAATAGAGAAAAAAATTGTGACTTCCCCAATTGTATTTAATTATTGAAAGAAATGTGCAGGTCCATGTTTTCTTTTTTAAATTCTTATTTTTAAATTTTAATAAAAAACTTATAATGCTTTTTTTAGTAGTAAATTACGTAATGGATAGCCCCATATAAATAAGGAAAACTTATTTAAAAGTACCAAAACCATTTTTCTTTTTTGTAATTAGTTCCCATTTGATTTTTGTTAAACTAAACTTCCTAATTTTGTAAGAATTTTAGATTTTACTCCCTACTTACCTGATTCGACAAAAATGCCCTTAAGTGTAATATTTTCACTCATTTTTCTTTCACTTCTTTATTATCATAAACAAAAGGCAACAGTAAACCCTACCAATATCAGTATTATTTTCAAAAATAGATAGAAAAAAAAAATACAAGCAGCTCCACAGCAAAAATGAGAAACAACCATCAACCCGACATTTGCATTGTCTTCTTCTCTTTTCATTTTCATCATTTTCTGGTTTAATCTTTATTTTTGGATTTCTTCTTCTTCTCAGTTGCTTCGAGCTTCTTGTATTTTTCCGACAATGTCAACCAGTAGTGAAGTTGGAGTGTTCAATCAATTGTTGGGGAGTTGACGCTACAAAGACTAGCTCCATATAATGTCCATTAAGGATACTACGACTTTAATGGACATGTACATTAATTTTGCAAGAAAATAGAGTGAAATCAACGCCGAACTCTTCAGTTTGTGATACGTAGCTCCACATCAAAAATTGTATGTGACATTAATTGATGACGAAGATGTTCTGAATATGGTCTTACTGCATTTAACATTAAAGATGAACATTATTGACATCCTGGTAAACCGAAATGATGAATCAAATAGCAGTGCCAAGAAGAACTGTGATGTTTTAAGATATTACTTTAACAGAATCGAAACTATACTGTAGTTTATAAAATTTTGTACATCAAGAGTTTTGAAATTGTACACCGTTTATTTGAAAATCTTTCTCAACTTTAGAGAGTTCTATATTATACTTCACTACAAATAAAATTGTACTTCATTTGACAAAAATTGTACATCATTATTTAAGTTTTCAACTTCAAGTATTCAATTAAACTATTATCAAAAATTGTACTGCCGTTTTTGAGGTTTTATACTTTAGAAATTTGGAAATTATACTTCACTTTATCTAAAATTGTACATCATTTTCTTTTGAAATTATACTTCTTCATTTTATACTTCATTTTACCTAAACTTGTACTCTATTCATTAATTTTTTATACTTTAAGTATTCCATTTAATGATTATCCTGCACTGCAGTTGCTAGGATTTTATACTTAAACTACTCCACTTTATACAATTTATAGTCTAGTTATCTAAAATTATACTTTATTTCACATAAAATTGTACTCTATAATTTAAGTTTTATACTTGAAGTGTTCTACTAATGGATTATCAAAAATTGTACTGTAGTTGCTAGGGTTTTGTACTTCAAATATTCAAAAATTATACTTCACATTATTAAAATTGTACTTCTTTCTGCTGAAATTATACTTCATTTTATAATTCATTTTACCTAAACCTATATTCTATTCATTGATTTTCTACACTTCAAGTATTTTATTTATTAATTATCAAAAATTATACTTCTTTTGCGGGGATTTTATACTTTGTGGGTTCTTAAATTGTACTTTCTTATATGTAAAATTATATTTCTATTTCTGAAATTATACTTGATTCATTTTAAAAAGCATGTAATCTATTCATTAAAGTACTATACTTTAAGTGTTATGAAATTGTACTTCATTAGATCTCAACATTTAATTTAATTATCTGAATTTATTATAATATTTCACTTTATCTAAAATTGTGCTTTTTTTTTAAATTGTACTTTATTTTACCTAAACATGTACTATATTCATTAAAGTTCTATACTTCAAGTGTTCTATTTATTGATTATCCAAACTTT
>JACGDI010005237.1:74044-144235 GCA_014898725.1 Jacaranda copaia | reverse complement strand
AATGTACCCCCAAAAGTGAAGCATTTTGCATGGCGCGGGGCACAGGGCACGGGAATTCCTGCCAACCAACTTGACTTTGTTCCACAGGAAATTTCTCTTACTCCAGACAGTACCGCTTGCGGTAATGGTGAGGAAGACGCCCATGGCTACTTGTTTTGCCGCCATTTTGCAAGACAGGTGTGGGCTCTTTCGGATTTTCCCTTCACTTCAGTCCAGCCATCTGATAATTCTATTATAGTCTGGTTCCACAAAGTGATGGGAACTCTTGATAAGAGTGGCTTTGAATTCTTTATGACATGCTGCTAGTGCATTTAGTATCATTGCAATCCAGTTAAGTTTGATGATAAAAATTGGACACCACTTGAAACCATTCGGTTTGCCAGAAATTTTTTGGATAGCTTTCGGCAGTCCAATGTTGTTGGCGGAGTGCAAAATCTTAATGCTAATAGATCGGTTTGGAGTCCCCCACATCAGGATTTTGTCAAACTGAACTTTGATGCAGCCGTTTTTAAAGATGTGGGAGCCATTGGTGTTGGTTTCATTTCTAGGGGTCACTTGGGTCAATGCGTTTCCTGGGATTCTTGTCCAATTCCTATTCTTACCCATTCCTAGGGCGCGGAAGCTACTGCCACTAAATATGCAAGTGAATTATGTTTAACAAGCTCATGGTCTCGACTAATCATTGAAGGTGACTGTTTGACTGTTATTCGTGCTCTCTGGGATGATGCCATTAACTTTTCACTTATTGATCCACTTATATTGGAAGCCAGGAGAAATCTTGCTCATCTTAATTCTTTCTCTTTCAACCGTGTTGGTCGTGAAGCTAATCATTGTGCTCGTTTCTTAGCTGAGGTTGCTCTTTCTATTTTTCGTCTTTTTTGTTCTAGATTGATGTAATTGTACACTCTTTGGCTTTGGATTCTAATTAATAATATTCACTGTTTTCCCCCCAAAAAAATTATTTACCGAGCATGGAATTAATAAAGTGATCCTGATAATCTTTTTGTGTCGTATGAAAAAGACTAAAAATAATTTAGTGATCCTATTTTTCTCAATTGTGAATTGCACCCTTCAAAAAGAAAATTATTATTTTCATATTGAAATTTGGCTACGAATAAGATTTTGACGGCTCAAAATTTAATTACAATTAGACCCTAATATTTATAATCTTTAACCAATGTACTAGTTTTTAACAATCTTTATCTGACTATAGTTTTAATTTTTTAATGGACAATGTCAGTAATAAAGTTTCTAAGATAATATTTTTGTTTCAAATAGAAAAAATAATTAATAATAACTTTATAATGTTTTATCAATTTCAAAACGGTGCCAAAGAAAGGAAAGCAAATATTTTTGGATTAGATTTACACTTGCGATTGGATTTTGTTCTTCTCAAATTGTAATTAAACTCTAATCTGACTATTAACCATCTTTGACTAATGTACTAGTAAATATTTTTATCCTACTATTTTTTTAATATAAAATGACATCGTAAAAACTTTTATGATAGTATTTTTTGTGACAAATAGAAAAGATAACTAAAAAAAATAATTTTATGATCTTACTTTTATCAATTACTAATTGGTGCACCTAAAATAGAATTTTTTTTTTCCCAGAAGAAGAGTCGGGTAGGAATTAAATATAAACATAGTGGAACTTTAATTAAATTCCAACCTAACTATTTAAGATTTTTTAACCATTATTAATAAATGTTTTAATATAATTATACTTTATTTTATATAGCTATATGGTGACATTAATAGAATTTTAATAGTAATAATTTGAAATATTATATGGTGAATCAAGTATCATCAATGAAAATAATTCAAATTGTATTAGTTGTGATATTAATATATTTTTTTGGCGTTTTCAAATTTTATTTTAAAAGGAGAATACTCATTTGATAAACCTAGATTGTCATGTAATTCATCCAACTGAGTAAAAGATAGAATGCATTTTCTGATTGAATTTAATGGATAGATCTATAAAAATATGGTTAGCGCAAAAAGGAAAAGTATTAAGTGAAATGTCTATTTTTCACAGAAAGAAATTATGAGAAGTAACATAAATATAGTTTTAGATAGAGAATAGCATTTTAATAGTCTAAAGTTTAATAATCTCTTTTCTATACAATTACTAGAATTATTCCCATACTATGCACAGATTCTTTAAAATTACTGTATGTTAATATAATTATTGAATTAGAAAAATAATTAAGAAAAATAAAAAAAATAAAAATATTGCAAAAATATAAAGTTATTAGTAAAGCCAAATTTAAAGTTTTAAAATCTAGTATTTAAAAGTTTGCAAAATATAAAGACATATCATATACATTATGTCATAAAAAAAATTTCAAAATTATTCAGAGAGAAGTTAAAAAAAATTTAAAACATTCAAAAATAAAAATCTATGAATATGATTATTTACTTTATTAAAAAAGAAAAATATTATGCGATCAAAAGCTAATAGATAAATTGCATTAAAAAATAAAATATATGAGAATGATATAGAACACAAGATTGATGGTTTGAAAGTTGTTTGAAAAAATTTGAAATTATAATACTTTAAAATTACTTTAGACTTAAAATAGGATGAGTATATATTAAGTTAAAACTTAAAATATAAACAATTAAATAACATATTAGTTGCCAAGGATTAGAAAATTCTTAATTAATTTTTTTTGATTAAAAATCAATTAAGTCAAGACAAAGTTATGATAGTAAAAATTAAAAAATATTTAAAAATTAAAATAAACATATAAAAAAATTGCAAAGTTAAGATCAATATTAATATATAAGTTTATAAAAAACTTTTAATTTGGCTTGTAGCTTAGTTATTGAATTACTAAGTGAAGAAAAAAGTTTTATATTAGTAATACAAAGTTAAAATTATAGTAAATTGATAAAGTAATTATAAGTTCAAAGTTAATTTTAAATAGGAATTAGTGATAGGATATGTGGATGAAATTAGAATGTAAAATAAAACATGGAAAAAATAAATTATTATGTTCATTATCCATTTTTTTTTTTTTTTGTATGAATGTGAATCTTCATATTATATTTCACAAATAGCAAAAAAAAAAAAAAGTGAATAACAAAAAAATTGTTAACCTTTCAAACAATCAAATTTAAAAAAAAATAAAAAAAATAAAATTATATATATTTTTGATAGACTAAATAATGTCTAGAGTTATAAACTTAAAAAGTTAATAGATGTATTTTCTATTGAAATAACCATCTCATAATTTTTTTTAAATATATCAAAAATGATCTAAGAATATATATTAATGTAGTATATAAAATTCTTAAAAAGAGTTTGAATTATACATATTTATCCATAAGTAATTACAAATATATGAATATAAAATAAAATTAAATGACATACTTCTAAAATTATAAATATTCAAACAGTGAAATAAATTTTAAAACTATTACAACAAAAAAATAGATCTCATCCTATAAAACCATAAACTTGGATGAGCCAACAAAAAAAGCAAATTGAAAAATAAATTACAAAATTTAACACAAATTAATAACTTGAAGGATGCTAAATGTATAATGATTTAAATAAAATAAAAATTAGATGAGAAAAATTATCAATAATTAAGGAGAAAAATGTAGCTAATAAAAATTAAATTAAATTAAAAATATTAAGCACAATTAATAATTCTCATAATAAATGAATTGATAACTTAGACTAAATAGTAAACAAAAAAGACATAGAAATTTACAAATTTAATAGTAATAAAAGCTAAATGATAGACTTTATTTAGGTTGAAAAGAAAATTATAGCATTAAAATCCAAAAAATCTCTTCCATCTTGTAATATACCTAAAATAAACCAAAAATAAAAAAATAAAATAAAATAAAAAAGGTGAACAATAAAATCAACTAAACAATAAATACTATGAATAATGAACTAAATATGCACGCAAAAAGATAGAAGAAAAAAAATGCTAGAAAATAAATAGACCACAAAGAATAAAGTAAAAAAAATATTAGAACCTAAGAATATTATATATAGTGGTATAAATATAAATTAGTTATTAAAAATAAGAGACAATTATGAAAGACTTATCAAACTATAGAGTTCAAATGATCAAGAAATCTCCCATATATTAAAAATAGAGATGGAAAAGATTTTATAGATAAAATGCAATCATTCTTTGATATGATAGATAAATAAAGAATATTGTTCTAATCAAAGAAATGATTTCAAAAAATCTGATATCTTTAAAAGGAATAAATAATATCAAATTTAATAACTAAAAATTAATTTTTAAATTTAATCAAAAAGCTTAAAATTCTAAGAATTTCAAATTTGATCAAAATTACACAATTATGGGTTCACATCATTGTGCTATATATAATAGTATAGATAGATAGATATATTTTAAATTTTGAATGAAAAAAATTAGAGATAAGATATAATCATATCGCTTAGAGAAAATAATTAACAAATAATGAAAATTTTTTAAATGAATTAAAATGCTCAAAATTCTAAAAATTTGCCATTTGGCCAAAATTGTACAAATAGAATCAAAATTATATAATTATGGGTCCCACACCGCTGTATTATATATAATAGTATAGATATATAGCACAGTTTTGTGCTTATCTAATTGTGCAATTTTGATTCTAATTTTTTCAAATGTCAAATTTTTAGAATTTTGAGTATTTTAATTCAATTAAAAAAATTATTAGTTGGTGATTATTATCTCTAACTGATATGATTATATTTTATTTCCAATCTTCCTTTATCCTAAATTCAAAATGTATTTAATAATATTTCATAATCTATATCTAATAGAGGATTTGATATTATTTATATGATATATTATATATTGATGAGATAGTATCAATGATGTTTAAATGTATTAAAAGTCTTATACTTTATATACCTAAATACAATTTAAAGAATGAAAACATATCCATGTCTCAAATAACTCTCATTCAATCTTCCAATTTCACATATTGAAATAGAGAAATTACCAAGTATCTCCATAAGAATTTTCTAAGTAAAGAAAAAGATATTGTTATTTAGTTATATTCTTCCATTGATTTTGTTGTTAAGATTTTAATTTTATGTTCTGTTCGTTATATGAAATTAATTGACTTTAGGTATTAATGTAATTCATGTATAGAATAAAGAGGAACACTGAGAAATGAATGGAATCAAGAAAAATATTAAGTATTTGCGATTGGTTTACATCATAATCACAAGATTAGTTCTTTTTTATTATTTAAAGACATTACCTTTTGACATATTTAATTTATGAGCTTTTTGGAGTAGACAAATTTACTCAATTGTAATAATATTTTTTTTATTTAATCAAATAAACGTCATATTTAGTGATGTTCCTCCATTTTATGATTATTCATCTTATTATAATAATAAAAAAGTATTTAAATATTAATATATATATATATATATATATAAATGAGTGGGAAATTGTTTGTATATATCAATGAAACTTTTGGTGATTCTAATCAAATTTTGATAAAGATATTTACTTGAATATATAGTGACTAAGGATGATGGGCAACAGCAAGCAAGCGGATTTTTTTATTCTTAGAACTAATTTTAAGCATACTTTATTATTTAATTATTTGAAAAAATATGAATTTTTTATTTATATTTTTGAATATATTAATTTAACTTTGAATATAATTATAACTAGCATCTACTCTATGGCGATGCTCCAAAAATGATTTTAATATTGAAAGAGTTTTAAAATAATTTTAATATTAAATATATAATTTAGAAATAAAATAAATAATTTTAATATTAAATATATAATTGTGAAATAATTTTATTTTTATATTAAAATAATTTTCAGTACATCACACCAAATACGTGCTAGTTCTTAGTTAATTAAAAGTTATTATGTCTTTTATAATTTAGAAACTTCACTCAGCCTCAACGATAATCTGCATATGTTCCTGTCTTTATCGATTTCAAACTATGACGCCTCAAACGAAAAAAAAAAAAAAAAAATCTTGTCGAAATGGGATTTGACAATGAATCAGATTATTATGGGGTTGAATTCTAATAATAACCAAATACAATTATTTAATATCTTTAATCAATACTATAATAAAATTGTTTATCTTACTATAATTTTTTTTTAATTATAGAGAATGGCATTAAGAAAATTTTATAAAATATTTTGTGCCAAATAATAATAATAATAATAATAATAATAATAATAATAATAATAAAAGTTAACCCAAAAGTAATTTTGTGATCCTATCTTTATTAATTTCAAATTAGGCGCCTGAGAATGATTTTCTTTCTTTCTTTTTTATTTTTTATTGTTTTTGGAATGAGATTCTATTATGGATGGGAATTAAAGGTCGGCCAATATGTTGAATTTTAATGAAAAAATGAATCAATTTTACAATGTTTAAGCAATGAAAGATTAAATACTTTTGTCCATCCAAAAGAAGGATAGTATACCTTGAGAGTGGTTGACAAAAGGATATTTATAGTCTTCTCTATATAGATGATATGTCTAAAATGCTCTTATTAAGTGTAGAGAGCTTTTGTCTTTGCATGGGGGTTGTAGGTCATCTCCCATGCCTGTACTATTCTAACTGGCACCACCTGTTGCTTTTGGAGGAGTGCTTCCTGACAAAAGTGGACGCAAAGTTGGTACTGGAGCGGCATGTGCCATTAATGCGAAGGAATGCTGCCTGTTAGGGCAATAAATGCGGCAGAGATATGATTTGACGTCGAGATGAACCTCTCTAGTTGACTATGGGTCAACCAAAGAAATGGTTGGAGGGAATAAGAGTCCAAAGCCTCCCGTCGGATATATTCGAGAACACCTTACTTGACCTGGGGGATATGATCAAATGGCTCAGCCCAAGTTACTGCTTTGGTTAAAAGGTGATGGTCGACGGCCCAACTAGGTTTGGGAGTGCAACTAGATGTCATATGCAAATTAGGCCTAGAAGCAGACTCTAAAGTTGATAGTTGTTGGGCTGAGCCTGTTTGGCTATCCCATATCAAATTTATTTATAATTAAATGAAAAATAAAATATTTTGCCCAATATGAATTTCAAAAATTTTATTTACCTTTTCCCAATAATAAAGTACTATATATAAAAAAATATATTTTAAGGCACTCCTTTTCGGATGACACAAAATTTTTCCAATTTTTTTTTTTGCAGTTATATTTGTACAAAAATATAGTTTCCTTTCCCAATTAATTACAAATATGCTGCTTTAATTTGTTATAAACTTTTTTAGTTCTTCACCATATAACATATTACCAAAATATTTGATGGTCAATTTTTATAAAATAAAATTTTTGTGCCAATTTATTAAATTTGTTAATTATTAATATAAAGAAATTCAAATATAAAATTTATTTAAATAAAAAATAAGATATGAATAAATTCAATATTATTTATCACCTTAGTACAAATAATTGCTTATAAATAATTTAATAATAATAATAATAATAATAATAATAATTTTATTATTATTATTATTATTATTATTATTATAAGCTTTGAATGCGGAAGTATATAGAGAGATAAATAGTGGAAGCTGAAAAAATAAGAAAGAAAAGGAAATTGGGATATGGGGAGAGGACAAGCACACTAAGCTCAAATTTGGTCTCTATGACCGTCTTATTGAAAGACCCAAAAGATAGACTATAAATTCCACAACCAAACAAAGCTTGACTCCTAAAACATGTCTTAAAGACCAAAATATTGAGAATTACCCTATAGGCAATCACATCTGAACTAACTCATCCTCAACCCAATGATCTATTTTATGCCTCAATAATGGATAAAAAGATAGGAGAATTTTACCTTGATTGAGAAATTGAAAGGTAAATAGCAAGCTCTCATAATGAAACTCTTTCCAAGCAAGGAATTCACCTATTTCTCTAAGGCACTCCAACTCCTCTCCAATGGACAACAACCACAGTAACTTATACTGTCAAAAACTCCTCCGAGATGATGAAGGAAGGTAGCAAAATAGCAAACTCACTTGCAAAAATCGCATGTCACCTCAAGAACCAAAAATAGTCACCACCTTGAAGGAACTTAATTCACCAATCCAAATTCTTACCAAGTGTTAAGCCTCTAGAACAAGTCCACACACCTTGAACACTCTCAATCCTCTCTCAATTAGCTAGAGAAGAAAGGAGGATGATGAAGAAAATGTGAGGGAGTTATTGGAGAGAGCAAGTTGTTTGAGGAAATCTAGAGAGTGGTTTCTCTCAACACGAGTCACCACTAGAATGAAGTTAAAAATGCAGCTGGAAATGTTGTGTCAAGTGGCTGGCTATGAGGAGGAGTGGGGTGCATTTATAATGTGAAGTAGAAGTCTTTTGAGCTTTTATTACACACTCCACACTTGGCCACCTAGGATGCCACTTGGCTAGCCAAGTTGCATTTTTAATTTCTCAAATTAAAATGCCAACTTGCTAATATTAAAGGGACACTTCCATTTAATTTTCTCTCCAAAATTAGATTCCCCTACGAATTAAATTAACTCTTTAATTTAATTAGTTAACTTAACTCCTTATGTTAATAAAATCAACTTAACTCTTTAAGTTGACTTTAACTAATTAAAATTGCCATATGGGACCAATTAAGTTAACTCCTTAATTTAATTGATCTAATTTTTAACTCTTTAAATTATTTTAATTAATTTAACACTTAAATTAATCTAGCCAAGGCGACCAATTATTAATTAGCCATCTCTCTCTCTCTCTCTCTCTCTCTCTCTCTCTCTCTCTCTCTCTCTCTCTTCATACTTGATTTCCTTCTTGGATAAATTCTTCAATCAAGTGAAAGTGTTCTAGGCTTTTATGTGTGACTTTTCAAGTTCACCAATTAATTAGACATGGGCTCACAACTTTTTGTGATTTATTAAATATTGAATATTCAGATTAATCTAAACTCTTTCAAACTAGTCACTCTATCAATTAACGTTTATTAATTGAAGAGTACCCAATCTCTATAGCTGATTTCTAGCACAAGCTTATGGAGCTGAACCAATTGGATGAATTAATTGAGGGTGAACCATTTTTGCTTACGATTGTCAGGCAAATATAATCCCTCTATTTCCTATGACTTGAAAGAGACTTAGGGTAAGATATTTACTGACTCCCTAATAGCCTCAATAACTATGCATCTATTCTTGATGTTCAATTCCTCGTTGTGACCTCAACTTTAGAAAAATTCTTTTTCAAATTGTCATGTCACCTTGCACAAGGATGTCTTAGAATAGATCATATTAGAATACAGAGGAGATCAATCTGTTCTTCACAGAAAGATGAAACGGATCCCATCTTGGAACTCACCAATCTCTACACTTGGGTAGCTTATGCCCACACTAAGCTCCTAACGACTCACTATGTGGTCAAAGAAAAATCAAAGTACAAGGACCTAAATACAAGATTACTATGGAACCTCAAGTCAAAGGACTAATTATATGAACTATTGTAACATAGAGAATTTACCACTATAGCAACCTCATGGATTCTCTAAGTGAGTCTTTAGTGAACTTATTCTCTAACAAGCACCCGTTGACATGCATTTATATCTAACAGAGATTGCCTATAAAATGGGGCAATATGCATCGTTAGGGCAAGTTTATCCAAATCTTAGATGCCTTGTCTCATAAGATTCTATGAGTTGAAATATTTAAAATCATGATCATACAGACTTGTTTTATGATCACCATCATACATGTAACCAAGTCCCGTAGTATAGTATGATTTAAGGGCTTTAACCAAATGTATATAAAGAAATCATAGATACATAAGATAAAGATGGCCATTTTATTGAATATCATTCAATCAAAACTATTACATGGAGTAGTTCTACATGCTAATCTAATTGGCTTGTGGTGCACTATTCCAACAATCTCCTACTTACACTAAAAGCAATTCTCCATAGTCCTTAACTCCATCTTCTCAAGATGTCTTTCAAAGACCTTTTGCCCTAGAAGTTTAGTCGGTGGATTTGCTATATTCTCTTCCCAGGTAACTCTTTCCCTTTGAATGTCACCTCTATCAGTGATGTCTCGAATTAAGTGATAACACTTTAAAATGTGCTAAGATTGTTGATGAGATCTTGGTTTCTTTGCTTATGCAATGGCTCTACTATTGTCACAGTAGACAACTACTGACCCATGCACACTAGGCACTACATTCAACTCTTAAATAAAGTTTTTCATCTAAACACCTTCCTTTGTAGCATCTGACATTATAATGTATTTTATCTTAATAGTTAAATTAACTATAGTGTCTTATTTGAAACTCTTCCAACTCATCGTGCTGCCATTGAGGCAAAATATGAATCCAGAAGTGATTTGATGTCATCTTTATCAGATCAAAAACCAAAATAAAAAAACTCTTCATGTTTCAATTCTCCATTACCATATACAACAAACAAATCCTTAGTTTTTCTTAAATTCTTAAAGATTGTTTTTACGGCTTCTAATGACTTTTATTAGGATTGGATTGGTAGCAACTTATAACACTTAGAGTGTGAGCTACATATAGTTTTGTACATTAAACAACATATATTATACTTCTGATGGTAGATGCATAAAGTACATGATACATCTTTTTTCTCTCTTTCTCGGTCTTAAGGGCTGTAGATTTGGAGAGATGAGTGCCATGTCCCATGGAGAGGTATCCTCTCTTGGATTCCTCCATAATAAACCTCTTTAGTATCTTATCAATGTATGTTGATTGGTAGAGCCCAACATCCTCTTTGATCTATCTCTATATATCTATATTCCCAATATGAAGGATGCTTCTCTCAAATCCTTCATGCAGAATTGTGAAGATAACCATGCTTTTGTATATTGCAATGTCTATTTCTCATTCCAATGAGAAGGATGTCATCGACATAAAATTCAATAAATTATATCAAACTCCCACTACCTTTTTATATGCACATGGCTCATACAAATTTTTCATAAGGCTAAACAATTTGGTTATCTTATCAAAATATATGTTCTAACTTCAGGATGCATGCTTTAGTCCATAAATGGACCTATGGAGTTTGCAATCTTTTTGCTCACTCCCTTTAGATGTAAAATCTTGTGGTTGCTCTATGTAGATTTTCTCATCAATATTTCCATTAAGAAAGACAGTCTTTACATCCATTAGCCAAATTTCATAGTTGTAGCAAACAGTTATAGCAAGTATAATCCTTATAGACTTAGGCATAGCGATCAATGAAAAGGTTTGCCCAAAACTAACATTGAATTTTTTTGTATAACTTTTTGCCACTAGTCTAGCCTTACAAGCCATTACCTCTCCATCAATTTCTAGCTTACACTTATAGATTCATTTGCAATCAAAGGGTACTATATCCTTCGGTGGATCTATCAAACTCCATACTTTGTTGGAGTACATGGAGTTCATTTTGAATTTTGTCATCTCAAGTTAATAACCCAAATCTATATCTGACATAGCTTCCTCATAGGTCCTTTGATCATTATCCATTTGCCCCATTTCATGAAGAAATTTGAAACTTTCAAGTTACTTCTTGATTCGGTCTAACTTTTTGAAAAGTTGTGTCTTAGGCTCATCATGCTCTTTTGTTTATATTGCTTGTAGGATAGTATGTTTGTCTTGAACTTCATTAAGTTCAACAAAAATTCCTTTTCTATCTAATAAACACTTCTTTTCCAAAAAGTGGCATTCCTTAAAACAATGCTCTGAGAGATCATAAAAGTAATAACTTAAAGACTCTCTTGGGTATCCCACGAACTTTCATAAGGTAGATCTCGCATTCAACTTGTCTCCTACTAGTCTCTTGACATAGGTGAGAGACCCCCAAACTTTTAAATATGAGTAAGAGGGTGTTGCCAAACCATATATCATGCGATGTCTTTGGCACCGACTTTGAGATTACTACATTTAGTAGCCTCACTGTCATGTCGAGGACGTATCCTAAAAAGAGATAGGGATATAGATGAAGCTCATCATGGACTGTACCATGTCTAACAATGTACAGTTTCTCCTCTTAGCTCCTCCATTATGTTGAGGTGTGCTATGTGGTGTCCATTGTAAAAGAATCCCATTATCTCTTAGATAACTTAAGAATTCGGTACTTAAGTATTCTCCTCATCAATCTGATCAAAGAGTTTTAATACTAAGTCTTAATTGCTTTTCAACTTCATTCTATACACTTAGAACTTTTTAAAGGCTTCCCCCTTGTACTTCATAAGATGCTTATGTCCGAATTGAGTGCAATTATCAGTAAAGGTAATGAAGTTTGAATAGCCTCCTCTTACACTAATTTTTAGTGGTCAACACACATTCATATGGATCAAATTCATTAGACCTATAGATTGCCCCATAACCTCCGTTTGTCCTACAAAAGGAACCTTGGTCATTTTTCATTTTAAAAAAGATTCACACGTAGGTAGATCCTCTAATCCACTGACTTTTGGTGATTTGAGGGCTACTAACTTGTTCATCCTATTCTCAAAAATATGCCCAATTCTTACATGCCAAAGACATGCATTTTCTTGGTTATCTAATTTTCATTTTGATACTTTGTCAAATGTGCATAAGTGATGGTTGAGAATCTAAAATATACAATCCTTTAGTAAGTGTACCAATAGCAATTAAAGAACCATTCTTCATTGCTTTCAACTCCTCATTCAACATTGAAAAATCATATCCTTCATTGTTTAAAATAAGAATTCAAATAATATTTTTCACAAGATTTTGATATATAATAGCAAGGATCAAATACAATAAAGGAATTCACTAAGTCTAACTTCATCACACCTCCAACCTTGGCCTCAACCTTGCCACCACGGCCAAATCGGAGGATCATATCCCTATCACTTAGACTCCTTCTTCTTTCCATCCACTGTAACGAATTACAAAAGTGAGAACCACATACAATGTCAAATACCCATGAGGAAGAATTGATAGTTAAGTTCACTTCCAATAAAGAACAAACCCTTCCCAAAGGTTGCAAGATACTCCTTACAATTGTACTTCCAGTAGCCCATTTCACCATAATAGAAACAAGTGGCATCCTTCTTATCTTCTTTTTTTTTTCTTAACCCTACCAAACGCCTTTAATGATTGTTTCCCATTTGAAGAAGAAATCTTCTTATTCTTACCCCATTTTTTCTTGCCTCTAAGGCCTTTATATTTGGAGAAGGAAGCAAACATTAGAGGCTTATCTTTCTTCCTTGTCGCCTCCACAATTGCCAACATATTAACCATTTCATTGATTGTGACTTCTTATTTTGACATGTTAAAGTTCATCACAAAGTGGTCAAATGAACTCAATAAAGTTTGGAGGATTAAATCCACATAAAGATCATTGTCTATGACTATTCCCAAAGTAGTGGGCTTCTCCATAAGCCCAATCATCTGGAGACCAGGATAATAGACACTAGGCCCCTCAATCATTCTAGTCCTAAAAATATCCTTAAATAGCATGTATGATTCGTACCTCGTTTGTACACCATATAACTCTTGGAGGTGCAAATGCATCTCAGCGGCACTTTTCATGTTTTCATGAGACTTTTGGAGCTCATTGGACATGGACGCTATTATGAGGTAATAGGTTTGGAGGTTATTCTCTACCCATTTCCTGAACATTTCACGGGCCTCTTGATAAGCATCTTCATTGATGGTATCTAGTGGACTTTGATTTAAGATGTATGTCCTCTTTCTAGAGTAAAGAACAATTTTGAGGTTATGAACCAATTAAGATAGTTCAGCTGGTTACTTTATTGGTTTCCAAAATGATGCTTAGTGGATTTTTAGCCATTGGTTGAGATTTCGAGATTCTATAAAGGCAGAAAAAGGAATATAAGCATTTAATTGAATTTTGATATTAGAAACATGATTATAGTCTTTCTAGCATTTTTTTACTCCTACTATTTTATCAAATTCCTTACCCTCTTAGGAATTCAGGAAATCACATTTCCTAGTGAGAATCAAGGTCCCCAAGCAACACTTATAGATTATGGACCCGCGACTTGTGAGACATCCACTAATGATCCTAAGGTAAGTAACTATTACCATTTGCATCTCTATGCAATCCTTAATTTTTTTGCCTCACTTTTCATATAGACCCACAACTTGTGCGACATCTATACTACTAAATGTTAAGTTAGACCTACCAATCAATATTTAATTATAAATTCAACTATGATCATTCCATGACTTATGAGACAATGTCATAACAAATTTTAAATTAAAGTGCATCTTATGTCTAGGTAGTGATCACAATATTCCTCTAACAATGTGTCTCATGACTCATGGTCTGACACAAAATTAGGGTAGCATCTCATGTCACTTGCCTATTGGTAGAAGGTTTGGATTAATTACTACTTGATTTAATTTTATCCAACTTGTCTTAATATTTTTATTCAACTTAGACTCTTCTAAGTTGAGAGATTTTCTTGTTTAGAAGATCTCATCAATTTTTGTCTTTGCTAATTTAAGTGATCTATCCTAACCATGTATCTCATACATCATATGATAAAAAAAGCATAAATAAGTAAATAAACCTAGCATACCTGTAAGGTTGGTATGACCATGAGCCTTAACCAAATAGTGCACTTAGAGTCATAGGTGCACTACTTAGTTGATTTTAGGTGGATTGATTAAATTGATAAATCCTATCTATTATATGAATATATTTCACAAATTCATGGATCTTCAAGCTTTCTTGATCCTCTTGGCCACCTTTGCCTCCTTGCAACAATTTACAAGAGAAAAGAAAACTTCACCCCTCGAGTTCTACTCTCATAACAATTATAAGGTAGAAAATCAAGAGGCATGCAAGCCCTATTTAGTACAACCCATTCAATCAACATTAAACTTTATTAAAACCAAATTAAAGACTCATGTTCATCCCTATGCATCCATCATCTATTTAACGATTAAATGAACAACAACAAGAATTGACATTCCATCCAACAATTAAGTGCTTATCACATACATAATTAATTAGAGACAAAATTAAGCTTAACTCTGATGCATCTCAATTTTGCACCAACGTGAAGTGCATTCTTAAATTTGATCTGAAAAGCTAGAAAAAATATCCCACATTTACTTTAAACACTTACACAATATTTGTGCATAAAAATTTGCATGAAAAATCAAGTTAGAAGCACAAAATAGAACAAAATGACACCAAGATAGCCTCAAGACAGCCTTTGCATGCTGCTGCCCTTGGTCCCCACCCTAGCATGCAATAGGCTCACACAGCGCCTAGTGCTTGCTGAGAGCTAGGCAGCTTAGGCGGAAAGTTGCACCTAGGTGGCTTGTTTTGAACTCCTTCTTATGTGTTTTTGTGCTCCAAACTCTAACGACATCTTCTTAACTCAACTTCACACAAAAATTACAAATTTTCAGATTATAAACATTTGAAAACTAAAAATTAAAATGCTCAAAGTGCTTCAAAAATCAAATCTAAGAAAGAATCTCTCTTCTTCAAACAACATCAAGAGACTCCAATCCAATTGGATCCAAAAATAGGCAAACTATCTTTATGCTATAATCAACATGCTAAATCAACATTTAACATCATTCAATTCTAAATCAGCATTTAACATCATAAGATTTGAATTAAAACTCCTTCGAACACATGTAATTTACAATTAAGCACATATTGACATATTTCAATTCAATACAACAAGAGCCACATGCATCAACTCTTAAATCTTAAGTCCATTAATTGAATCAAGAAATAGGAGTCTTAGAAATTAGAATCAATTTGTCACAAAATCAATCCAACAAATCCAAAAGTAAGCATAAAATTAGCTTTCATACCACTTGAAAGTAGAAGAGGTGCTAGGATCCATAATAATTTTAAAAATGAGGAAAAAATGAACTAACACATCCTCAAACCAAGGATCTATTTCATACCTCAATAATGGATTAAAATATAGGAAAATGTTACCTTAATTGAGAAATTGAAAGGTAACTAGCAAGCTCTTACAATAGAACTTTTTCTAAGTAAGGAATTCACATTTTTCTCCAAGGAACTCCAACTCCTCTCCAATAGATAGCAACCACAATAACTTTTATTGCCAAAAAAATCCTCCAACATGATGAAGGACGGTGACAAAACAGCAAACTCACTTGCAAGAACCATTGATCACCTTAAGAAGCAAAAGGGTCACCACCTTGCAGGAACTTGATTCACCAATCCAAAAGCTCACTAAGTATTGAGTCTCTAAAACAAGTCCACACACCTTGAACACTCTCAATCCTCTCTTAATTAGCTAGAGATGTGAGGACGATGAAGGAAGATGAAAAACATGTGAGGGAGTTATTGAGGAGAGAAAGTTGATGGAAGGAATCTAAGGCGTGATTTCTCTTAACACGTGAGACCACCACTAGAATGGTGGAAAAAATGCAGCAGGAAATAGTGTGTCAAGTGCCCGGCCATGAGGAGGAGTGGGGTGTATTTATCACACACTCCTATCAAGAGGAGTGGCCAGCCATGGAAGCTTCTATCACACACTCCTCACTTGGCCACCTATGATGCCACTTGGCTAGTCAAGTTGCATTTTTAATTTCTCAAATTAAAATGCCAATTTGCTAATATTAAGTGGACTCTTCTATTTATCATTCCTCCAAAATTAGATTCTCCTATTAATTAAATTAACTTTTTAATTTAATTATTTAACGTAACTCCTTAAGTTAATGAAATCAACTTAACTTTTTAAGTTGACTTTAACTAATTAAAATTGCCATATGGCACCAATTAAATTTACTCCTCAATTTAATTGGCCTAATTTAAATCTTTAAATCATTTTAATTAATTTAATAATTAAATAAATCTCACCATGGTGACCAATTATTAATTAGCCAACTCTCTCTCTCTCTCTCTCTCTCTCTCTCTCTGCCCCCCGATAAACTTGATCATTTTAATTATCTAACTCCTTAGATAATTTCTTCAATCAAGTAAGAGTGCTCTAGGATTTTGTGTGTAACTTTTTAGGTTCACTAATTAATTAGATAAGGGCTCACAACCTTTTGTCATTTATTAAATATCCAATAATCCGATTAGTCTAAACTCTTTTAAACTAATCACTCTATCAATTAATATTTATTAATGAAGAGTATCCAATCTCCATATTCAATATTTAGTACAAGCTTATGAAGCCCAACCAATTTGATGAATTAATTGATAGTGAACCATTATTGCTTACATTGTCGTGCAAATATGGTCTTTCAATTTTTCATCTCTCAAAAGAGGCCTAGGGCAAGATATTTGTTGACTCCCTAATAGCCTTGATACCTATGTATCTATTCTTGATGTTCGATTCCTTATTATGACCTTAATTTTGGAAAACTCTTTTTCTAAGTTGTCGTACCACCTTGTGCAAGGATTTCTTAGAATCAATCATCTTAGAATACATGATTGATCTACCCGTTCTTCACAGATGGGTGAAATGGATCCCATCTTAGAACTCACTAACCTACATACTTAAGTAGCTTGTGCCAAACTAAGCCCTGGGCGACCCGCTACGTGGTCGAAGAAAAATAAAAGCACAAAGACCTGAATATAATATTATTGTGAAACCTCAAATCAAAGGACTAATTATATGTACTATCATAATCTAGAGAGTCTATTGCCATGGCTACCTTGTGGATTCTCTAAGCGAGTCTTTAGTGGACTTATTTTTTGACAAGCACCCGCTAACATATATCCATGTCTAACATAGATTGCCTATGAAATGGGATAATATCCAACTTCTTAGAGTTTGAATCATTAGTTTGAATCTTATATGCCTTGTCTCATAATATTCTATAACTTGGAATATTTAAAATCATAACCATGGAAACTTATTTTATGATCACCATCATATGCGTAACCAAGTCCTGTAGTTTAATATGATGTAAGAGCTTCAACCAAATGCATGTGAAAAAATCATAGATGCATAAGATGAAGATGGCCATTTTATTGAATATCATTCAATTAAGAATATTACATGGAGCAGTTCTTTTTGCGAATCTAATTGGCATACAGGACACTATTCCAACAAGGTGTATCCTAAATAATACAATATTTTCTTGTCGAAGAAAAAACCTACATATAGCAATGATAATATTGTTTCTTGATTGTTCATGTATTGAATTTGCGAAATCGATTCATTGTTCCATGTTGTTTCATTTATAATAAACTTATCTTAAACTCCTACATTAAATCTAAGAAAAGAATAAATATTTTGCGTGACTCTTTCTTGGAAGTTTGTCCCTGAATAGCAGTTCAAAAATTATGTTTATCTAAAAATAATATTCTTTTTTGAAAAGCATTCTAAAATATTTTGAGATCTAGAATTTTCTTATGTTCTCATCAAAATTGAATTTTAAGTTCTATCAATCGAACTGTGGAACTTTCATAACATCAAAATTGTTAAACCAATCGCCATATTTTATGATACTATTTGTGAGGCAATTATGCTAACTGGCTTTTATTGATCTATACTTTTTGTGAGGCACTCTTGTTCACTAGCTGTTATTGATCTATACTGTTTGTACGACAATCTTGCTAACTAGCCATTATCAATCTATACTAATTATGAGGCCATCTTGTTGATAGACCATTATTGATTCATGCTAATTATTTGAATAGCTCATTACTAATTTTATAATGGTTCCATAAATTATTTTGAAATTATTTTGTTTCATATGGTGATTGTAGCTTAAATTTTATGTTGGCTATTGGGACTCTTTTGCTCATATTATGTAAGTGTCACCCTGGGGATGCTCATGGAAAGTTATTAGGCCTTTAGGACTAGTTCAAAAAGATGATTGGATAGGGATAGCATTAGGCCATCGATGGCTAGTCTACTAGCCAAGACCCATTTGGTTTGCAATCCCAACTTTAGGGCATTCAAACATTAGCTATTATTTTCTTAATTGGTGAGGATTGATCTTGTCGATTTGCACCAAAATGGTTGTTAACCAAGTTGGCCACTCAACATTAGAGATATAAGGTATAGTCTTATAGATTTTTAGGAGTCATAAGGTCGAGACCATCCCACAATCAATCTTGTGAAATGTTCTTGTACAATCAATTCTATAAAACAAGTGTGATTTCTAAATTTAGAAACCTGAAACTTAGTGTAAAATTCTTGTACAACCAATGTTATAAATCGATTCGATTCTTGAGTGTTGAAATCTAAGATTTTACTATAAAATGGCACCGAAATTCATGTTGTTGCCTTACGAGTACAATACTTTATTGAGATGGATTCATTCATAATTTTGAAAAGAAATCTATCCATTATCATAATAATTTACACTAAATCCCTTACGATAAAAGATATCGAGTTCTTAAATTTTAAATGAAAAAATGTTCTAGTATGTAATGATTTTGGTGATTGATTAACTGACAATATATATATATATATATATATAAATACTTGAAATTGTATACGTGATGGTATAATTTCAATCTACATATCAACATGGTAATTTCTAAATTCTGGATTCAGTCATTTGTTTGTATGTTGCCTCGCTAAGTCAATTGGCCCTAGCCTCCTAGTAATGTTCTTTCTATTCTTTTCCCCAGATTGAAGACATAGGAGGCACCACAGCATAGGCCACACTATAAATAGATTAAATAACACTATTAAGGTATACATGAAAAATAAGGATGTGACATTTTTTTAAAGTAAGTAATGTGTCTATCATCAAGTTACTGCGCTTACCTACAAATAAAGTTTAATAGAATGGAATTGATAATAATTGACAGAGATGCATGCTTTAAAACTACAAGCCATTGGGCAATTGTAAATTATTATGAAAACTCTAGCATAGCTTAAAGTTTCACATTGTGATATTGATCATAATCTTGCTCATCATCTTAGATTATCACGGGATTATTCAAACTGAAAATTTTGGAGATGCATATTTTGTTTTGAAATTTTTAGGTTCAATTAGGGTAGCACCTCAGTTCGAAGCATGCACCTCCTTGACATGCGCTACAAAGGCATTATCTTGTGAATTTATTGCCATTCAAGTTTAAACTCTTCAATAAACTTTCTTATTTTGCGTTCTTCATCTCATATTATGTAACACCCTAAATTTTGAATATCATAAAATTAAAATAAGAGAAACTTAAGTTTCAATTTTGACAAAACACCTTTTGAATAAAAGAATTAAATCATATTCAAACCACTAATTACATCAATTAAAATCTAAGTATAAATGCTAAAAATCAAAGGGCCGAATATTAATTAAATTTAGGACCCAATTACACTAAATCAGAAATATTGAGGGTCAATGTGAGAAGATTAAAAGTTTAAAGGCTCTAAAATAAATTAATTTGGACTTAAGTGCTAAGTGTGATTCATGATAGTTTGATTATAAGTTGAACCTCTAATGGATATCGCTGGTGAAAATTAAGTACTTTAGATTTTGAGAAATTTATTTTCAGTTATTTGGAAAACTAATAGTATAGAGAGAATAGCATCTCGATGGGAGCAAGTGCCTCCCAGTCAAGGCGCTACATATTATGTGAGATGCCTACTTATAACAAGGCTATGAATAAAGCTGTGTAGGTAGAATCAAAACTTACGCAGTTACATAAGATTAAAGAAAATATTAAATGAGAAAACACTTTTGGAGCTAGAGTTCAAAGCAAAGAAAGAAATGACTAGGGGAGAAAACAATAAAAAGATTCAAGGCGAAACATCAACTAGCCACCCCAATTCTATTGGAAATAACCCTCGCCAATCCCTACCAATCCTAAGAAAAGCTTGTCGATTTTAGGGTGACAACCCGCCATAGTGAATCTACATGTTGGAAAAAGCACAAAAAATGTATGCAATGTAGCAACAATCATCGTTATGTCAAGGATTGTCTTAAGAGAAGAAAATCCACCTCAAATGTTCAAGGAGACAAAAGAAAACTAGTGGCACAGTCTAGTGGAAAATCAAAAAATACAACTATTGCTTATACTCTTATTTGCCTACTGGAATAATGTTGTCAAAGGTATAACTTACAACTAGTATATTCTAGAAAAAAAAAACCTATATATGATCCCGATGCTACTTTTTCTTTTATGAAAGCCAATTTTACCCTAAAAGTTAAGTCTAGATTTTGAATACAAGTCCTCTCAACTTTTGCAATTATAAAATAGTGACAATATTTTGAATAAGTCCTACCTAGTTAACATTTGAGCTAAAGAAAATATTGAAGGGAGAACGACAAGAATACATAGCATCTCTTATTAACATGCTATAAGAAAAAGTAGAGGTAAAGGAATCATAACATCAAAGAAATTGACTTCAGACAAGACGTTGATATGAGTTAACATTATCTTGAACTTTGTTTGAATATTGAATAAGAATTTGGAAACCTGATTCTTGTAAGAGAGAGAGTGTAACACCCCAACCTTTTTGGTAATAAATTTAAGAGATAATATAGATTAGGTAAATTAAATTTCAAATGATAAAATGTGGAATAAGAAATTTGCCTTTAGTTAAGGACTAAACAAATTAATGGGATACAATCAAGTTGCCATTCGAACTATGCGTGTTTTTATACTTTACTAACTAAACTTTTTTCTATGAATTCCTTACTATCCAAACCACACTTTTTTTTTTCATCTTACTATATACGAACAAATTCTGGTGGAATATTAAAGAAAAACTTCGTTACATCGATGCCAGGAGCCTCCATTTTCAGGTATTATAATCAAATCTTCTAATTTTATGGATACAATAGTCATCTCCTTGGTCTAGCCTTGTTAAATCGTAAAATGTAATGAACTTTTTTTAGTGTATTTTCAGGTGCATATCCTGTGATCATTCAAATTTAAATAGGTTGTCTTTTAGTAAAATGATAAAAAAAAAAAAAATACCTTTAAAAAAGACTCCAGCCACTCCTGTAATGGAATATCATGAAATACTTTACTAAAATTGTTTCACAGATGGCAAGGTAATATATATATATATATATATATATATAGTTAAGATGGTAAAATATCACGAAAAAAAGTGTAAAACGTCTATAGTTTGGATGGCAAAGTATCTTTATCCCTGAATTAATTAAAGCTTAAGAGTCATTGTCTAATATAGTAGGATCAAGAAATAATTCCATTTGGGACCTAATTGTTCAAAATTAGGGATGATAAGAGAGTTAAGACCATTGCTAGAAGTGGAGAGATGTTCACAATTAAGATTTTAGTGGAAGAATAGATGAAGATTGAAAGTTCATGGAGAAATTTGAAAACTCCAAAGCCAAAAGTAAATTGCAGAAAGTGAAGGACACAATTGAGTGAAGCCATAAAGTTTTATGGTTAAATTAAAAATTTTTAAAAGTGCCTTATATATAATTGAAACGAAAAAGAAATTTATATATATAATTGAAGCCAAAAGCTTATTGAATTCTCATAAGAGAGCCCAAATCTATCTACTAACCCATAAACCCTCAAAAATATGCATAAAAACTCTAAACTCACCTTGTAACTCACTTTCTCTCATTATGACAAACACAACCATACCAAATACCCTCTAAAATAGCTAGAGGAATGATGGGAAACGGTGAATGACGATGCTAAGCAGTAGCGGTGGTGGCTAGTTTTCCATTTTTGGCAATGAGATCTAGGAATTAATAGATAAGTTTTAGTTGGAATGAGAAGGATAGACTATTGGTGGTCTCAATTTGTGGAAACAATGGCCATTTATGGTGATTTGAGGGTGGTGGAGCTAGGATGGTTTGTGGCTATTTTTTATCATTGATCAAGCAAATAATTGAGGGGTTTGCTCCTTCTCGTCAAGGTGCAATCTCTAGGTGTGATTAGCTCCCAACTTCAACGACTGTGGATGGCAACGACACAATGGTACTTTACATTAGTAGTGTCTTTTCAACTATTTGAACGTATGCATATACCCATCATTACTTCAAGAAAATATGATTTCTTTCTTTCAAATGGTCTTATATGTTGTGTTCATTAATAAATTAAAGTAAATCAGGTCACAAGACAAATGAGTATAAAAACACTTTGTTGCAGTATTATTTTCTTAAAATGAAGTAATTTTTTCCTATTATTAAGCATGTATTAGCTTTTTGAAATGGGGTATTATCTTTTTGAAAAGCATGTTAGACCATTTTAAATATTATCCTAGTCCTTGTTATGTTACTATAGCCATGAGCCCCTACTTTTTCCTACAACATTGATGCCGAATTGAAACATTTACCACGTAAAACGACGCTATATACCAATAATGTTCTTCCCAACTATTTGAACATGTTCATATCTCTAGCATTACTTCAAGAATACATCATTCATTGTTTTAGATAATCTTATATATTATTTTCGCCAATAAGTTGAAATAAATTCAAACAAGCGAGTACATAAACACTCTCTTGCAAATTATTTTCTTAAAATGAAGTAGTTTTTTTATTTTTATTAAGTATGTATCTACATAAATGAAGTATTAATTTTTGAAATGAAGTATTATCATTCTGATATGTAGTATCAGCTTTATATATTTTAACTATCATTCAATTAAGCTATTCTAGTCCTTGTTATATTGTTATAGCCACAAAACCTTATTTTTTCTACAAAGTTGATGTCAAAATGAAATATTTAACACGTACAAAGGTTCTTTACACTAGTTTTAGTCTTTGCAACCATGTAAACACAAGTATTTTCCTACCATTACTTAAAGAAAATATGAATTTATTTTCTTAGAGAGTCTTATATATTATTTTGACCAATAAATAAGAATAAATTAGATCATATGACAAGTGAGTATATAAGCACGCTGTTGTAGTATTATTTTCTTAAATAAAGTGATTTTTTTGTGTATCAAGTATGTATAAATGAAGTATTAGTTTTTTGAAATGAGGTATTATCTTTATGATTTACAGTATGATCAGTTTTATCCATTTTAAACAATAAAAGTTTAACTATTCTAGCCTTATTATATTTCTATAACCACAAATCCCTACTCTTCCAAATGACATTGATGTCGAAATAAAATATTTACCACCCACAATAGTGATCTGCAAAGTTGATGTCAAAATGAAAAATAAGTCTAGACAACAACTCCAAATGTAAATCTGCCCAACAGTTGAAAAACAACAACTATTTAGGACTCCTTCCCACACTAAAAGAGTAATACAATGTGCCTATAAATTACAAACATACAATACAAATAATATAATATAAATTCCCTAATTATTAATACAAAAGAATACAAATATTACAAGTTAATATGTCTTTCAAACAACACAAGCATGCGTACACAATTTAATCCTAATCTATCTTCTTTTGATTTTATGTTTTACATGCATCCTCTTTTGCTAATTAACAAAAAATAAAAATAAATAAGATATTATTTAGTAAGTAATGCAAAAAGGTAATACAACTAAACATATGCAATAAAATAGTATGCAAGTATTTTATCAAATTAATTTGCAATAAAATGGTAAGAAAGTCACTTTTACTCAATAGAAACACAATATGATACTTGCAAGGTGCTCTATTGTAACTTCAGTTCCATGAATCCACAATATACAATTTGATATTGTCAATTACTTTCAAATGCCATCCAACCACTAAAGTTGTCCCCTTTTAAGGTACAGAAGGTTTTTCAATTTGTTGTTAGCTTTTTCTCTTTCTTGGGACATAATATCTTCTTCAATTTCACTCCTAAATGAATAACAATTGAAACAGAAGCATGCGATACCAATGATTAAGTACTAGAATGCACAAAATCATTGATCTGCAAAGTACACTAATTGTTGGAATTAATTAGGACTTCTAGATAGTATGTTAAATAGAGAAGAGGTGAGTATTGTTTCGGGATCTCAATCCCACATTGAAAAAATAAGAAAGGGAAAGTCCCTTTATTAGATGAATCTATTATTAGACTTTCATATTATTTTAAGGTTTTTGAAGAGTGTCCAAGTTCATAGGAATTATGTATATTTAATAATCAAGACTTAGCACTTTGCACGTGCACGATGTGGCATAGATTAAATTTTAATTATATTTTAATTTGAAATTTAATCAAATAAGTAATTTATTTAATTATTTAAATTACGTTTTTAATTGAAAACTATGTGGCTATTAGGAAAAGGACCAGAGTGTTAACATTAGTGCATTGTTTAAACTAACAGTTATAATTGTTGTGAATGGTTGTTGTAACCTTATATAATGGGAATTAGTCCACAGAAATTAATAATGTATTTTTCAAAGAAAAATCATTATTACTCCCCTACAAAAGATATTCTCATACTCTTTTAATCATTTTTTAACATCAACAGAAATTCTTAAGTAAGAATTTCAAAATGATGACTACAATCCCTTGCGTGCCTTTGTTGAATCCTAGGGGTGAATTGCCAAAGTCCCTACAGCACAAATAGCGAGGGCAATTATCACCTTACAGATAGTGTGGAGGTTTGCTTGCATGCAACAAGGCACATCACATTTCCAACTTCTTCAATACATTTTTTCTAGCAATCTTGAAGTGATAATTTTAAAAGAAGGACGGATAGAAAGTTCATTTGAAGTGGTGGATCAGAATTTGATGAAAATGAATCAGTTTAATAGGGCAAACTTCAAGCAATGGAAGGACAAATTTATATTCATGCTCATTGCATTAAAGATTGCCTATGTGTTGGACTCAAATTTGAAGAATCTTCCAACACCATAGGATAATGACTCAGAGGAACTCAAGGTTGAAAGAAAGAAATAGCAGGATGACGAAATACTATGCCGATGCCACATCCTCAACGCACTATCCAATCATTTGTACGACCTTTTCACTAATGTTTAGTCACCAAACAAAATCTGGAATACACTGGAATCCAAGTACATGGCTGAAAAACAAAGAGCACTTAAGTTCTTAATTATGAAATTCTTTGAATTTAAAATGGTTGATAACGTGTCTATTATGGATCAAGTGCATGACTTTTCTATATTAATATCAAAATTGAAAGAGTTGAAAGTTGAGATTTCAGAATCATTACAAGTGGTAGCTATATTAGCAAAATTACCACTAAGTTTGAATTATTACAGAAAGACAATGCTTCATACAATCAAAGATTTTACTTTGAAACAATTTGAAAAGCATTTAATGATCGAGGAGGACACTTGAAATTTACAAAAAAGGCATGTTGAAACTTTCCCCAAGGTGAACTATGTGGATGTAAAAAAGCATAATTAGAGATGAAAGAAATCTAGAGAAGGCATACCTAAAGGAAAGAAAAAAAACTTCTAGAAGATTGTTAGTACTAAAACAAACAAATACAAGACCAATAAGTCACGCTACAATTGCAAAAATAAAGGCTATCGTAAATGTGACAGTCATTGGAGAAAGAAGCGAAAGATAGAAAATACCAATAGTGCAAATATGGTTGATACAAAAAACACCATTGTTGCCATGATTTTTTATTTACACATTGGTATGATTACTAAATTAAACATGACTACTGCAACAAAGTCTCCCAACTGGTGGTATGATTCTAGTGCTACAGTCTATGTGAGCAATGATCAAGCACTATTTAAGACCCTAAAAGGCTAATAAAGGGCAAGAAGTGATGATGGGAAATGATAACACTGCTAAGGTCCTTAGCAAGGGTACTGTTGAACTATCTTTCTCTTCTAGAAAGAAATTAGTAATAGTCAATGTTCTTTTTGTTTCCAATATTAGGGAAAACCTTGTATCTGCAATTGTATCTGCAAATTTGTTGTGTAAGAAAAGAACTAAGGCTATTCTAGAGTCTAAAAAGGTTTTAGTTTCTAAGAATGGTGCCTTTGTTGGCAAAGGCGACTCATGTGATGGCATGTTCAAATTGAGTGTTACTAATAAAATAAATATTTTGGCTTGCTTTGTTAACTCTTCTTCTTTTAATTTATGGCATGGTTGTCGGCACATGTCAAATTTAGCTATATTAAGTATATGTCATAGCTTGGTTTAATTCCTTGCAACAATACTAACAATGAAAAGTTTGAAATATTTATACAAGAAAAAATGGCTAAGAAACCATTTCCTTCTATTCAAAGGTCTTTTGAATTATAAGAACTTATTCGTTCAAATATATATAAATTAAATGGAATTTTAACTAGAGGAGGAAATAGGTGTTTCATCACTTTCATTGATGACTATTCTAAATATACTTATATCTATTTAATGAAAACAAAAGATAAAGCTTTTGATATGTTTAGGTTGTACAAGGCTAAAGTAGAAAATTAAAATTTTAAGAAGTGACAAAGGAGGTGAATACTTTCCTTCTGAATTTAGTTCCTTTTGTGAGTGGCATTAAAATGAGTACACCATATTCCCCACAACGAAATAGTTTGGCAAAAAGAAAAAATGGGACACTAGTTGACATGGTGAATGCAATGATCTTAAATGCTAAACTGCCTAATAATTTATGGGGTAAGGCCTTACTCACGACATGTCATGTATATAATAGAATACCTTCTAAGAAACTTAAATTATCTCCATATGAATTATGTAAATGGAGAAAACTAAATCTAAGTTACCTTAGATTTTGGGGTTGTTTAGCCTTTCATAGAGCGACAGATCATAAACAGACAAAGTTAGGACCAGGAGCTATAAAACGTGTGTTGTGGGATATGCTCAACATTCTAAAGCATATAGTTATTGGACTAAAAGTATAATGTGATAGTTGAATCATGGGATGTTGAATTTATTGAAGATAAATTTGGCAATGTTCTAATGTAACTACCCAAACACATGAATGAACTTATCAAAGTACGATACCTAATGGTAAAAGGAAAATAATTGAATCTCCTAGTGAACCTACAAGAAGTCAAAGGATCAAAAAAGAAAAGAGCCTAGGACTAGACTTCGTTGATCCTTGGTCTATTATTTTCTTAGTTGAGGCTAATAGGGAGTTAATGCTCAAAAAAGTGCCTATTACATTAAATATAAAAGGAGATCCTAAAACCTATAAAAAAGCTATCACATTCTAGAAGGAGGCAATCAACGATTGAATGGACTCAATGTTATCTAACAATACTAGGGTATTAGTAGATTTGCCCCTTGGTTCAAAACTTATATATTACAAATAGATCTTTTAAAGAAAATATAATATTGATGGATCTATTCACTTTTAAGGCTAGATTAGTGGCAAAAGGGTTTAGGCAAAAAGAGGGCATTAACTATTTTGATACAGATGCACCAATAGCTAAAATAACATCTATTAGAGTTTTTGGTTACTCTAGCATCTATTCACAATTTATATGTGTATCAAATGGATGTTAAAACAGCTTTCCTCAATGGTGATTTGGATGAGGAGGTGTGCATGGAACAGCTTGAGGAATTTGTTCTACCTAAAATGAACAGAAAGTATATAGGATGGTAAAGTCATTGGATGGCTTGAAATAAGTATCAAAACAGTGGCATGAGAAATTTGATTATATTATTTTGTCTAATAGATTTAAGCATAATAATGCAGATAAGTGTATTCATTCTAAATTCTCAAAGGATTATCATTTCATTGTGTGGTTGCATGTTGATGATATGATTATATTAGGGACAAATATGAATGGTATAAAAGAAACAAAGAAGTATTTATCCTCGCAGTTTAAAATGAAAGATTTAGGTGAGGTAGATACTATTTTAGGAATTAAAGTTAAGAAAAATCGTAGGGGTTATGCTTGTGCCAATCCCACTACATTGAGAAAAATATAAAGAAGCATCAACTTTTTAGAATCAAAGAGATAAGCACCCCATATGATAGTTCACACAAACTAGTGGAGAACTCTAGGAGATTTGTTGCTCAAATTGAGTATGCTAGTACAATTGGTAGTTTAATGTATGCCATGCATTATACTAGGCCAGATATTTTATTTAATGTTTGTGGGTTTTTTAGATATACTAATAAGCTTGGCACTAAACATTGGAAAGCAATTGCAAGAGTCCTTGAATATCCTAAAAGAATAATAAATTTAAGATTGCATTATGAAAACTATCCAGCAGTATTAGAGGGATACATTGATGCCAGTTGGATAACAAATGCTAGTGATAATAAGTCTACGTTTGGTTAGGTATTTACCCTTGGTGGAAGAGCTATCTCCTGGGTTTCTAATAAATAGATGTGCATAATTCATTCCACTATGGAGTTTGAGTTTGTTCCATTAGCAAAAGCATGTAAAGAGGCAGAATGGTTGAGAAATTTATTACTAGAAATCAATGCCAGCCATTTCTTTACATTGTGATAGTGAAGCCACTATGTCTAGACCATATAGCAAGATATAATGGAAAGTCTAGACATATAAGCTTGAGACATGAGTATGTCAAGTAACTAATTCTTGAAGGAATTATAACCATAATATATACAAGAACAAGTAATAACTTGGCGTACCCATTCACAAAAGGACTTACTAAGAATTTAGTAAGGAAAACATCAATAGGAATGGGCTTTAGACTCTTTTCCTAGAGTCACCAATAATAGAAACCTAACTTTCTTTAGCATTACCGCTAGTTAAAAGTTCAGTAGGTAAAAATAAGTTACTAATAAATGACTGTGGAAGTACAAGGACAACTTCAAATAAGCTAGTACATAATATTTGGAAGCCGAGTATAAATCTTAATGAGGCTTAGGTGTTTGAATATCACCAAAATTATTTAAAGCTTGAAGGAAACCTCACCTATATAAACATAAAGAGTGATACTGCTCCTGGCAAAAGTTCAAGGGTTGACCTTTGGAAATGTTTGTGAATACTAGGATGTAGCACATGGCCATGTTGGCGCCATAAGAATCTCAGTGAATTTCTAAAGGTGTTGGAGAGTCTTTTATGTGGTACTTCTAGTTTTAATGCAAAGAATAATGGTTCAATTGCTCAAGACACCACCTATTCTATTATAACTTTGAAGTACTTACACTAAGGAAAGATTCAAGTTGAGAGAATCTTTCTTAAACATGATTCTATAAATTCTTAACATTATAATCTAAGTGGGAGATTGTTGGAATTAATTAAAACTTCTAGATAGTATGTTAAATGGAAAAGAGATGAGAATTCTTTTGAGATCTCAATCCTACATTGAAAAAATAAGAAAAGGAGAGTCCCTTTATTAGATAAATCTCTTTTTAAGCTTTCATATTATTTTAAGATTTTCAAGAGTGTCCAAGTATATGAAAATTATATATATAGATATATTTATATTTTTAATAATTAAGACTCAGCACTTTGCACATGCACAACGCGATGTGGATTAAATTTGAATTATATGTTAATTTGGAGCTTAATTAAATACATAATTTATTTATTTTTTTAAATTATACTTTTAATCAAAAACAATGTGGCTATTAGAAATAAGACAAGACTCTTAAAATCAATGCATTGTTTAAGCTAACAATCATAATTGTTGTGAATGGTTGTTGTAATCTTACATAAAGGAAATTAGTCCACACAAATTAAGAACGTATTTTTCCAAAGAAAAAGCATTATTACTCTCCAACAAAAGATATTCGCTTACTCTCTCAATTATTTTTCAACATCAATAGAAATTTTTAAGTAAAAATTTCAAAGTGTTAACTGTAACTCCTAGGTCGCCTTAGTTAAATCCTAGGGATCCTTAGTTAAATCCTAGGGATAAATTGTCATAGTCCCCACAACACAAATAGTGAGCGCAATTATCACCTTAAGAATAGTGTAGTGCTTTTCTTGCATGCAATTAGGCACATCAACTTTTTCACTACATTTTTTCAAGTAGTAATGCAAAAATAATGTATTTTATAAATGAAACAGAACATAGAATAAAGAGGTACTAATTATAACAAATCGAACGTATACCAAAAAATTAATGCCATATGAATATGAAAATATAAAGTACTTACCTATGCATATAGCTAGCTTGTTTTGGTTTATTTTTTTGGATGATGCCAATAATGGTCATTTTTAGGGACATATGCAGTTGAACCATATTGCAAACATCATCAGCAATTGACATCCAATTTTTTATGAAAAGTGAGGTATTGCAATATATTGGATTGAGAACTAACTTTAAACTATTTTTTTCCCAATCTAAGAGTCGTCAAACTCATAGTCACAAAAATTGACAAGATATAGAACTTCCCATTGTAGATACAACTTCTAATAGTTGAACGTGAGCAACTTCCCAACTTTCAAACATTTTTTTTTCAAGCTAAAATAGAAATAAGGGGATGTTTTCTTCCTCCTATTTACAAGTACCAAAATGAAATGTTGTTATTCCCTGCAAAATATAGAGAAATGAGGCTCTTTTTCGTGCTAAAATATTATTGGTGACAAGAGAAAGAAACTCACTGCATTCGATGGGAAAGATAGGGAGACAGAGGGGGAGAGAGATGTAGAGAACAACAAGCGAATTTTTGGGAAAGAGAAGGATTTTCAATTAATAAAAACAAAATAAAAGAACTAAAATGAGTGCATTGCAGTTAACTCAAATGGGTAAAGAATGAACTCAAAAAATAAACTTGTGGGAACGGAATCAACCAAAAAAGAAAAAAAAGGGTAGCTTTAGGTGCTTTTTAACAAGTCATCCTATCTTATTTTTAATTTTTTTTTAACACCTATCCTATTATCTTACCATTTCAGCACTCAAAATCAAATTAAATTCAACATAAATATTCACTCATCATTTCAAAATAATTAAAAAATATATTTTAAGAACACCTATTTTTATCCATAAAAAGGATAACTTAATTGTGATACTTTTCCTATTCAATATTTCAAAATACTGAAAATTAAAAATTAAAAATAAGCGCACCACCACACGGCCGCATCCCAAGCAAGCACTGGCTAGAACATCCACATCCACATCCACGCCCCTACCTCCCAACCAAAGCAACACAAAGGAAAAGCATATGCGGAAAACACGAGTAATATTCTCTGAGAAAAGCTGCAAATCTTCAGGACACCTTTAACACACATTATATATACTTCATGCATCTCTCTTTATCTTTCTACCTAAAACGAAAAAGAAAAGAAAAAAGTAGTTCTTTTTACCTGAATTTTGCCATGTTTGGTGCCACCGAGCCAGTTCAATATGGGCTTTTCTACCATGGATTGGATGTGAAAGATTCAATCCATTATTGATTGTAAGATTAATATTATAATCAAATTTCCATTGATTAGCCTATCTAAGAATATGTCATTAATCCAAAATTTTCACACAATTTATAAGTACAAAATATTTATTCAATCAAATCTTCTTGATAGTATTAACTGATCTATAAAGAAATGTCGTTCTACATTCATTGTCAATATGCTGACCAGCTGATCAACTTAGTGATATCACCTTATATATATGCATAAATAAAAAACATATGAGATTTAAAATTCGTATCATAACGAGCACCAAGTGTATGCATATGTAAATTAAGAGAAAAAAATATTCATGAATTATTATCAATCCAAACCATTCAAACAATCAAGATTCTTATCATTCAATGTTACTGAGTTCAAAATTTATTATCCTAATCAAGAATGCATTAATGAGACTACATCATCGCATCCTTACATCCAACCTTAAATTTAAATATGCGAATTATTTAGTCTACAATTAATGAACATACAATAGCAGACATTTATAGCTGGGTGCTCTCTTCGTAACGACACAACGAATTTCTTTCTTTGTTTACAGAGTAAAAAACCAAAAAAAAACAAAACAAAGAAACAGAAGTAAGCTGTGATTTGTTCATTAAAAAAAATTCTTGCTACTTGTACAGCCAAAAGTTTAATGGAAAGCGTTCCGTGTGGTGCTTTTCTTTTTTCCTTTTCTTTTTGATAAATATCAGCTGGTCCATTTCACACGATATGATTCGTGTCCCAAGAATTTGACTGAGATTCCCTTTGAATAAAGTGTAGTACATAATGTAATAATAGAAAAACCCCAGCAACGCCACACTACATGTGCAAAGCCCTAGGCTAGGCCCAAACAAGATCAACGTCTCCCTCATAAATCATGTATACTTCTTAATTTCGAGGGCCCCTCGTAACTTGGGCCCCGTTTGATTTTATTTTTATTATCAATTTTCATTTCAATTATTTTTAAATATTAAAAAATAGTTAATAAAAATAAAGTTATATTTAGATAAATTATTGAAAAAATAATGGCTATGTTGTCTTTAGTAAATTTTATGTGGAGAAAAATAGAAATAATAAAATAGAGAGAGAAAATATATAAGTTATTGAGGAATATATTTTAAAAATAAAAATAAAAATAAAAACAATATTGAGTTAATATATATATATATAAAGTAATGTGTTTCATTTTTAGAATAGTAAAAAATGTGAAAAAAAAATTTAAAAAATGAGACCAAATGGGCTCTTAATTTTTTGTCTCTACAACTATGCACACTGCTTCAAAAATTAAGGGCTTGGTCTTTTATATTTTGGTCATTTTCTAGAAAAAATTGTGGGGGAACAGGTTTTTGGAAAAAAATTTGGAGAATGTGTCAAGTATTTTTTTTATTTTTGAAGAAATATGAAAAATAATTTGAGAATAGATTACTTGTTTCTTTATGTTTTGGAAATAGATAAATTTTACTCTAAATGTCAAGTCAGTTGCTTTTTTATTGGATTTGTAGAGTTAAAGTGATTTTTTTTATATATTATATGTATGTATATTTATAATTGGATAATGTGTGTATGTGTGTGTGTGTATATATTTGTAATGATTGAAATATGAGTGTAATTAATTTAACTGGTTATTTATTTTAAAATTTATATTTTTATAAATTTGACATTAATAAATAATGTATTATTTGGAATAAAATATATATTAATAAATATTAATTATTCATGAAATCATAATTATATCTTAATTATAACAAAATTATCTTATATCATAATTGTTAGTATCAACTTATAAAAAAATTTAATTACTATACATTAATTATAAATGAATTACTATTTATTAATTAAAATATAATTCTTTAACTATTTATTTCTTATGATTTATGTATAAAAAAACTTAATTATTTATTTAAATGAAATAACTTTTTAATAATTTATATATAAGACTTAATAATGATTTATCAAATTAAGAAAATAAATAATATGATATTATATAAAATTATATCATCTTAAATTATTTATTTATTAAATAAATAAATATAATATTTAATTATACATAAAATATGAAATATAATTAATATTTAAATAACAAGTTATTTAAATAAATTTATTTAACAAATTTAATAAATTATTTACTTACTTTAACTCATTATTTAATTAATACATTAAATTACTTAGTAATAATCAAACAATTTTACTTAAATTTAATTAATTCTCTCAATAATTACTTTAAGCATATCAATATTAATTTATTAAATTTAATAAATTATTAAATAAATATCACCTTATAATCAATTTTTTTATTATAATTTTAAATTAATGTGAAGATTAATATTTAATGAAGAATATTTTTTGAAGAAGATTAATTTATTTATTATATCAAATTCAAACATCTTGAGTTATTTATTAAATGAATAAATATAATATTTCATTAATACATTAAATATTAAATATAGTTTATACATTATTTAATTAATAAGTAAATTTAATTAATTTACTTATTATTCAATAAATAAACTATTTAGTAATAATATAAATAATATTTAATTAAATTTAAATTATTTTTTGATAATTAGTTTAATTAAATTTGTAAACATAAATTTTAAAACTTTTTAACTGGTAAAATTTTAATATTTTCATATATATAAATATATATATATATATATGCATGAGTGAAGTGGGAAAATTATAAAGGAATGAGTAATGTAATAGATAAAGTGAGAAAATGAGAGGATAGGTATGATTTTTATGGTGTATGGTTTTTGGAGTGAATTAGGAGGAATTTTTTTGAAATAAAATTTGAGTAAAATTTTCAAAAAATTTCAAAATAAAAAAATTTCAGGAATATGCCTTCATTTTAAAATTTTTTGGGGTCGAAAAACACTTTTAGAAAACGTAGAACAACATAGCCTAAACAATTTTATTGTGCATTGTACTAAATTGGACATTCAAATATTTAAAGTTTAGTAATATAGTGCTCTACGTACAATATGCTAATTACTAAAATGTCCATCTTGTCGGGATGTGAAGGTAAAACCAGAAATTACAAAGATGACTTGAAGGAAAGTTCAGAAATTCAATCAAAATTACTGAATGAATTTGTTGTAAATTAAATGAAATCATGCGTGAAAACACTTGTCTTTTTATTTTATATTTTTATTTTAATTGTTACTTTTATTTTATATTTCTTTATGAGTACATTTGTCAAGCATATTACCTTAAAAAATATAAGTGATCAATTATATATATATATGTGTGTGTGTGTATAATTATCATATATATGTGAAGTAAAATGAAAAATAAAATAACGGGTGCATCCAAATTGTTTTCCTTTACATGTAACATGGGCCGCGGCCACAGCCATGGCTCTACTTAATCAAACCGATTTTAAACCGAAATTTTTACCGCTATCCCGAAAATCAATGATTTTCTTGTTTATTGCATCATTACTAATTAACGAATCACCCTGTCTTAAAATCATGGATAATTAAGGGACAAAATTATAATAGGAAATATCCTTTATTTAGGACGTTCAGAAAAATGACATTAAGGTCACAAATTTGAGATAAATAGATTATTTAATAATATAAAAGATATTGACATTTGACATATATTTTAACGTTATAAAATTATAAAAAAAAAAAAAAACTATGCAACAAGGTAATTCAATATGATTAAACAATTTACTTTTATAATATAATAGAAACAACAATTGTAGCGCCTCGATCAAGAGACGCCCATTCCCATTTGATGTGCTACCCATTGTATACCACAAGTTTTTTGAATAATAGGAAATACATTTCTCCAAATTCATAGTATTTAATTTCTACAAGCGACATCCAACAAAAGTTTAACTATGAACTAAATATTATAAATCACACTTAATATCTCTACCACCTTCATTACCTTATTTGTCACCTAGGTTAGTCTATTTTCATTACTCGTTCAAATGACTTAGTGAGTTATTCCAATAATAACAACAGAATAACAATTTCTCAAATAGCATATAGGAAACAAGTAAAAGCATTAAAATTTCCAAAAGTCATGAGAGAAAATTTTAGTCAAGTTCAAAGTGTTTCATCTCACCACTGTTTCATACCAATGATGAAACTTCACAAAACTCACTACCTTTTTTGTAGAAATTTGAATCTCAAGTGTAACCAAAGAGTCGACATATTTTTCTTTAAGGAATACAGTTAACTAGCAAAATTAATTAAAATAAATTAATGAACACTTTTATAATCTTACTGTTGGTAATTCTCCTATCTTATCACTGTACTTTCAAAAGTACAAATATTCTTATCCCTCCAAAATTTCGAGTAATCGGCTCGAACAAGCAAACAAACATTAGGCATGACTAGTAGCATGCCTTTCCAGCTCATAAACAACTACTTTCAACTGGCTACGAGACTAGGTTATATGTACAGCATGTATAGGTATCAACCGAAAGAATGATCACTGTCTGTCCGTTCCTCCCAATCGTCTCTCATGACTGATCTCAAGGCTCACCCCGAAGGGTATACTTATATTCATGTAGATCATGTAAATGTCTAATAGCATTTCAATTAACATTCCGATTTGCCATGACAAACAAGCAATCGAGCAATTTATATCGAACTCGTTTCAAGGTATTAGTCATGGCATTAATAGATCACGTATTTTAAAATCTCTTTTTAGTTTTCTCAACATGATCACTAGTTTCAAGTATAGTGGCATAATAAAGTTCAATAGGAACCCCAATCAAATTAAAGGATAACGTGTGGTAAATTTCTCAACACATAGATTAAAAGGAATCAAGCGACTAGGATATATAGCAAGTATGTATGTTCTTTCCCCAATAAAGAAACCTCATACTATCAAGTATAAACCCACCTAAAAAATGCAAAGAAATCCCTAGTTGTATAGTTGCTCAGGTCCTGACTTCTTAGTCAAACCAAGAACTATCATAAGATAACCTGAGTTATCATCTTATTAGTCATCTAAATCTTAAGTATCAATATGATTAATGTCTTTATCAAATTTAAGGTTATTCCTACAAAAATTCCAGTAATCTTGGTTTCATATCTAAATGCTTAAGATAATTAAATATGGTCTCAATTAGTCTTCAGATACATGATACTTTCAATATTACAAAACTTTACTGACTTGAACTTAATTATCTGTATTTTATTGTCTTAATGTTCTAATGGTCTTATTAGTTTTACGTGCTCGGGCCAACTCGATCAAAACTACCCCCAACAAACTCCATCCATCAATCCACTTATCTCATAGTTATGTAACAAGGGTCCAGGTTCCTAAACTAGTTAGGTTTTTCGAGTCCATCAGACTCAAGTTGGGCAGTTCATTTTTGTTTTAATGTTTATATGACTTAATCTTCGGATTAAGCTTAACTAGATTTTGTTCACAACATTCAAATAATCTTAATTTAATAAATATTTAATTAAAACTATAAAAATCAATTGAATTAATATTCAATATGAAATTTACCCAATTAGATCGAATCGAAATCCAATTTCAAGCCAAAAATAATCCAAACGAATTAGGATCGCCATTCCCTATCCACTGTTCTTTAGTCGCTAGAGTCTACCGTCGCCTGAGTGCTAGCCAACCCAACCAAAAGATGCATCTCATTGAGCCCGTGAGAACCCCCAAATCAAGTTTTAGTTTTGATGCTAGAAAGCTAGTCAATTTGCCGTCTAAAGCTGCAACAACCCTAGCACTACCACCCCACAACCACCTCTAATTCCACTGTTGCCGCTAATTGAATCTCCAAATTTACGTCACCATGAGCTTACCCATGAGATCACGACCAAAACCCACTTAAACCCAGCCACTTTTTGCCATCAGAAATGGCAGAACCACCACATCCGTGGCGCATCGCCGTTGGGTTGCATTTTCTAGCTGGTTCATCGGTTATTTTTGGTCATGCTTGGTATGGCTATGGTCCTCTCAACTACAGGAAGCTAACCATTATTTTAGTTCCGAGTTTTGTGGTCATTTTCCGGCGACTCTTTGCTAGGGTGGAGTTTAGGTTGATTATGAAATTTTGATAAAATTTAGTCCCTGTTCTTATATATGTAAGGAATTTTCTTGTTTATTCATTTCCACACCAAAAAGATTTTGGTCACCTTTAATTAAGTCCAAAAGTTTGAACCGCCTTACAATTTAGCTCCAAAACTTTTATTTCAGTCCTTTAAAGTTTTAGTTTTTTACATTGACCCCTAGCATTCTTAATTCCAATCAATTGAGTCCTCATTTAATTATTTTGAAGTTCTTCAACTTTTATTTTGCTCACATTAACCCTTAGGGTCCTAAGTCCTTTAACTTTTAGTATTTATATTCAGATCTTAATTTTATCTAATTAATAATTTGACTATAATTTAATTCTTTTCATGAACTTTGCCAAAATTGAAACTTAAATTTACTTATTTTAAATTTTATGATATTCACAACTCGGGGTATTACAACAGTAATAATATTTTTAAGAAAAAGTTGCATTTCACTCTGCAGAACCCATATTGAATAAAAAGATGAATATATAACTACTATTGCTTTTCGCAACAAAATTTGGATATAATAAACTGCATGCCATCCAGTATTTGTGGTGTAACATCTAGTGACTAAAAAATCAAATCATATCTAGCGGATCAATTGGATCATCGATCGTTATTAGTTTAATTCAGCGTTAAATAAAATTAATGACTTCATAAAATTATTCATGTAAAATAGAGAAAATTGTTTGAATAAATGGTTGAATTGTTTGAATCGTTGAATTCTCACAATTTGTTTGAACCAAATTTATTCATTTTTAATTATTTTTTCCTTTTAGTCATGTAAGAATGAAAAAGTTATTTGATTTTCTGACTAAAGTCTAAATTACAAATAACGCGGTACAAATTACAAAACTTAGATGCCAAAATACCCTTCAAAAGCTTAAAATTGAAGTGTTGAAATTTTGAATTGTGAACTCGAACAATATAATTTAGTTACTTAATATCTTATGTTTGTTTTAAATAATAGAATTATTATTTACATTTTATTTCACCATTGTAATATAATAATTAAAATTAATAGTTTCAACTCATTATATCTTATTATTTAACATTTTATAATAAAATAAATATAAATTATATATTAAATAATTAATATAATATCACAATTCAATTACGATTCAAATCAGTTATACTAGTGAACCTCAATTCAATAGCTTTTCCTCGTCAACATGCGGTCCAATTTTTCTAACCTTCGTAACATTTACCCCTTGGAGAACGAAAAGTACACAAATTATTGCACTGGCCCTTCTAAATAATTGGGTTAGTGCTTATCCGCATTTAATATGTATCTTGTGAGCTTATATTAGGTAGGGGTTACGTGCTCATCAGGAAGGAGTGAAATTTATGGCGTGCCGGCGATGACGGAGATGAGCATGCTGGATTTAGGGGTCCAGGGCCCGAGTACAGGTGGTGGGGGAGGAGATGGCAAGGATAGGGTAATGGGTTGAGCTGGCGTAGATGGATAGCCAAGGTATGAGCGGGGGTCGGGGGCTAAAACCATTTTACCTTTTGGTGAAATCAACTATTTATCTCTCTGTAATAAAAAAATAAATAAATTGAAATGCTATTTTATATTTTTAAATTATGACCCACTATCTCCTTCCTTTTATTTAAGTTGAATTTTACATTGTATAAATGAAAATACCCTTATATATAATTAATTATTTTATGTCCTCATATTTTTCTTTTTTCTATTTAATCTAAATTAAATAATTTTATATTTATAAAATAGATAACATATTTATATAAAATACTATCTAATATTTATAAAGTTATATATACATACATATTAATGAGGTTGAAAGGTATTTTTAGTGAATTGAGTTGTGTTTGGGCTAATTCGATCAAAGAGGTTGAATGATCCAATAGTAATATCTCCTTTAGCTAAGATCTGCAATCAATAGCAAACGTCATACTAGCCGATATGCACCCGGCTAAGGCACTCCGACGCTCAAATTAATACTAGTCAAGTGAGATAATCGAACAGCAAAATAAGAGCATATATTGTATATGGTATACCTAGAAGGTGGCTAGTAATGAGGTAATTTATAGTCTTCTCTAGGTGGATGATACGTCTATGATGCCCCTGTCAAGTTTAGAGGGCTCTTGTCCTTATCTGAGAGTTGTTGGTCATTTTCCATCCCGATACTATTCCAAGTAGTGTCATCTCATGCTTTTCAGGGAGAGCAATACTCTAGAGGCGCACCTCCTGACAGAGTTGGTGACAAAGGCGATACTGGGTGACATGCGCCATTAATGTAGAGGCACACTGATTGTCAGAGCATTGAATACGACAAGGATATGATTCAGTGCTGGAGTGAGACTCTAGTTGATGGTGATCGATCAAATAAGATGATCGACCAGAGAGATGACAAAATGGACTAGGCAGCATGAACCCTTCCATCAGGTAGGGTCGAGAACTATCCACTCGACTAGGCAGTTGTAGTTAAGTGACTCGGCCCAGCTGGGTTTGGAGGTTTAGTAGGGCTTCAAATGCTAGGTGGGCCTAAAAACCTTCTCTGGAGTTAATAGCTTGTTAGGCTGGGCCTATTGGGCTATCCCATATCATAAGTGCCCCCCACTCACAGTCCTGATTGAGCTTGTCGATGAGAAAAATAGGGAGTAGCCAACTGAATAACGGTTATACGTCTTCAACCAGGGTTTTTGAACTAATGACCAAAGTTTTTAAATTCTCGATTGGGGTTTTTGAATATTCAACTAGCGTTTGGTGCATTTAATGCATCTGTTATGTTGAGGTATATGAAGCGCCAAGAGACAACTGTGTAATTATTACTGTCATTTGGGTTTCTACATCCGAATGCCTATAAATAGGTGAGATAGAAACATTCGTTTTACACTTTTATTGAATCCAATTTGGTCAATTCTTGTATTCAGAGCCTTTAATCCTTTTCTGCATTTTGGAGCTTTCCAACGAAGTATTGTAAGTTTTTCTTCGAGTTTCTATTTTTCTTCATTTGCATTTTAAACATGTCGAGTTCATCAGATAGCGAGGACACTAGATCCTATAGTGCACACTTCCATAGGGAGGTTAAGGATGAGAATGCATCGAGATTACATCTGACAATTCATCGAGCGATGGCTGGACCTCCAGCAACTCTAATATTGAGAGAGCTATTTTTGGGGGTGAGGCTGGCCCAAGTGAAGTACCAGCATCACATGGTTGATTGTTTACCCCTAACCATTATAGTAAAATAGTTTCCAAAATCACCCCCGTTGACTTAGTTCGTATTAGAGAACTATACCATATTCTTCAAGAGTGTGAACTCCTAGTGCCTGGGCCATGAGGTAGAATACATCAATCTTTAAGGGGATGTATAACGGTGTTTGAGGAGGGTTTTAGATGTGGCCTTAGGTTCCTACTAGCACCTGCAATAGTCGACCTCCTAAAGGGCCTTAAAGTTTGCATAACGCAGCTCCTACCAAATTGCTTTGCCACTATATATAGTTTTGTTGTGCTGATGCATTTGCTTGGCTAGCCAACTTCGTTTGCCAATTTTTCAAACATGTTCCACCTATTTATGCCTAGAAGTTGGACAGCACAGAAGAGTCTGAGTTTTATTACCTGACAGTACATTCTCGTCGAAAATTCCTAGTAACCCCTCCTCATCATATGACCTATAGTGGAAAAAATATTATCTGTATGTTCAAGGGCCTAGTAAATTTAATATTCCAAGAGGGTGGTGGAGGGAGCACGTCGAGATGCCAAAGAACCAAACGCCAAGCTGGCCAAATACTTTTGTTTGGGACCTAGTCAAGTTTGGCCAAGTCGAAGCCTTGGTTCTGACGAGAAGATGTGTCTGGTGCTGGCTAGTTTGTCGCTAGCTAAGATGAACTTGCCCTAGGGTGACCAGCTAGGTAGAAATCCTTATCAACTATGATAATTATGTATTTTGATGTCTTTCTGCTTGATTCTAATTGCTCTTAATTTTGTCCTCTGTTGGAAAATTGAGAAGAGATCGTGGCTTGCGATCAACAAGAGGCATTAACCAGGGCCCAAAGAAATAATAAACACCATTAGGCGGCCGCTCGATGAGATATAGCTTCTGCAATAGAGGTAGCACCCTCAATCGCTACCCTAGCAGTACCACAGATTGAGCAGGCGCCTTAGGCCGCTCAATCAGAGAAGGATGTTCTCGACAACCCCACTAGTCAAGGCAAGAGATAGATGGCCAAGCAGAGAGGCTCTATGTCCAAAAGGATGGTGGGTGATAAAGGCAAATAGAAAGTGGCCACTGGCTATGACTTGTTTGACAAGCATAGTGATGATGTCATGTTTCAAATACCCAAGCTGCTGTCGCCCTAATTCAAAACTTACCCTACCATGAAAATGATGAATTCAAGCTTGATCATATCATCGAGGATGATGGGCATTGATTCCCTAAAATGCATGGTGGCCAAACTTTTTGTCACTGACCAGTGGAAGTTCATGGGCTTGAGCCAGGTCGGTACACTTAGGCCTCTGGCCTAACATTGACGTATGGTAAGTGTGAGGTTAATTATTTTCTCACTGAATTTTGCCTTCAAACAATTACATTATTTAATGATAATCTTTATTTCAGGTGAGCCAACTCGGGTACCATTTCTACTGCAGGTTGTAGTTAGTTCTAGCTGATTGCGAAGAATTATGGGAGGGAAGGGAGTTGGAGACTCTGAAGGTTTAGCTCAAATTCTCCCACCTTGAGGTTGACCAGCTGACCAAAGAGAAAGCCAGCCTCCAGGAACATCCCAATATGAAAGACCAATAGCTAGTTGAGACAATGGAAGAGACGAGCCGAATGGACTCAGTGTTGAAAAAAGCTAACCTGGACATACAAGTGAGCTACTCCTCTAGTCAATCAGCCAATCGTACTGCTGCGCTCGAGAAAGCTTGAGCAACATTCTCTCAATAGCTCTCTTTGATGTGGAGAGAAATTATGGAGCCGTTTAGGCTCAACTTGGCTTTCAAGGATGCAAGCATAGCTTTCTCGATCGATGATGCCCACGACACATTTGAGAAGGTAATGAAGCAACTCAAACACCTAGGCTCAGCCTTCTAGGCTAAGGACAAAGATAGAATAAGCCTAGTTCTGGACGAGAAGCTACAGTCTTACCCTAAGTCAGAAGAGACAATGATCAATGAAGGCACAAAAAGGGATACTACGACGAACACTCCCGTTGAGCTCATGATCAAAGCCCAGCAAAAGCAGGCTGAGGTTGAGAGTAAGCTTGCTAATCTATCAAGGGAATTCGCCTTTGCAAGCGACTTTGCTTTCCAAATCAGGGATGGGCAAGTTAACATCACCTAGTATGTGTTGCGCTCAACTGACTTTATAGGCAACGTGGTAGGGCCCTCATAGCCAATATGAGTAGTTCTACCCCTTACATTAGTGATACCCGAGCTTGACCTAGATGTGTCGGAAGATGCTCAAGTAGGTCGATCAGAAAGGGCTAGGTCGAGCCACAACTAAAACTCCTATTGTAATAAACATTTTTTCTTTTTCTCTCTCTTTTTTAAGAAGGTTATCCTTCCATTGTAATAAATATTTCATTTAATGGAATACTACTTTGATTCTATTCAATTTATATTTGATCAATTTTACAACATTCTTGTTGAATACAACTATCTCGTCACAAATGTGTGATTGATAACCATGTTAATTAACAAGAAAACCAACAACTTTATCATTGATTTAGGTTACTATTGAGAGATACGCATCGTCTCATCGAAATATGTTCAACGATCTGTTATTGAAATTTTCCTCGACTTTATAGTCAAGTTTCGTTACTCTGAGTCAAGTTCAAAGTTTTTTAATTATGCAGCGTTAAGCTAATTTGTTGATTGACTACATGGTCGATTGCACAATTTTAGTTAAAAAGTTGCTTGTTAGGTTGACTGTGGGGTCAACTATTTGGTCGACTTGAAGCTAGGGCTTGAAGCCTTGATTTGGTAACATGAAGCTACCTTTAGGTCAACTCTAGGGTCGACTTAAAATGTAATTTTGCAACTAGCTACTTGCTAGGTCGGCGGCGGGGTCGACTACATCTTCTGCACTAAAAAACCTTGAGTTGGCAGCATAAAGCTACTTTTAAGTTGAATTGAAACTTGGTTTAGTAGCATAAAGCTATTTTCAGGTTGACTACATGATCAACTTGAAACTAAAAAGTGGGAGTGTTCGTGGCTGTAACATTATGAGTGGATGATAGTAGTGCGGTTTTATATATAAAATTTATTCAAGTTGATGGCATTTCATGGGTGAGAGAGCTTGTCCCCATCGACATTGGCAAGTCAATAGATGTTATACTTTGATACCTTCATGACTGTATAGGATTCTTCCCATTTTAGGTCAAATTTGCTAACATTCTTAGATATTTCCTTTTTTTTTAAGACGAGATCTCCGACCTTAAACATGACGTAGCCTGACCCCTTTATTGTAGTTCTCTGCCATCTTTGATCCGTAGCGCTACATGGTGTAGTGGGCATCTTGCCTTTGCTCATCGATAGTCTCGAAGTTGAACTTATTTTCTGACATGTTTCTAAGCAGGTGAAAGTGAATCACTTGAGTTGTATGCTATATAGGCTCTGAGGGGATAATTACCTTAGACCCATAAACCAAGCTATAAGGGTTATGACCTATAGCTGTGCGGGGGGTTGTCCTTTATGCCCATAACACTCCTTAAAGGTCGTCTACCCAACTTGAACTAGTATCTTAGATTCTGGTGTTTAGATGGTCGCGAATTGTTTTATTCATTACCTTTGTCTAGCCGTTTGATTGAGGGCTACCCATTGAGGTAAAATGTTGGGTGATTCCTAAGGCCTCGCACCAATTTTGAGTATTTCTACTCGGGAACTGCATCCCATTGTCCAAAATGAGGATTTTAGGTAGACTAAAATGGTAGATAATATTTTTCTAGATGAAACTTTTGACGGCTGCATCAGTTATTTTTAGGACAACTTCACCTCGACCCACTGCTTGATGAAGTACTCGACTACCATAATTATGAAATTTTGCTAACCCATCGTCTTTAGCAATGAACCCAGAATATTGATCCCCCACTAGTCGAATCGCCAAGAGATCTTAACATTGAACATAAGCGCAACAGGCTGATATGAGGGGTTTGAGTGGACTTGGCATGACGAACACTTTTGAGCTAAATCAACAGCATTTTTCAATAGGGTCAGCCTAAAGTATCCTTATAATAGATGATTTTATGAGCAAGGGATTTTGCCCCTGAATGGTTCCCGCACATGGCTACATAGATATCTTGCAAAACCTCACGAGCTTAGTTGGGATCCAAGCACCTTAGGAGTGGTCCAAAGATCGACCTCTTATACAGCTGGCCATGCTCATTGAGTACAAACTTAGCAGCTTGTCCTTGAAGGTGACGAGCCTCTTTTTTATCCTCAAATATTGTGCCATAACTTAAATAGAGTTTTATCAGATCTTGTTATGAAGAAACTGTCTCCTCGATGCTCCCCACCAAGTTCTCCTCGAGAGGGCCAATCGATTGTCTATTAGTGACCAAAAAAGTTATCATTCTATCTGTTGTGCCTTTGATTAAGCTAGCAAATTTGGACAGGACATCTGCGTACTTGTTCTCAGATCGAGGCACCTAATTGAGAGTGGATTTTTTAAATGACTGTTGTAATTTTTTGACCTCCACCAAGTACCGACACATTGTCGAGTCCTTGGCCTTAAAATTTTCTTCGACCTATTCTACTACCAACTAGGAGTTCATGATCGCAACCAAGTGGTTGACTCCTCGATCGAGTGCCATCCTCATTCCAGGGAAGAGGGCCTCATACTCCGTCTCATTATTAGCAACTGTATAGTTAAGTTTGATCACAAAATCATACTCCTCTATTATTGGGGAACGGAGAGCCACTCCTGTTGCCCCTCTTGATGTGGTCGATGATCCATCAATGTGCAAATTCCAAGCAAAAGGAGCTTTTTTCGAAGAGGTCAACTTGCTCGACAATGAAGTCAACTAAGACCTGCGCTTTGATGGCTATTCTAGGTTGGAAGGTAATATCAAATTCTCCCAACTCAATGGCCCATTTTGTTAACCTCCCAGATATATCTGGCTTTGAAAATATTTGCTTCAATGGCTGGTTTGTCAGTACAATCATGGCATGAGACTAGAAATATGGATGCAGCTATCAAGCCGTGGTGACTAATGCTAGGGCAAACTTCTTGACCTCAAAGTAGTTATATTTTGGTCCTTGGAGTGACTTACTGCAATAGTAAACTGGTTAATGACCTATTTATTGAATTTCTACAATATGACCTGTATCTAAGAGTTTCCGGACTTCCTCTTTGATGATCTGGGTCCTCTCGGCATTGAAAGTTCTCTCTTTTACTTGATTGACTTGTATACGGGGTCGACATTAAGGCAGTGCACGAGCACACTAAGGTTGATTCCTTGGACGTCAAATGCCTTCTAGGTAAAGACATTAATATTTCTTTGCAGAAAATCGGCTATGAAGCATTCCAAGTAAGGGCTCATATCTATTTCAATCCTAGTAGTCTTGTTGGGGTTCCTAAACTCCAGCTCAATTATTTTGAACTCCCTAATGGGCTCCACTCGAGTGTCTACCAACTTTCTTTTCTTGTGGGCTTAGCCCTTCTCGAGTTTCACTACAGGAGTGTCCCTTGAGTTTTTCAATTGCAGTCAAATCTTCGGCTCGCTTGACTCAACCAAAATGTTATAACATCGCCAGGCTTTCTTGATGTTACATACTAGATCGCCTGTGCTGGCCAAGGTTAGGAATTTGACCTTAATATGATAGGTTGATAAAATTACATGAAAATTATTGAGGGCTAGTCGACCAATTATGACATTATAGGCAAATGGGGCGTCAACAACCAAATAGTTTATCATTAATGTCTTTCTTTGGGATGCCTCCCCAAATGACGTATAGAGGTTGATGGAACCTTCTGAAATAATTTTTGACCCACCTAAACCCAACCAAAGGGGTACGTATAGGCTCAAATTTCAATTGACCTAGGTTTATCCTTTTCAGCATCGAGAGGAAGATGATGTTAGTCGAGCTGCCATTATCAACTAAAACCTTTCTAACTTCAAAGTTGGTAATCTTAATGGAGACTATCATAAAATAATCAATCTTATGGTTGATGTTTTTCCTTTCGAGGTGGCCAACTCATAGTCAATGAAGGAGATAGGTTCTGTGCTTGTGGATAAATGGAATGTTGTTTCAATCAAGGAGCCTTTGGTCGACTCTAGCTTCCTCTGCATCTGTCTCCTAGCTGACTTTGAATCCCCCCAAGTGGGATCCCTTGCAATCACTTCTTAAATGGATGGGAAAACATCCTAGGTGGGTTTCTTTCCTTTATCTTTCCTCATCGAACTAACCGATCTTTCTCTAAAATGAGTCTGATCAGTTTTGCTCCCTTCAGCCTGTGCATCCCTAGCCACATATTTTTTGAAATGGCCCTGCCTGATGAGCCTCTCAATTTCATCCTGGAGATTGAAGCAGTCATTTGTGTCATGCCCCCTTTGTTTATAAAAGTTACAATGTTTCTTCAATTTTTTCATTGCTTCAGTCTTCATCAGCTTCCTTGATTTCTTGAGGAGGTTATCATGCTAGATTGCAAATAGGACCTTTCTTCTCAAGATGTTAAGTGGGGTGTAATCATAGAAGCATTTTATTAGAGATCGACCTCTCTCTCTTTATTTCTGATCATCTTTCTGCTTATTTTTTTAATCAACCTCAGGGTTTCTGAACTTTAGCTTGTCCATCTTTTTTTAGGTCAAGTATCTCTCCACTAGGTTGAGTAATTCTTCCATTGATCATGGGCACTCTCACACCAAAGCATTGATGCATTCTTTGTGCTGGAGCCCCAAAAATAATACATCAATTAGGAACTCGATCCTGAGGTTATCGATCTTCAACATCTCCTTGTTGAACATTGTAAAAAAGTCATGGAGAGACTCTCCCTCATTCTGCTTGATGGTGTGGAGGAGCTTTGCCTTTCGTTGACTGGCAAACTAGTGTAGGAACTTGTCATAAAGCTGGTCATATGAGTATATCAATGAGGGTTTCAGCTTAACAAACTAGTCAAGCATTATACCTTGGAAAGTGGTCATCAGCATATTCGTGTGGATATATTCATTATGCCCATGCGGTAGCATCATATGTTCAAACCACATTAGGTGTTTGTTGGGATTAGTTGAGCTATCATACCATGAGAGTCTGGTTAGGACTTTAGTGTCAACGATAATACGCTAGTCGACAATCTCTTAAATAAACGGTGACCCTTTCTCTCAACAAGACCTTTGGTGGGGCCCTTCAGGTTGGGCATCCTTTTAATATTTCTCCTCCAGATCTCATCGAAGCACTTGTTTAGTTGCTGCACTTGGTGGAAAACTTTTTTACATTTCTCTTGATCGGCTTAGGTTACGTTTTGGCCGAGTTGATACCTCGTGTGCTCGGCCCTATCATGCTGTGGGACTTAAATAGGCCAGGCCACGTGATCCGCTAATTCATCCATTTCCTCACACTGGTTCAATCTTGAACGTTTGACCCTAGCATGCTACGAGGCTAGATTAGGTCAAATGCAATGGTCTATAAAGTCAACAATTTTCTCCCTTAGCTCTAGTCGCCTCCACTTTCCCTGGAGGCGCCTGGGGCTTGCTTCTCATCTGGCTAGTAGTCACCTTGACTTCTGGCAACCATGACTATCCCAAGGGGACCTCTCATCTGTAGGCCAAGGTTGCAAAATTGCTCTGCCAACTGGGGCTAGTGCAGTTGTGTGCCTGTTCGGTGCCGTAGAAAGCTAAACAGAGATTTGTTCACTTATAAACTACATTAGATGAAGTATGGTCAGTGTTAAAACTTACTCCTATGGGGTGCTAAGGCTTAGGGCATGTGTTCCCTATTGAGGTTGAGGGGGAGATAGAGATGATGCCCTCCTATTTTTCTTCCTCTCAGATGCGGCTCTCTTGGTGTTCACCATTTTCTCAATTGCAATCTCAATTTCTGATAAATGTTGCCAAAATGATAAGATTGAAAGTTATTTTTAGTAAATTAGGTTGTGTTTGGGCTAATTCGACTAGAGAGGTCAAATGATCCAATAGTAATATCCTCTTGAGCTGAAATTTGCAACTAATAGCAAATGTCAGACTAGCCAAGATGCCCCCGGCTAAAGCACTCCGACGCTCAAGTTAGCACTGGTCAAGTGAGATAATTGAGCAGTAGAGTAAGTACGTATAATGTATATGACATACCTATAGGGTTGTTGGCAATAGTACTATTACAGGTGTCATCATCTCCTACTTTCTAGGGTGAGCAGTACTCTTAAGGCGTATCTCCTGACAAAGTTGGTAGCAGAGGCGGTATTGGGGTGGCATGCGCCATTAATGCGAAGGCACATTGATTGTCAGAGCATTGAATGCAATAAGAATATGATTCAGTGCCAGAGTGAATACTCTGGTCGACAGTGATTGACCAGATAAGGTGGTTGACTAGAGAGATGGCTAAATAGACTAGGCGTCTTGAAGCCTTTCGTCAGGCAGGGTCAAGAACTATCTGCTCAACCTAGCAATTGCGGTAGAATGACTCAGCCTAACTGGGTTCGGAGGCATAGTTGGGCTTCAAATGTTAGGTGAGCCTAAAAACCATCTCTAGAACCGATAGCTTGTTAAACTGGCCTTATTGGACTATCCCATATCACATATATAAAATTATATACATATAAAGAACTATATAAATATATATATATGTATATAAAATAGTTTATAACATATCTATATACATATATATAAAATATATATTTCTTTTTCTTTTATTTAATCTAAAATTAAATAATTTTATATTTTTGAAATATATAATATACTTGTATAAATTAAATACTATTTAATATTTATACAATTATACATACATACATATATATAAATTATCAAAACTAAATAATTTCATATTTATAAAATACATAACATATTTATATATATTATATACTATTTATTATTTATAAAATTATATATACATATATATAATTATATACATATAAAAAATTATATAAATACATTTTTATATATAATTATTTATAACATATCTATATATATATAATATACATTTCTTTTTCTTTTGTTTAATCTAAAATTAAATAATTTTATAATTATGAAATATATAACATACATATACAAATTAAATACTACTTAATTTTTATAAAATATATGACTGATATAGGATAGCCCAACAAGCTATTGACCCCAAAGAGGGCCCCCAGGCCCACTTAATATGCACAGTCCAAAGTTGCATCTGGACCCAACTAGGCTGGATCATTCAACCATAGTCATCTAATCGAGTGAATTACCCTCGACCACAGCTAGTGGGAAGCTTCAAGCTACTTCATTCGATCAACCATCCCTCTGATCGACCACTTTGTCTGTTCGACAATTATCAACCAAAGTGCTCACTCCGACGGTGACTCATATCTTTACCGCATTTAATGCTCTGACAAGCAGCATGACTCTGCAGTAATAGTGCATGCCACCTGGTACAGTCTTTGCCACCAACCTTACCTCCAACTCTGGCAAGGAGGCTACCCTCAGAGTACTGTTCATCCTGAAAAGCAGGAGATAATGTCACCTGAAATAATATCAAGATGGAATATAACTAATAACCCCTAGGCAAGGACAAGAGCCCTCTACACTTGATAAGGGCATCTTCAATATATCATCCACCATAAGAAAGCTACAAATACCTCACTGCCAGCCACACTCCAAGTAATGCCATATACACTACACGCTCATACTCTTCTATTCGATTACCTTATTTTGACCAAAACTAACTTGAGCGTCGAAGTGCCTTCGATGGGGGCACCTCGGCTACTTTAACATTTGCTATTTGTTGTAGATTTCAGATCTCAAAAAATATTACTGTCAGATCATTCAACCTCCTTGATTGAATTAGCCTAAACACAATCCTATTTACTAAATACAACTTTCAACCTCATCATTTTGGCACTGTCTGTGGGAAATATTGAGATTAAAACTGAGAAAATGGTGAACATAAGAAGAGCCACATCTAAGAGGGAGGATAACAGGAGGTCTACATCTCCACCTCCTCCTCCACCCCAACAAGGTTTATATGCTCTAGGCCTCAACACCCTGTAGGAGTAAGTCATAACACTAACCATGCCATAGCTGATACAGCTGATAAGTGAACAAATCTCTGCCCAAATCTCTACTTAACTTTTTGCTCCATTAAACAGGCACACCATCATGCTAGCCCCCTCTAGCAGCATAACACCACAACCACCTCCACCAGAAGAAAGGTCCCCCCAGGACAGCCATGGTCATTAAGAATCTAGGCGACCACCAACTAAACATGATGCCAGTCGCAGACACCCCCAGAGAGAAAAGGGGTAATTGGAGGTAAGGGAGAAAATTGCTAACTCCGTAGATCACCACGTTTGACCTAATTGAGCCCTGCAGCGCGATAGGATTGAATGTTCTAGATGTGACTAGTACGAAGAAGAGGAAGAAAAGTCCTGGTCGATAACAGCAGCTCAGCTAACATTATCTTCCTCTCCACCCTGAGAAGAATAAACTTGGGGTAGCTAAAGTTTGAACCTGTGCGTACCCCTCTGGTCAAGTTTGTGGGGTTAGAAATCATTTCAGAAAGAACCATCAATCCATCAATTTCATTTGGGAAGGCGCCCCGAAGAAGGACTTGAATGGTGAACTATCTGATGGTTAACACCCTATTTGCTTATAATCTTATAATTGGTCAACCAACTCTAAATGATTTATGTGCCACTATGTCGACCATCCACATAAAGATCAAATTTGAACCCCAGCTAGCACATGGGAGCTGTTGTGTAACATTAAGGAAGTTTGGAGGTGTTATAATATTTTGGTCGTATTAAGTGAGCAAAAAACTTGACCACAATTGAAGACCTTGGGGGACGCCTATGTAGCAGAACCCAAGGAGAGTTAAGCCAGTAACAACAAGAAGTCCAAGGATACATGAGTGGAGCTCATTGAGGAATTTAAAACTATCAAGCTGGAACAAAGGAATCCTAACAAGATAACTCGAATCGGGATAGATATGGGCCCCCACCTGGAATGCCTTATGGTCAATTTTTTGAAAAGAAATATTGACATCTTTGCCTAAAAAGCACCGACCTCCTGGGAATTGATCCCAACGTAATCGTGTACCATCTCAATGTTGACCCCTTACACAAATTGATCAAGTAGAAAATGAGGACATTCAATGCCAAGAAGACCTAGATCATCAAAGAGGAAGTTTAAAAGCTCCCAGATGTAGGTTTTATTATAAAAATTCAGTATCCATCTTAGCTTTGTAATGTTGTACTCGTCCCAAAAAATAAGGGACAATGGCATATATGTAATGATTTCATAAATCTAAACAAAGCTTGCCCTAAAGATCCTTACTCCTACCTTGAATATGATGGATGATGGATGCATTTTAAGGCTATCATCAAATTTTCATGGCCCCCGAGGATAGGGTTAAAACTTCTTTTATGGTTCCTAATGAAATTTTTTGCTTTTTGGTCATGCCTTTTGGACTCCAAAATGCTAAAGCAACTTACCAAAGATTGGTCAACTTCATGTTTAAGAATGAAACAGGCCAGTCGATGAAAGTGTACATCAACGACATGATTGTAAAGACAAAAAAGGCCCAGGACCACTTGTGCGACCTCAATCACACTATTGCAATTTTGAGAGTATTTGGTCTAAAGCTGAATCCAAATAAGTATATGTTCGGGGTTCGAGGAAAAATATTTCTAGGCTATATGGTCAATCTACGAGGCATAAAGCCAATCCATTAAAGATTCAGGCCATCTTGGACATTGCCCCTCTTTGAACAGTCAGAGATGTACAACGGCTGGTCAGAAGGATTATTACCCTGGGCAGATTCATCCCAAGATTGGCAGAAAAAGCCTACCTTTTTTCAAAATTCTCAAAAATGCCAAGAAGTTGGGCTTTCAATGGAACGAACAATGTGATCAGGTGCTTGTCGACTTAAAGCAGTATTTGTCCTCGCCCCCCATGCTTACAAAACCCAACTCAAAGAAGTACTTTAGATATAACTAGCTGTCTCTGAAGTTTCGATCAGCTTGATCTTGATCTCAACCAGAGATAGAAGCCATCGACCAGTCTACTACTGTAGTAAGTCACTCTAAGGAAAAAATCATAACTACTTGGAGATCAAGAAATTTGCATTGGCGCTAGTCATCGCGGCTCAAAAGTTGCATCCATATTTCTAGTCTCACACCGTGATAGTGCTGACCAACCAACCGTTGAAACAAGTGTTGTCAAAGCTAGACACATTCGAGAGGCTAACCAAATGGGCCATTGAATTGGGAGAATTTGATATTACTTTCCATCTAAGAACAGCCATCAAAGCGTTGGTTTTGGCAGACTTCATCATCGAAAGAATCGATCTGCCTACGAAAGATTACAAAGCCCCTCTCGTCTGGACTTTGCACGTCAATGAATCATTGACCACTTCTAGATGGGAAGTAGAAGTCACCCTCATTCCCCAACAGTAGAGGAATACAATTTTGCAATAAAACTCAACTATGTTATTACTAATAATGAGGAAGAATACGAGGCTCTCCTTGCTGGAATAAGGATGGTACTCGATCAAGGTATTGAGCACCTAGCGATGATCACAGAATCCTAACTGGTAGCAGAGTAGGTTGAGGGAAATTTTGAAGTAAAGGATTTGATGATGAGCTGGTACCTAATCGAGGTTAGAAAATTGCAGCAATCATTCAAAAATTTCACCTGTAGTTAGGTATCCCCAATCTGAGAACAAGCATGCGAATGCTCTGTCCAAATTTGCTAGCTCTACCAAAGGCACAATAGACAAAACAACAACATTTCTAGTTGTCGATAGGCTATTGATTAGCCTACTCAAGGAAAACCTGGTAGGGAGCATTGAAGAGACAGTCCCTTTATAACAGGATCCGATAAAACTCTACTTAAATCATGGCACAGTCCTTGAGGAAAAAAATGAGGCTCGGTGCTTTTAAGGACAAGCTACTAAATTTATGCTTGACAAGCATGACCAATTGTATAATAGGTCTATCTCTAGACCGCCCCTGAGGTGCTTAGATCCCGACCAGGCACTCGAAGTATTACAGGATATCCATGCAGGCATGTGTGGGAATCATTCTGGGGAAAGATCCTTTGCACATAAAATAATCAAGTAAAGATACTTTTGGCCAATATTATTGAAAGACTTTGTGGATTTTACTTAAAAATGTGCATCATGCCAAGTTAATTCGAACCTACCACATCAACCTGCCACACCTATGGTCAATGTTTAAATTTCTTGGCCATTTAATCAATAAGGGATCGACATTTTGGGCTTCCTACCAAAGTCGACAGGTCAGTGAAAGTTCATAATCTTAGTGGTAGAGTATTTTACCAAATGGGTAGAGGTTGAAGCTGTACTAAAGATAATCGACTCGACCATTAAAAGTTTTATCTAAAAAAATATCATCTGTCATTTTAGCCTACCCAAGATACTCATTTCAAATAATGGGACTCAGTTCTAGGGAAAAAGTACAAGAAATTGGTACGAAGCCTTAGGAATCACCTAACACTTTACTTTAGTGGATAATCCACAATCGAACAGCTAAACATAAGTGACAAACAAAATAATTCTAGACCATTTAAAAGCTAGGATACAAGATACTAGATCGAGCTGGGCAAACGACCTCTCAATAGTGTTGTGGGCATACAGTACAACTTTTTGTACAACCAAAGGTCACAACCCTTACAATCTGGTTTATGGGTCCAAGGCAGTCATCCCCTTAGAACTCATTCAACATACAACTCAAGCCATTCACTTACATTCGCTCAAAAACACATCGAAAAGGAAGCTCAACCTCGAGACTATCGATAAGCAAAGGTAAGAAGCCTACTATACTATGTAGCATTACATGTCGAAGATGGCAGAGAACTATAACAAACCGGTCAAGCTACATCGATTTAAGGTCAAAGACCTTATTCTCAAAAAGGTGGAAGTATCTAAGAATGTTGGCAAACTTGACCCAAAATGGGAGGGACCTTACACCGCTGTTAAGATATCAAAGCATAACGCCTACAAGCTTGCTAATTTGGATGGGGATGAGCTCCCTCACCCGTGGAATGCCATCAACCTAAAGAAATTCTACATATGAAAACACATTGTAATCATCTTCATATTCTTTGATATGAATAAAGTTCCAGCAACACTACACCATTTGTATGCATTGTCATAGTTGTATCTACCTTACACCATTCCAAGTTCTAAGTCAACCTTGTAGTCAATGAGTAAGCAACTTCAGGCTACCACACAAGTTTCAAGTTAACCTCGTAGTCGACAAATAAGCAACTTCACACTACCACCCAAGTTTCAAGTTGACCCTGTAGTCAACAAATAAGCAGCTTCATGCTACCACTCAGGTTTCAAGTCAACCTCATAGTCAACAAATAAGTAACTTCATACTGCCACCCAAGTTTCAAGTCAACCCCATAGTCGATGAATAAGTAGTTCCACGCTACTGCTCAAACATTAAGTCGACTCTGTAGTTGACAAAAAAGCAGCTTTACGCTGCCACTTAAATTTCAAGTCAACCCTGTAGTTGATGCAAAAGCAATTTCACGCTACCAAACTAAAGTTCTAAATCAACCACATAGCCAACTTAAAATAGCTACACACTAAAAATGTAAAACTTTTTAGCTTAACCATATAATCAACCCAATAGTTAATCAATAAGTTGACCATAAAATAATGAGAATCGACTGCAAAAATTTAATGGGCTTTAGCAAGACTATGCGTATCTCTCAACATTAATCAAAAATCAACGACAAAGTTGTTGAATTTTTGTTAGATTTTATAGATAACTAACATGGTTGTCAATGATTCACTCATACAATTGCGATAGTAAAGTGGCATTCAACAAGAAACATGTGAAATGTATTTGACAACAAAGATATGAAAAATATCTTTCATTCATGGAATAGTCATTACAATGATATTTCTATTACAAAAAAAAGAAGAAGAAAAGCAGAAGTAACAATAATAGCAAAGAGTTCAGGCATTAAGTCCAGCTCGACCCCGCCTAACCACCTTTCTCCCAATCCTGCTCAGGCTTTGACATTGTAGATAAAAGTGGTTGGTTGGCTTAAGTTGGTCGTGAAAGCCCCGAGACGTTGCTCATCAAGTCAATCGAGCATAGCATGTACTGCACGACATCGACCTACTCCTCCCTCAATTGGATGGCAAGGTTCTCAGCGAAGGTAAATTCACTAGCCAACTCTGTCAACCTGGCCTCAACTTTAGCTTATTTTTGTTGGGCTTCAGTAATTGGCTCAATGGGGGCATTGGTCGCAATGTCCTCCTCAGATTTGGGGTAAGGCTGCAGCTTTTCATCCAAGGTAAGACTTATTTTGCTTTTATCCTCAGCCTAAAATGCATAACCCAGACACTCGAGCTGCTTTACTACCTTATGAAATGCATCACAAGTGTCGTCGATAGACATGACCATGCTCATATCTTGAAAGATCAAGCTCAACATGAACTGTTCCACCGCTTCTCACCGTATCTTGGGGAGCTGTCAAGAGAAAGCCGCCCGAGCTTTATCAGGCACTTCTATGCGGCTGGCAAATCAACCAGAGGAGTAACTCACCTACATGTCCAAGTGAGCCTTCTTCAACATGGAGTCCATTCAACTCTTCTCCTTGACCTCCTACACCAGCTACTGATCCTTCGCATCCAATTACTCCCAGAGTTCGGCTATCTCCTTTGTCACCTGCTCGACCTGAAGTTGGAAAGACTCAAGCTATTCCTTGAGGGTCTCTGCATCCCCTCCTTCTCGAAACTCTTCCCAATTTGCTAGAGCCAGCTCTGACTAGCGGTCCAAGTTATATCCCAACTAGCTTACCTGAAACATAGAGGGTCAATGAACAATACAACTCTTTGAAATAAGAATTCAACAAGAAATAGTTGACCTCACACTTATCATATTGCTATGATAGGCCAGCGCCCTAAGCGCCGCCACTTGACTCATCTATATGAGTCTCCACTGGTCTGTGGAGAAGAGCTTGGTCACCATTCACTTGAGGGCATCATTGCTCGTTATCCTTAATTGTATTATGAAGGTCAACGCAATTACCTCCATGGTGGGGTTCGGCCCAAAACAGGATGATTCTAGCTAAGGAAGTTGAAATTACACCCCATCGCCATGCTTGTCGAACAAGTCATAGCACATCATCACTTTCTGTTTCCCTTTATCGCCTACTGTCTTCTTGGGTGCCGACCCCCCATGTTCAATCATATATCTTTTTCCCTGACTCATGGGGCTACTTCGAACACACTCTTTTGGTTGAGCGGGTTTAGGCTCATGCACCTATTCAATTTAGGGAATAGCGGGGGTAGTCGTTAGTGGGTCGAGGGAGCACGTTCTACCATTAAGGCCTCTCATCGAGCAGCTGCTTGATGGTGCTCTTTATTTTTTTTGTGCTCTTACTATAGCTTCTGCTAGACTACAGGCCATTACCTCTTCTCAATCTACCGATAAAGTACAACAAAAACCAATAAAATCAAGTAGAAAGATGTAAACTTATAGTTATCACAATTAAAAAAGATCACTCCCGAGTTACTCGCCTGTGGGCAAGTCGAGCATGGCTGGCAATAGGCTAGCTAGCACCAAACATCTTTCCTCAGTTAAGACCAAGGCTTTCATCAGCCTAAAATCGACAAGGTCCCAAATAAAAGTGTTGGGCCAGCTGGGCGTTTAGTTCCCTGGCATTCCACATGCCCCCTCTACCACTCCCCTGGAATGCTAAACTCTCCAAGCCTTTGAACATAAAAAAGTATTTTTTTCATTCCTGGCCATACGAGAAGGAAAGAGTTACCAAGAACTTTCGATGCAAATGCACCATTAGGTAATAGAAGTCGAACTGTTCTGCACTACCCAACTTTCAAGATATTGGCAAATGGAATAAATCTGAAAAATTGGAAAAAGATGCTGGTTGGTAGAACAGGTACATTAGCACAACAAAACTACAGATGGTGGCAAAATAGTTGGGTTATGTAGACCTCAAGGCCCACCAAGAGGTCGATTATGGCTAGCGCTAAGAGAAACCTAAGGCTGCACCTAAATCCCTCATCAAACACTGTTATGTATCCCTTTGGAGGTTGATGTATCCTACCCCAAGGCTTGAGCACCAAAAGTTCATACTCATTAGGAATGTGGTACATCTCCTTAATTAGAACTAGGTCAACCAGGGATATTTTGAAAACTATTTTGCTGTAGTAGTCTAGTGTATATAATCGACCGCGCGATGTAGGAGCTTCACTGAGGCCAACCTTGCCCCCAGAAGCAACCCTCTTAGTGCTCGAGCTACTCGAGGTCAAGCTATCACTTGATGAGTTATCAGAACTACTCTCACATGTACTCTCAAATGCACTTTCAACCCTAATTTTCCCTTGGAATGGTATGCCCTTAGACCTAGTGTTCTCACTATCTGAAGCACTAGACATCTTTGCAAAGAAAAATGAAGAAAAGCACAAGCTGGCAGAAAAACTTACAGTGGGTACCTTGAAAACTCGAAGTGCAAAAAGAATTTAGAAAACTTTGAAAGCAAAAACTCAACCAGAGTGGATTCAGCAAAAGTAAAAAATGGATGTCTTTACCCCACCTATTTATAAGCATTTGGACGTAGAAACCCAATTGGCAGTAATAATTGTACTGCTGCCCCTTGGCGCTTCATATTTTATGATGTAACTAGCGCATTAAATACGCAAAAATCATCAAAAATCCTGGTCCACTATTCAAAAACCTTAATCAAAAGTCTAGAACCCTAGTTGAATACATGTAACCGTCATAAAATCACCATAACTGTAATTTAGTTATCTACTCCCTACTCTTTTTCATTGACAAGTTTGATCAAGACCGCGAGTGGGGGGAACTCATGATATAGGATAGCCCAACAGGCCCAACCCAATAAACTATCAACCTCAAAGAAGACCCCCAAGCACACTTAACATGCATAGCCCAACACCCAGTTGGGCCAGATCACTCAACCACAGTCGTTTGGTCAACCAGATTGCCCTCAACCACATCTAAAAGGAGGCTTCAAGCCACTTTATCCAATCAACCGGCTTGTTCATTCGATAATTGTCAACCAAAGTGCACACTCTAGTGGTGACTCATATCCTTGCCGCATTTAATGCTCTAACAAGCAGCATGCCTCCACATTAATAGTGCGTGCCACCCTATACAGTCTCTACCACCAACTCTAGCAAAGAGGCCACCCTCAGAGTACTATTCATCCTGAAAAGTAGGCGAAGATACCATCTAGAATACTACTAAGATGGAATATGACTAATAATTCCCAAGCAAGGACAAAAGTCCTATACACTTGATAGAGGCATCTTAAACGTATCATCCACTAAGAGAAGGCTATAAATACATCACTGTTAGCCATACTCTAGGTAATATCAGATACACTACACACTCTTACTCTTCTATTCAATTACCTTATTTCGGCTAGAACTAACTTAAGCGTCGGAGTGCGTTCGCTGAGGACACCTCGACTAGTTTGACGTTTGCTATTTATTGCAAATCTCAGATCTTGAAGAATATTACTGTTGAATCATTCGACCTCCCTAGTCGAATTAGCCCAAACACAATCCTATTCGCTAAATACAATTTTCAACCTCATCAATAACATTTATATAAATCAAATACTATATAATATTTATAAAAAATTACATGCATGCGTGCATATATATAAAATTATATATATGTATATAAAATTATTTATAACATATTTATATACATACATATATATTATATAACCCCCCCTAACCCAACACACAAATACCCTAACTAACTGCCATGGCAACCTAAAATGTGGCCAGATCTGACTATGTCCAAATCTAGCCAAGTTTGGTGAACAACTGTCACGACCTTTCTTTTTTTCCTCTTTTTATTTTCTAATGCCAAGGCGATTCCTTCTTTTTTTCCTTTTATATCTTTAACACACCACAATCGCCGATTGCTAACAGTCATTAAAAGGACTGGTCAAATTTAACCGGCCAACCAAATTAGGTTCACATGGTTGCCATGGCAGCCAATGTGTATAATATAATATAATATAATATATTGTATTATATTTATAATATATATTATATAATATTGATAAATGTATTGTAATAAATATATACATGATATGTTGTATATCTATGTATATAAATGCATAAATATTTTTTTATAAATATTTAAGTATTATCTGATCTAGGTCATTCATTTAAATAAAAAGATTCAACAGTTGATATAATAAGGCATAGTAGTCATTTTATGTATAAAAAATCATAACAACTCCCATAAAATTGTATGTGCACTTCACTCATGATCTCAAGGCAGTTTTTCACTACATTTTCAAAAATATATGGTGGTTTTCAACATTTTTTTTCTTTTTTCCTTTTTTACAAGGCAGTAAATCATCATATCTCTATTTCAAAGGGGCTAGATTAAAGTTTCTCAGGATTAGGTGATGAGGAACTTGGTTGGGGTTGAACGGGTGGCAATAATTGAGGTAGGGGCGGTTCGTGGCTGGGTGAAATAAGACAAAAAATAAAAATTAAAAAGGAATCAAAAATAGAAAGAAAAAATTAATAGCTAATAGTTAAGGATATAAATATGGATGCACATTACCTTAAGATATTCAAGATTTGCATTTAAGGAATCGACAAGGTCTATATTTTTGCATGTAATGAGTGTAGATATGGAACTTTTGTGGGCTAATTCATTAAATTTATATTTATTTATTTTAAAATTAAAATTGAATCTCAAGATTAAATAAAATATTTAATTGATGAATAAATCAAATATTGTCATATATGAAATTAAGGCATGTGAGGAATTCAAATCATATCTTGTAGAAAAAGGAAATAAATGGTGATATTTTCATAATCCAAATTACATCTTCTGATTAAGGAAATAAATATCAATCAGATCATGAAAAAGCAATTAAATCGTGCCACTTCATTAAATAATTATGGCAAGAGTTTTTGCGCTAAAAGTATAAATAGGGCAATCTACAAGAACCCAATTAGTAGAAACACCACCACCACCACCACCAACATAATAACAAGTCATAGCAAATCCCAAATTCAAGCAAAAGAGACTTAGAAGTGATTAATGTCAATTCCCTCAATCAAGTTCAAGAAGACCTATGGTGTTTGAGGTGTACAGTAAGGCATGTCTCAAAATTTATCAAATCATGGCATTTGATTCGAGATTATGGTATAAAATCCTCAAATTGATGTTATTCCCTAAATTAAATTCAAAGAGATCCACAGTATTCAAGGCGTTCATAGTGGAGCTCATCAAGTCTTAACATCTTATTTGAGATTCTGTTGCAAAATCCTCAAATTAACATTATTCTCCATCCAAGGAGTTATGAAACATGGTATTCAAGGCATTTGTCACATAACTTATCAAATTGTAGTGTTTAATTCAAAATTATAGTGTGAAACCCTTCGAATTAACATTATAAAAAAAGAAAGCCAACTTTGAATGAGATCAAAGTGCCAATTTCACCTTCACAATTTGAATCATCGTATGAAGGAAAAAATCAAAGGATTTAAGTTAGGGGTTATATCCACATTTACAATTTGAATAAAATTTTATTTGAACGAATTTTTCTTATTTTGTAATTTTATTTTGTAAACACGAAATTTGTTTTACAAATTTTTTGCACGTCTAATGGGACAAACTATACCTGTCATCTCTTTCCTTTATCAAATTGAAGTATCATATGGATACTTACAAGATTGTAACATGTAAAGTTACCTTAAGTTCCTGAAGTGCCACAGCCGCAAGCGTTGAAGTCATCACAAGAAGTATGCTTAAGAAGTCATGATCATTTTTAAAAATGGCTCCTTCACTTAAAGTTATTGAGAAGGTATTATCATATCTTATGGATATAAATAAAGATGGTGGAGACTCAAAAGAAGAATCTGCACTCGCTCAAAATTAAGTTCTTTGGATATAGCACCAATCATGACGACAGATGCTACAATCATATAGAAATAAATCACAAATTTGATAAAGGCTATTGAAGAACTCACAATGTATGTCCAAGAAAAAATTCCTCAAATCTCTAAGCTAATGGGCAAAATGGACAATGTAGATGCCAGTAGCATTGTAGACAAACAAGTTGAGGCTCAATTGATAACTAAGAGCAATTGGAGCAAGAATTTCTCAATCTCTTTTACTGCTCCTAAAGAATAGTTAGCATAATTGTACTCACTAACTCTTGTTAGTGAAAGAAAGAGCCCGCCACATAATATATTAATTGTTAGAGAAATATGAGCCTTAATTACAAAAGTACTCTATTTGAAACTTCTATAGTTGAAATGTGCATCCAAGGATGTATTACAGTCTTTGCTACATATTTCAAGGAATTAAATCAAAAAAATTTGAAGAATTATCAACTCATACACATAACATTATTACAAGCCTGAAGTTTGACGAACATGAATATTCAACTAATGCCAATGATTATGATGTTGGGGCCAATTAACCTTCATATTCAAATTTTAATTGCTCTTTAATAAGAGCTTAAATTGTCAACAATGCTACCAAATACAAGTATAAACTGTTTAAAACTTTTAAATTAAAATTCATTAAAATGCTCCTTCATAAGATCTTAAAGGATCAATAATGCTCCCACATACAAGCATAAAATATCTAAAAAGTAAAGCCACTAAAATGCTCCTAGATACGAGCTTAAATTGTCTAAGATTTTCAAATTAAGATCTTAAATGATATTCCTTGATATAAGTATAAATTGCCACCATATTCAAATAAGTATGAGAACTTCTCAACAAGAGAGTAAGAGGTGTAGAAATCAAGCCAAATTAAGTACACCTTGACAAGAGTATAAAAAATCTATAAACTATCAACAAAATCTAAATGAAGATTTCTTGATATTAGTACAAACTATATGCAAAATTCAAATGAAAACTCCCTGAGACGAGTATAAACTATCTATAAGTTCAAATGATGACTCCTTGATATGAGTATAAACTGTCATAGGTTCAAATGAAAACTACTTGACAAGATTATAAGCTATCTACAAATTTCAAATGAAAACTCATTGATATGAGTATACACTATCTCACAAATCTAAATAAAAGCTCTCTAATATGAGTATAAACTATCTAAGAAATTCAAATGAAGGCTCCTTGATACGAGTGCAAGCTATTTAAACTTTAAATCCAAATCGAAGAACTCCTTGATATGAATTTAAATTATCTATATGTTCTAAATAAGTTCAAGTATTGTGATTCTTTTGAATATATTATCTTGAGACTCATTAACTCCTCAATCCCTGTTTATTGAGACAAACATAAGTGAACAAGTCTTAATGGGGCATTTGTAGACATTAAAAATTTATTGCTTAATTGATCAATTTTTTTATTTATATTTTGAAATTTTTCAAACTGAATTCCAAGATTAAATAAAGTATTAAATTAATGGATAAATCAAATATTGTTATATATGAAATTAAGACAAGTGTGGCAATCAAATCATATCTTGCAAAATAAGAAAGTAGATGGAGATTTTTGGTAATCCAAATCAAACCTTATGATTAAAAAAATAAATACCAATAAAATCGTAGAAAACCAAAATCAAATCATGCCACTCATCAAAGTATTATTGCAAGAGCTTGTGTCCTACAAGTATAAGTAGGGTCATCTTAAGAAGCCAAATACAGAATGCAAGTCACAATTAATTCTAACAGAGACACTTTAAAGAAAGTTCCAATTCTCTCAACCAAATTAGATTTACAACATTCAAGATGTACAACAAGACATTCATCCTAAAACTCATCAAAACATGATATTTTATTTGAGATTACGGTGCGAAACTCTTAAATGAATATTATTCTTCAAATCAAATTTAAAGAGGTTCACAATATGCAAAGCATTAATCATGAAGCTCATTAAATCACAGTGTTTGATTCGAAGTTCTAGTGCAAAACCTTGAATTAACATTATTAAACACAAAAGTCAACCTTGAAGGTGATTGAAGTACTGAATTTTGTTTTCAAAGTTCAAATCATCTTTTAAATGGAAGACTCAGGAGTCAAAAGATTTAAGTTAGAGGTAGTATCCACGATTATAATTTCAATAAATTTTTATTTTACAAACTTTTCTTATCTTATAATTTTATTTTTGATATGAAATTTGAGTTACAATGAGGTCTACAATCTACAATCACATGCCGGATAATAGTTAAGTCGTTAAAAATCTCAAAGAAAATGCTTTGACACTTAGAAGATCAATTTTTTTTTCAATAAATTTGAAATAATAAAATGTATATCATTACTTTTTAATGGTTAAGAATATTAATCTCAGAGATATAATCATAGATGGTAATGGGAACCTGTCTTATTCATCATGCCACCATGTCTCAATACTAAAGTGCCACACCAATTAGTAGGATGATCCAGATTTTGACTCGCACTCACGTTGCCTATCCAAAAGATAAAGATTCTTTATAATTGAACTGTAATACTGATAAAGATTCTTTATAGTTGAACCTTAATACTAAGTTTGGATCAAAAAAAATAATAAATTTTAAAAAAATACAAATATATAAATATTAAAGTATATAATTATATATTTTGATGCAAAAAAAAAATTTCCTTCACATTTTGAATATTAAAATTGAAGGACCATGGAGAGGCTAAAAATTTTCCTTTGCGGGCCTTTTCCTTGTCGAGGGGTAAATGTTATTTTCTATTACCCGGAGGATGATCGGTACACCGTCGCCATTTGTAATTTGGGGGCCGGGGGGTGGGTTGTAAAGTGTAATTTTATAACATCGTATTCCGATCATGCAATAGTGGGACAGACTAGAGGTGTAAATGAGTTGAGCCAAGTCGAACTCGAATATAACAGGTTCAAACTCAATTCGTTTATTAATTCACGAGTTCGAACTCGAATCTAAAAAGTTAAGCTCAAACTCGACTCATTGAAATAAACGAATGTTCGACGAGCCTTATCGAGTTTGACTTGATAAAGCTTATTATAGAGAAGAAGAAAAACTTGATTTGTTAAGCTCAAATGAGCTCAAACTCAAGTTCGTATAGGTTTGAATTAACTAAAACTCATTTAAACTCAAAATAAAATTTATAATTATAAATTTTTTAAATAATTTTGTTCTATATTTTTCTAAAAATAAAAAACTGAATTATTATTATTATTATTATTTTCTTATCTTTATAAATTTTATTATATTGGCCTAGATTATAATTATATATATGTATATATATAATAAAAATGCTCGTTTAGGCTCGCGAGTTTTTTGAGCTAAATATTATTGAGCTCGACTCGTCTCGTTTGATTGACAAGCTCAAGCTCAGCTCAACTCTAATTTGAAAAGATCAAGTCGAATATAAACTTTCATTGAATCGAGTCAAAACCATTCACAAATCATCTTATTTCATTTACACTCGTAAAAAGCACAAAAGGATAAAAAAACACTGAAACCCTTCTTTCAAAACCACTGTTTTGAAAATCGGTTCGGACCGACCGGTTCAACTAGTCCGACCAGTGACCGTAGGCCAGTCCGGTTCGGTTGAGCCATAAAAATCGGTCATGGTCAAAATTGGTCAAAATCGGTCAAAAATCAGTCAAAACCGAACCGGTTGAACCGGTTCGGTTTTTTTTTATTTTTTTTTAAATTTTGAATTTTTTTTTAAAAAAGAGAAAATTATGTTGAAGATGATGATTAAAAATTTTAGATATGTAATTTTTTGAAACATAAATTTATTTTTTTTGAAATTTAATGAAGTGGTAGTTATATACCAATGTTTATATTTAATTTATTATTTTGTTTTGTTTAATATCTCTAAAATTATATCAAATATTTAATATAGAAGAATTTATTTTTACTTGAGTTGAAGTATGAAACGAATGATTATTTAAATTAATGTGAAATATTATTTTTTATTTATTTATAGTTAATTAATTTTTAAATATTATTATTTTTTTAAAAATATATTTCAAAATAAGTAAGTTAATTTTTTTTCAAATAATATTCTTTCTATATTAATGAAAGTTTTTTTTTAGTAATATTAAAATATTATATATATTTATAAAATTAAATATAATTATTGCATTAATCGGTTGAACAAGTAACCAGTAATATTACCGGTTCAGTGTCCGATCCAATTTTAAAAACATTGTTCAAAACAGATAAAGTCTAGTCATTTCCGCGGCCCATCTAATCTCACATTTCTGGTTTCACTCAATCATGCCTTATCGCTAGATTTCCATTAGTAATTCCCACCTAAATTGAAAATTTATTTTATGATTAAGTGGGTGTTTGGTTAAGTTTATTTTAAATATTTTATAAATTTTTATATATTATAAAATATTTTTAAATTTATAAAATATTAGATTTTATTTTTAAAATAAGTTGTTAAAGTGTTTGGATAAAATAAAATTTTAGAGCTTATAAAATGTTAAAAATGATAATTTTATAATTAAAATGATTAAAAATGAAGAAACTTGTTAAAATTTCAAAAATAAATTAGAGCATCCTTACTTTTTATAAAACAATTTATAAGCTCCTAACATCTTATTTTAGAATTTTATAAATATTTTTTTTTTAAAATTATCAATCATTTTTTATTAATTTATAAGCTCTTAAATATCTTATAAGATGTTTTGGGAAGCTTATAAGCTTACCCAAACACTCTCTACATACACTTTATTAACCAACACCAATTCTTTAAATCTTTACCATTAATTTCTCGTCTATCCTTTTTCTTTCTTTTTTATTTTTTTGAAAAATCAGGATAAGTTATTAGTATTATTTTAAATTTATTTTATTTTATTTTTATTTCAATTTAATATATATATTAAATATAGTTAAATACTTAATCAAATATTTTAATAAGAAATATAATATATATATATATATCATATAATTATAAAATAAAGTAGAAAATAAAATAAAAAATAACATAGAGGAAAGCCTAACAATTTTTGAGGTGACGACAACAGTCGTCTTCTTCTTTCTTATCTATTATTTTTTTTTTAATCTTTATCTCAACACTGGTAAAAAAAACCAATTATCTCAAACTTATAAAAAAATTTAAATAAAAATAATAAGACAAAAGATTCTCTCTTAAAAATCACTGGCCTATATATACACACACAGAGCTACTCTAGTCACAACAAAACCATGGCCACCTATCTCTTCTCACTCTCCCTTGTCCTTATCATGAGCACCCTCGCCAGGGCCACGCAGCCGGGGCTCATTCTGACAGTCGTCAACAACTGCCCTTTCACCATTTGGCCAGCCATTCAGCCCAACGCTGGCCACCCAGCCCTCGAGCGCGGCGGCTTCGCCCTCCCCACCCTTACCCACCGCTCCTTTGCCGCCCCCTCCGTCCACTGGTCCGGCCGCCTCTGGGCCCGAACCGGCTGCACCTATGTCCATGGCCGCTTCTCCTGCGCCACCGGAGATTGCGGTGGTCGTTTGGAATGCAACGGTCTTGGCGGCGCCGCCCCCGCCACCTTAGCCCAGTTCACCCTCCACCACGGCCATGCCGACTTCTCCTCATACGGCGTCAGTCTGGTGGACGGCTTCAACATCCCCATGACCGTAACCCCACATGAGGGGAAGGGGCAGTGCCCCGTGGTGGGTTGTCGGGCGAATCTGCTGGAGACTTGTCCGCAAAGTCTGCAGGTGAGAGGACCACCGCATGGGGCGGTGGTGGGGTGTAAGAGTGGCTGCGCCGCCTTTGGGACGGATGAGCTGTGCTGCAGGAACCATTACAACAGCCCGCAGACATGCCGGGCGTCGAGCTACTCGGAGTTCTTCAAGCACGCTTGTCCGGCAACCTTCACTTATGCGCACGATAGCCCCTCGCTCATGCATGAGTGCTCTTCGCCACGTGAGCTCAAAGTCATTTTCTGCCACTAAAAGACATTCTGGTTTCTTGCGTGAGATCTGAACGCTCTCAGTCATTTGAACTTTTCTGAAGTTGTGTTTTCGTTGTCTATGGAAATTGGAGAGAGAGTGACATTAGAATTTAGATTATGGTGTGTTTTGCTGTACTTTGCTTTTTTGTGTTCTGATAAATGAATCAAGCTCTTTTTGAAAAATCCTTTCCGGCGTGGAAAAATTAGGCAATGTTTGGTTATGCTTTTTGGTATGATTTTAATGTGTTTTGAAAGAGTAAATACTGAAAGTATGAATGGAAATTGTGAAAGATGTATTGAAAAATTTAATAATTTTGTTTGGATATATTTTTTAAGAACAAGCTTGTTTGATAGAATATTTTCAAATATCTCAATTATTTTTTTCATTTTCTACTCTATTAAAATATTATAAAAAATTTTATTTTTTTTATTATTTATCAAATTTCACCTTAATTTTACAATCTTCGCCACATCTACCTACCCTGCCCCGTCCCTTGCCAACCACCCGCCACACCCCTGCCCCCTTTTGCACATCCGCCTGCCACACTCCCCCTGCACCACGTACCCATATCACTTTAGTAATAATAATAATAATAATAATATAATTATTATTATTATAATAATGATAGTATTACTTATGCTTATAATATAAATATAAAACAATAATAATAATATTATTAGTATTGATAATAATATTCATAATAATAATTTTTATTATTATAATATAATAATATTATTATTAATTATAACAATACTAACAATAATAATAATAATCAAAGTAATAATATTACTAATAACAGTTGGAATGAGTATACTATTATTATTATTATTATTATTATTATTATTATTATTATCAAAACATAAGTAGTAGTAGTAGTAGTAGTAGTAGTAGTAATAACAAAACACAAGTAGGAGTAGTAGGAGTAGTAGTAGTAATAATAATAATAATTACAATTAAATAAATTTTCAACTAATAAATAAAATTCATAAAATATTATAATACAATCTACTTAATCATTACAAACTTACAACATAATCATATCTTTTCAATACATATGCATACATTATACAATATTTTTAATTAATATCCTTACAATTAAAAAAATTCTTTAATATCAAATTTCACTCCCGAACACCAATGCAAAAGTAATGCTGTGATGTTTATAGTTAGAAATGCTCCCTAAAATACATATCCAAATATATCAAAACTCTCAAATCCCATTTTTTACTATTTTTAAAAATAATAACCAAATATCAATCATATTTTTCAATATTCATTTCACAGTCTCACACAATTCCTACATTATTCATTCTCCCAATATATATAATAAACACATAATAAAATCAAACAAAAAATATATCCAAACATAACCAATTTATTTTTGGTTATGACTTTGGAAATAGTATCTTGCATGGAAAATAAGTGTATGATTGGTTATATTCTTTTAAAACAAATTTGGTTATGTATTTTGTTTCCCCAAAATGTAACCAAATATATAAAAGTTTTTCCTTTAAAATGAAAAATTAATTTTTTCAAAAAACCCTCTTTTATCTTTCATTATCTCTAAAACTTCATATTTTTCAATATATACATACATATATTATATTATATATATATTATTATTTTAATAATAAAAAAATCACTCAATTTTATTTTCACTTCAAAAACTCAATAAAAAGACATTAATTTAACTGCTACAGTAGAATTTGTCTCTTCTCAAAATATAAATAAACATACCAAATTTTTCTAAAATATTTATCTTACTATTCTCAAAACAAAAACAAATATATATCACATTTCCCAACACAAATTTCACATTCTCTAACCCCACTCTCAAAACTCATTCTTCCAAAAAATATAATTTATATTCAAATATTACCAAAATTATTTTGAGAAAATATAACCAAACATTCTCTAATATTCTTGGTATTTAATTTAGATGGTGTTTGATTAAATTTATTTAAAAATTTTTATAAGATGAAGACATTTTATAATATATTTTTTAAGTTTACAAGTGATGCTGCAAAGAGCGTGATGGTTCGAAAGTCCGGTGGATTGAGTTGATATTGGGCTTAAGATCTGCAACAAGAACAAACG